>VZTD01002291.1:266034-781143 GCA_013397725.1 Rhagologus leucostigma
TTTTTTTTTTTTTTTCTTCAGGGGGTGGGGAATGTAGCTGAAACCAGGCATGAGCCGGCTCCTGCTAAAACTTTGCCATCAAACTGTTTTTTGGTTCATCGGGCTGCAGTTTCCATAGAAGCAACTTATCCCCGCGATCATCTTGTCGGGTGCACTTCGCAAGCTCATTTCCCGTCTGAGCTTGCTCCGCTGCTCTCGGATGCTGCAGCTGACACATTTCCTCCCCGTGCACTTTGCACCCACCTCATCCTTGCCCAGATGCTCGGGGCTGATTGTGCCTAAAAGGGGGTTTCAGCACTCTCCGCAGCTGCTTTGGGGGAAGGGACTTTTTTTTTTTTTTTTTAATTTTCTTTCTGCTTTTCCTCGTTTCCCACTCCTCGCCCTGCCGGCAGCAGCCCTCCCCGTGTCCCCGTCCCCAGCGCTGCAGACCTGGCTAGCAGGGCTGTGGCTGCGGCCACTGTCTCCCGCCTCGCCCGTGTCGTGCGTGTGCTGCCGTGTGCGACCGCAGTCGGTGTCACCCGGCCCCGGCCCTGCGGAGCGGGGCTGCCGTGCGTGGGACAGCGTTGCTGTGCCCCTCCGGCTGGGGAGCGGGGCCCTGGCGCACCCCATCTGCGTGGGCAGCCCCGGCGCGGCAGCAGCAGGGTGACATCTCCCTGCTCCCGCGGCGGTCTGAGAACAGCTGTCCTGTTGGGAGCAGCAGTCCTGCTTCCCAGCACCCCGTGCTGCCCCTGGCAGGGCTCTCCGCGTCCCGCCCTTCCGGCAGCGGCTCTCGGGCAGTGGGGCTGCCACCACAGCTCCCTCGCCTCCAGTTCCTTCACTGGGCACGAGAATCCCCTGCCCACCGTTTCCAGCCAGCCCATTCCGAACCCCTCCGGGTTCTGCTTCAAGGAACAACGTAGGGATACACCTTCCCTGAGTTCCGTTTCCAAACTCCATTCTTTTCTGGGCCGTAGTTGTAAATGTCACAGATCGGCCAACTTTTAAGATCTCTTTTCCTCTCTTCTCACTGTGCTTTTGAATAATGTTGCTTTTGCACAGTATCGTTCCTTTCATCCTCACTTTTAAGCATCCCTCGTCTGCTGCTGTTAATCCCAAAGTGTGTGTTGTTGGATGCTTTAGAAGCATTGTGGCAAAACATGTTTTTTCATTCTTTTGAGACATCTCCATTTTGGCTAGAAGTGTTGGACTATAGAATGGGCAGGCCTTTGTTCGGATTCTGTTTTGACATGATCATTTTATGATCATATTCCTAAACTGCTGTTGTGCAGTAAAATGTCTTTTACTCAAACTGTATTTTCCAGCACGACCCTGCAAAGAGGGCTGTTTCCATGCGAGTTGCATGGTTTTGCTGCAACATTTATATCAAATCCAAATTCAGACACTTTAGTTCTAATGTTTACTTCGGTTTTGTAGGATTTCTCATTTTTGTAAGTAGGACCAGTGCCCTGAAGGCTTTGCTACATAAACTGCTACCTGCAAAGGGTTGTTGCTTACCTGATTCTGCTTGAAGAAAACTGCCATGAAATCTTTCTGAGAGCAGCATCTCTCTGGCATAGTAAGTGCAACTGGTATAAGGCGTATTAGATCCATGTATTAACTCTCAGGTTTTTACTCAAATGAAAATACATTTCTTTTAAAAAATCTTTAACTATTGTATTAATGCAACATCTATGTTTTAATTAAGTTACATATCATCTTCTAGAAGTGCTTATAGTGAACCAGTTAGGTGGCTCTCTAACTTAGCATGGTTGTGGTAAAATCTAGGATCAAGCAAGTTCGCTTATTAGTGCGTGACTTGTGTAGCAGATGGTTTTCATCTAGTGTAGCTTTTCTAGTGATACCTTTAAATTAATGTAGGTCTAAAATGTTGCAGATTTTGCACTCCCCACCAATTTTCTGGAAAATCTATTCAGGATAGGAAAGGGAGAGGGGCCAGGCAGGAGATTACTGACAGTACCTCATATGCAATAAGGAATAAACCAAGGAGTAAAAAATGGGCTTATTCTTTTGTTAATTATCTGGCTGGCTGGTCCAGCTCTCCTCAGTCTCCCACTTTGGCCCAGTTTTGATCTTTAGGTACAGGCCCGTAGGAATGAGATCGCAAAACGCTTGGCCTAATTTCACTAAAAAAAGGAGATATTGGGAATTGGCTTGGTGGGAGAAGATTTTTCAGATCTGTTCCAGGTATGGTTTTAAGCACACACACCCCACTCCACCCCACAAATTGTAAAATTATGATAATTTCAAGTATGAGTGTGTTTATGTAGTATGCTCTGTGTGTTTTGTTTTTGCTCAGTAATAATGTTTCATGAACATGGAGGAGAAATTGAGTCTGTACTGCAACTGGCATCTAATTGTTGGTCAATCTGGCCTTCCTGTTGTCTTCAGGAGGAATACCTCAGTTCCATGGTGGAAAGCCTTGTAATATTAAGCAGGCACTACTAATTTAACTTTACCAAAGCTATTGTTATACAGGACCCACAGCATTCTCAGTCCTTTTTAACTAATGTACAGAAAAAAATTTTGTATGGTCAGGAAAGCCTAATTCCACTCAAGGTTTGGGTACTGGAAGTGCGATTTAGCAAAATATGTGTACCACATCCCAAATGCACGTGCACCCTATGAGTCCTGTTGAACCACGTGGATTCCAGTGAAGTTTCCCAGGCTGTTAAAACTTTGCTTCTTTATAGGCCCAGAATGAGCATTATCTAGGTTAAGCTGACTTTCTTAGTGACTGTCGCCTGCATAAACCCCCCTGGGAATCACAAAATAGGTATGTGTTTAAATCTCTGGAGAGGCCTGGTCCAGGAGGTGTGCTCAAGATCACGGTTGAATGCACACTGACAGTGTGGAGCTTAGCACAAGGTGCAGCAGCTGGAGCTGCTGGAAAGTTCAGGGGCAAAGAAGGAAAAGAACTGCTGCTTTCTCGTAAGCAATTTTTCTCATGAGAGCACTTGTCCTGGAAGTGAGGGATGCAGATTCAATGTTCTCCTCATCAGAGGTGATATAAACTCCCTCCTGCTTGCAAAGCAACCCTAACAACCAGAGATAAGGCTAAGGTGGAGGACACCCACCCATCCTGTTCAAGCTTGCCACAGTAAAGAAACAGATGCAAATTTCTAAGGGCCAGAGGGATTATAAACAAGAGGGAGCCTAACACTGTAGCTTAGGGGTAAAGGCATCTCCTGGATGGCAAGAAGCCTGAAGTCTGGGCCTGCTGGCCTGGCAGACTCACCCATTCTTGAGGGTGAGGTTCATCTCACCTTATCTTAGCTATTTAGAAGTTTTATGTCTCATCTCTCTGTAGTCAATGGGAAGAGAGAACAAGAGACACCTGCAGAGAGTGATTCATTCTGGGCCCATCTGACACCTCTCAGGATGGAGTGAATCTCCTTGCTGGGGATCATTGCTCGCCATCAGTTGTCAGCAGAAGCCAGACAACCAATTTCAGCCAGAAGCCTGACTTATAGATGCTAAGTGAGGCGTATTCCACTGTGGATGACTAATTTTTCTGATTCATCATACCTGAATTTAGTCTTTAAAATTTGGGTATGTAGTCAAAGTTAGTCGAGTTCTGTCTCTGTATCGTGGTCATTCCTTCCACTGGAAGGCTGGACATGGATAGCTGGGGTGGAATGTTTTGGGATGAAGTACTGCTGAGCCTGTAGAGCCTAAAGACCACGTGGCCATGTGTGCTCCTAGTCTGCCCTTGTGAATCCTGGTGCTTGCCAGGTGTCTGAAATGTAAGTGTCGAACTGTTACATGTCATTTTGTGAACTTCTTTTGTAGATGGTCTAAGTGACTAGAGGCACTATGTACTGCTTTTAAGGGAGGAGCTAGCTGTGTAAAATATGCATAAAAATTGTTTGAAGATATTACAAGGCTAATGAAAGCTGGGATTTTTGGAAAGCGGAAAGGCTCTGTATTTAAATCAAAGAAAGGGAAGTACTATGGAAAATGGACTAAGTGTATACTGCATTTTATGCACTTGAATACCCAGAAAAATCTGTCTCTAACTTCTGAAACTGGAGGTTAGATGCCTTTAAAAATATCACCTTTAATACTAGCACTGATGAGATGAGCCTGTAATTTTCAGTTTCAAAAATCTATAGTTTTTTCATTTTTGATAATGTGGAATAGTGCTGTGGTGTACTGCAGGATAAATCCCAACTATGTACTTCATTGTTTCAACAGAGATCAGCAAAAGGTCACTCAGCCTTCTTATCAGATTACTGGAGTGCAAGTGTTTTCTGTACTGGTCTGAGTTTGGTGCACATATATTCTTTGCAAATGGATGATTTCAGGGAAAGACAAACTATGTGTTTTTATAATTTAATATTTCTTAAAAGTCACCAAAGACTTATTATCCAGTCATTTTGCAAATTTTAGATTGTAGAAACAATTGCGGAAAATAAATGTCCAGTTTGGCAAAATTACAGTAACATGTTCTCCTGATGGGTTTTTAGCTACAAATACAGCTGGAGATGCCACCACATTGTTCATGTCAATCACTCCATAAGGCTGAATGCCTTCAAATATTCCAAAACATGGTTGAGAAAACCTTCCATTTCTTTTATCAAAATACGAAGGATATGTTTTCAAATTTGGCAACATAAAAGTAATTTGGAATGGACTAAAATTAAATTATTTAAGGCCTCGAGCTATTGTTTACAGCAGAGACAAAAGATCTGAAAATATTAAAAGGATGCACAACTTGTTAATATATTTTGAGCCAGAACAAAACAGCTAATTTAGACCTACCTATCTGAGGATCTCTGGATTGTTCTCCATTGAACAAACAGAATTAGGACTTTTAGCAGTTTCTTTTTTTCCTGCCTTATCACTCTGCTTGTTTTCACTTCATTAGCGATAGTTTTGTGTTCCTTATTCCCTTTCACAGGTCTCTTGGTTCCGGAGATGGGATTCACCTCACTTGATTTATGGCATGTGTCTGGTTGATGTCTGCATCTAAGCCTGTCTTTGAAGACTCAGTTTACAGACGATTGAGTTGCTTCTGTGATGACTTATTTCTACCTAATACAGAAGTCTTAAAGCCTAACTCTACTCTTGATACTCTTGATTTCTGAGTCCAGCTGCCCTTAGCTCAGACAGCATACGGTTTAACTAAACACCCTAGCCTTGATTTGGATGTCACATGTCAGGGTTGGTTCTCAGACTTTCTTGATAATTATCCACGTTTTTTTTTTTTTTTTTTATGTATGTGTGACTTGACACATTTGACAGCATTGAGAAGAATGAGCAGTGGCTATTAGATTTTGACCAAGAAGCTTTTCCGACTATGGTCTGGTGGAGTGCTGGGGTTTTACAGTCCATAGTGTGTAACCTCTAGGCTAGATGCTCATAGTTGTAAGTTTTGTACATTTCTGCCTGTTGTTAGCTGTGCAATGTTCACTAGAAAGGCTGCATATTCCTTTGTGGCATAGATGGGACTTACATAGTGAGGGAGGTTGCTTTCTGTGGAAGCCTTACCTCAGCTGTAGAAGGTACACAAAGAAGGAAGATGCTCCTCAAAACAGCTGCATTGTGTTGTGGAGGCCTTAATCCACGTCTCCACCACAAAGGTTTTTTTTATGTGAGATAATGGACAAGTCATTTAGAGCAGACCTGTGTCAGGAGACTGTTTATATCACATGGGAAGTCAATAGGAATTGTCCTTAAAGATCTAAAATGTGATGAAAACACCACTCTGAAGTAACAGGTCCCATCGATCACAAGTTTGGCAGCCAGAAGTAGAGTTAGTAGCCAGTTATTTTCCGACCAGCTGCTTCACACTATCCAGAAAGTGAATGCTTCTGAATAAGTTTCTTGTATTTCTGTCTCCTGTTAGGACAACTTGTGAGGTAAACTGTGGTGATTTTAGCCCTAGCTAAATCAATTTCTTAGGTTATGGGAGACATAGGTTCTGGGCTGATCCAGTAAAATTCTTACAATCTTCAGATAAGACACAATCCAGAAGTGGTCATTTGGGACATTCATCAGGTGCAATGGAAATTCTAAATTACAGTCTGAACTGGGAAGAATAGGATATGAAGCCTTGGTTTTTGACAGGCCTTGTAAGCATCAGACCACTTCTTTGAGAATCTTCTGAGAAAACGTTCAGGAGAATAATCTTGGTTTTCTTCTGAACCGTAATTTCATTTCTCTTTATGTGAGCTTCTGCTTTGTTTTCAAAAGTGCTTTTACAGATTCTATTAAGGAAAAAAATGTCATGGGAAAATTTTTGGTAATTTTTTTATTGACTGGGTGTTTTTTTGCTGTAATGCAGGTGCTCCTTTTTTAAACCTGATAAAGGCATAGCTATTTGGGGGCATGATACTCTCTGCTCTGTACTGAGAGCAGCAATACACCTTGCAGAATTGTTTTAAGGAGCAGTCTGGAGTGTGCCAATTTCTCTCTTTTTTGCTATTTTGGTAGTGTTTTGTGGAGTGAAGCACATGTATATAAGCTGCAAATGTACATTCCTGTATAGAATAAGCAGGCTGTCTGTGTGAATCAGCTGTTATGGGGGTGGCTGTGGGTAAGACATGAAACAGGCAATGGAAACTCCTTTGATGGAGGCTCAGTAGTCTTCATGCGTTACATACATGGGGCCTGATGCTAATCCAGTGAGACCCAGGAAGACTTTCCCTGTCAGTTCACAGCTTTGGATCCAGCTTCAGGTGTGTTTGTGAATATGTATGTGGGATGTGGCTGGTTTTTGGCTAGTGTAACAGGTGCCTGTGAGAGCGGAGAGAGAATTTGTCTCACTGCTCTGGGTTGGCAAGTGAATTTTATCTAAAGCTTGTCACTTGCACATAGCCAGCCTGCTCACGTTCTAAATAGATTCTGCCCTCAGACTGTAAAGAACAGGATAATAACATTATGTTATGTACTTGAGAGCTAAATTATTTTAAAAGTCTGAAATTAGCAGATGAGGAGGAATTTATTTGCCAAATACATTTCAGAAGCAGCTTGGGAAACATGTCAGAGCCCATCTTTAACTGCTTAACTAGTGGCTGTTCGACTTAATAGCTCTGAAGAGTGCTTACAGTACGAGGGAGACCAAAACAAAATCCCAGAATGCGTGAGATTTTCTTCCAAACAACAAAAAACGCCATCAATTCACAAACCAGATAGTTAAAGAGGAAAACCTGCATCTACAACCACTGACCTCACGTAACATCCTCTGTGCTCCAGGCAAAAAAACCCTTGCTCTTTTTTTGGACTCTTTATCCATTCTTTCCAGCACTGTTAACTTATTCCGTAGCTGAACCTGACCTTTGCTCTAGTAGCGATGCCGGCCTATACCACACGTTTGTCCTTTTACCACACAGATATCTTCACGTTTTCCCATGTCCTATCCTCTGTGTGTGACAAAGGTCTGGAAAATTCTTTCCAGCCACTCTCCTTCAAATCACTCCTTAAGATGTGCTTCGCCCCCACATGTCTGTGGGGCTTTGCTGACAGTAGCTGGGAAGAGTGGAAGTTAAATTGTTTTCTAGGCAGCCTGTGTGAAAACACGCTCACGTTATTTCTACTGCGGATCTGCTGTCAACCCCTTTCCTGCTGGGGACGACAAGGCCGTGATGCCATTTTAGTAATCATCAGCTGTCATTGGAACCTGACACAGACAGGGGCAGCTCTTGGCTCTGCTGGTTGTTACCTTCCTTCTCCTTCACTCCCAACTGTCCCAGTTTGCTTTTAGCCATTGTGCTGCTTCCATCCTTCCTGGCTGTTGCACATCTGTGAATTCAGCTCCTGTGCCTGGCTGAGGGACTGATGCAGAGTCCACCCTTTCAGGCTTTATTAGAACATCTTGGCTTTAAGCATCAAAGATGTATTTTGGGGAGGTGATGGAGCCACAGATCTTAATCCTTCAGAGTGGCAGAAAAGCTTCCCTCTTAGTTGTTATTACTTGCCCAACTCCATACGGAAGGGGAAGGCATCCTAGCTAATCGGAGCTTCAGACAGGCAAGTCTTCAAATTGTTTTAGGGTTTTTAATTAATATTGTAGGCTCTAGCATCATGGGGCAGAGAGCCAGTGTCAGTCATCTGACGATAGCCTTCACCATCTATCAATAATGAGGGAATTCCTCTGTGTAAGCCCCGGAAGCTTCTGTAATGGGTGAGATTGCTGTTTGCAAAGCATCCTGCAACATTCAGCTTTGAAGGTCTGCTAATTTTTAAATTATGTAAACAAAACCCTGTAAAATCCACATAGCCCAAAGATAGTGACTTCTGTTTATACTGTCCAGATCACAGATGCTGAGCATTAATGCATGAACAGTCCTTTTGTATGGTATTTGACACTTTCTGCGGCTGTCTGCACTGTTTTTTAATATACAGAATCCCTGATTCTCCACTGCCTTGCACCCTGTCTATTCATTCTCACCCCTGTGAAGTGAGGGTAAAACACTATCAAAACAAAATGGTACCATTTTGCATGTTTTCCACTCAGTTTGTTCAGGTGTAAATAACGACAGAAAGAACGGGGCAGAGCAGAACCTGACCCGCAGTCTGTCTCTCAGTGCGTCAGGGGTCTTGAAGTGGGGGGATGACAGAACAAACACAAGCTGTTACCTTGCCATTTTTGCTAATGTTTTAAAACCAGGCAGCTTGTGAGGATGACAGATGCAAAAGTCAGGCAGTACTTCGTTCCTGTTGTCCTCACGTGACGTATTCCCCTAGAGCGATAGAAGTGCTACCTGTGGTGTGGATGGGTGCTAATGATAGCTGATTTGGGAGCAGGGTTGTCAGTGAGAGTCATCTTTCTGAGTTGTTCAGCTGCTCCACTTAGTGCTGGAGAAAGAAAAATCCTTTGTGCTGTCTGTTGCATTACCTTGGCTTTTATAATCGGTTGTAATGGAGAGTGAGCTCTTTAAGCTGTGGTGAGCCTGCTGCTTTGTCTCCTGGGCCCTGGACATGAACAGCACTCAAGTCTTTTTAACTTTTAAAAATATTTTGTCATTGTAGGGACAGAAGACTGTACTCATCCTAACTGACTTTCCATCATCCTCTAATTCTGCCTTTACACAGCTCTGCAAGTAAACACCCAAGCCTTCTTCCAAAAAAGGGTATCTCTTTTTCCTTCCCATCTTTTTGCACGAATCCCAGCTCTGACACCTTCCTTGCTTTCCTGAACAACACATTAGACCATCTTAGACCATTCTGTTTTTACCAGAGCATAGAATTTAAGTATATTTATGATTTGTTCATAAGATATCGCTATTACCCCTTGTGATATAATGTACTTCACCATTAATGCAGGAAAAATAATGTTGTATTGCACAAAAAAAATCCACCCTCCCTTAAAAAAATACCCAAATAATCAAAAAATGTATATAGATAAATACTGGCAAGATCTGAATTGAACGAATGTTGCATGGGCTGTTGTAGTAGGTAGGAATAATGAGCAGAAGTTAGAGTCTCTTTGAAACTAGAACAGTAAATATTTTTGCTTATCATCAATTCAAATCTCAGCCTTACCATTGCATTAGCATTTCCACTCATTTTAAGAAACAGAGTGAATTTTCATGACTCATTTGAGTGCTCTGTAACTATTTGTATGCAAATGTGACTCAAACTTTCTCACAGCCACGTGCTTCACCCTCCTGTTGGAGTTCATGCACAAATGGGAGTGGTGGTGTTCCTTTTCCTTACAAACCTTACCTTTCCTAAACAGTCTTGTGCCCCTCTCACATTTATGATAGCATTTGAAGAAACACTTGTTCCTATAACTTCGGAGTTGCTTTAAAATTGAAAGACTCAAAAAGGGAAATAAAAATCCACTCTGTATTGAAAGCATTTTGTTAAAATGTTGTGTTCTCACATCTAAATATGAGAGATTAGGAAAGGAGGGCATGTTTATGTCTAACTTTCAGAAAAAATATGCAAGTCCTGGCCTGAGAACAAGCATGAGAAAGTTCAGCTGAAAGGTAATGTACCCATCAGTGTATGCAGAGACTTAAAATGAAATTGCCATCTCAACCATAGCTAGAACAAACACAGCTGATGCATAAATGTATATTGACTAGAATAAATACAAAGTGTAATGCCAGATGTGGACAATGCAGAATGCAGAAAAGCAGTAAACTGAGTAAACATAAAGTTAAGGACTAGCCTTAATTATGAGGAGTCAATTCCAATGAGAAACAGAACTGGGAAGCTTTTTTTGCTCAAAACCAGTTGAGGTACGTTTCCAATTAGAAGAGAAACTGCCTAATCTGTCACTGCTTTCCCATTTGAGGCTCATCAGCAACAGCCTGCTGCATATAACATACAGTTCAAAGGCTGCCTTTATTTATGAGTATCTGTGACAAGGTTGTCGGCTTTTGCTGTAGCCCAGCAAATTTGGTTTGCAGTTTTTGTCTGCTTTTCAGAATGCACCTTTCTGTTCTCCATAAACATGTCTAAGACCTTCTGAAGCAACATCCCTTGCACTGCAATCACATGAGGTGTCTCTTGTCAGTGGCAGGAAGTATGTTTTTATATTTCCGTCTCTCACAAAGCCCAAATGACTAAAATGGAATCTTCCAGAGTTACTTGTTCAGAAGCAAGATTTTTGGAATTCAGATGAGACATTCCACAGAATCACAGAATGGGTCAGGTTGGTAGGGACCACCATGGGTCATCTGCTCCAACCTCCCTGCTCCTGCAGGGTCATCCTAGAGCACGCTGGACAGAGTTGTGTCCAAATAGTTCTTGAATATCTCTGGTGAGGGAGACCCCACAGCCTCTCTGGACAACCTGTTCTGGTCACTTGCACTGGAAGGAAGTTCTTCTTCACGTTCAGGTGGAACTTCCTGTATAGCTGTTTCTGCCCATTGCCTTCATGTTGGCACCCCTGAGGAGAGTCTGTTTTCATCTGCTTGGCACCTCAAATGACACCAGTTGTAGTCAGTGAACATCTAATCAGTAAGCTCAGTCTCCAGGGAGTGTTGAACCAGAGTCCCAAACTATGTCTGCCTCTGAGTCAGTTGCATGGCTCAGCAGTCACTGACCATTAAATTAAAAATTGACACCAACAGATAAACACTGAAACAGTTTCTCTTATCCCAGGAGCTAGTTTCCACCCTATATAATTGATTTTTTTGCTATACTGTGCCTTTGTGTAGTGGCCTGCGCACCTGGCATGGGAACAGAGGCTCCAGTACATACCCAACTGTGCCCCTGCTCCAGTGCCATGTAACACCCTGCAGGTTCTCAGATGCTTTGCTTATTGAAATATTTTGTCTGGTTTTCTGTTTCTGGTGTTGCTGCCATTAGTAAGCAGCCCTCCACAGGTACCTGGGCTCTGCTATGGCTGCAGTTAACAAGGCTAAATAAGCTAAATGTAAGTGAACTCAAATGTCTTGCTGACACACCTCTGACTGAACTCAGTGATCAGTCGGTGACCACCTAAAGTTTCTAAATTGACATGAAATTAAGCAAGCTGCAAAAGCTGTAAACAAACTGTAAAGAAAAGAAAATAGGAACTTGGTACTTGGTCTGGCTGCAAGTTCCAGACTGATGCATAACCTGCCAACGTGAAGTTCACTGCAGGATCTGGTCTTCTGAAGGATGCACTCCCTCTTTTCTTAATGCCAGCATCATTAGTAGTGCAGGTATACAGATCTCTTAAATTAACAGTGCAACAGATTGTTCGTGCTGCACTTAACAAGCAGTTCAATATAACAGCCATGAGCTAAAATATTTGCAAGTTTGTGAACTTCAAAGAAAACTTTGCCTCTTTTCAAAGAGTCTTACAAACAACTAAGCACGTTTTTTCCCACCTCATCTTAAAAGAAATTACAGAGGAATATATACAGCAGTCCTGAAATTCCTGCCAGTCCTTCATCTTGATTTTCTTGGCATATTGGTAAGGAATCTGGATGCTGAAATTTACTGTTAATGAGCACCTTATTTTATGGATGTGTTCTTTTTCTGTGCCCTAATGCTTATTGGAACTGTTCGTGCTGTTATGGAAGGCCAAAAAAGACACCTAGAAGATAAATGCTGAAGTAACCAGTGAAACATCTTACTACCTTGGTGTTTAATTTTTAGTTTGGAAAGTATGGGTGGTCTTTAGTTGAACTAAATTTCTTTATTGATTTATGTATCTGTGGATTATAATCCTACACATTATCTTCAGTCTTCATTTCAAGGGTCTTCTGTGGCTTGTGATGGATTAAACATAGAGACAGCAGTAATTAGGGAGCTGTTGGTCAATGCTAACAAAAGTGGCAGGTAGTGGTTTGATTTGAAACAATGTGGATGAAGTATACCTAAACACAAACAACAAGTGGAAAGCAAAAATGTAGAGAAGTGGCAAGGATAGCAGCCATTCCAGAATGGAACAGATGAGGGGGAAGCTGAAAATACTTGCCCAGAAATCAAAAAAACCCCCAAACCCCACCAGCAGTAGGCAGGAAGGGTTGAAAATAGTGAGATAAAAATTAGAAATGTTGTACACTTACTGTTGATTTCCAAGAATCCCTAAGTGACCGTTGTTGGAAGCTGAACTAAAACCAAGAGAGGTGAAAAGTCAGAGGACCGTTTGAGAGGAGAGTAAAAGAACATGTTTGCCCTTTGAAAGAAAAAGGCAAACATTTCTGCTGGTTTTATCAGAACAGAGGTGAATGCTGTAAGCTATGGTGAAAAAAAAATCAGTGTTTTTATCATGTTGTGGTCCTAAACTTACACATGTGATTAATATGATGTTTTACATTCTGTAAGTTGGGTGTTTATACTTAGGAAAATTTTGAGGACTGAAGACCGTGAAATGTCTTTCCTCATTCCTTCACCGGAAACAGCAGCATCGTCTCCTTCATATTCTGGGCTTTTGTGCCTCAAAACCCAGCTACTTCTAGCTGGGAAAATCTGTAGTCTCCCCAGGTGACCTGTCCCTGCATCCACTGGCTGTGCACTTCTTTCTTATTCCTCAGCTTGAGAAGCAGATCCTTGCTCAGCTGTGCTAGTTTCTGGCCTGCCTTGCTTGATCTCCTGCACACTGGGATTAAGACCTCTTGTACTATCAAAAAAATGGCCTTAAAGAGCTGCCAGTTCTGTTTAGCCCCTGTGTCCTTAACGCCAGTAACCTGGGGGATCTCATTCACCAACTCCTTAAACAGCTGGAAGTTCACTCTTGCAAACTTCAGGGTCTTTACCTTGCTCCTCACCAGGCTAGAGTGTGGTCACCATAGCCCAGGCTGCCTCCAATATTAATTCTTTTTGTGGGCTCATCCACATTGGTGAGCACCAGGTCCAGTAAAGCCTCACCTCTGGTTGCCTTGTCTAAAGCCTGGACCAGGAAGTTGTCCTCCACACACTCCAGGAGTCTCCTGCATTGCTTGCAGCCAGCTGTATTGCTTTCCCAGCAGATGTCCGAGTGGTTGAAATCACCCATCAGGATGAGAACTTGCAAGTGTGATGGTTCCTGTATGTGAAGCAAAAAAGCCTCGTCAACAGGCTGCCTTGATCAGGTGGCCTAGAGTAGACCCCCATCACCAGGTGTCCTTTGTTGGTCCTGTCCGTGATTTTTACCCACAGGCTCTCAACGTGTTCACGGCTGTTACTCAGAGGCAGCTCTTCACAGTCTATCCCCTCCTTAACATAGGGTGCAAACATCCTGCCTCTCCTTCCCAGCCTATCTCTTCTGAAAGGCTTGTGGCCTTCAGTTGCCATGCTTCAGTCATACATGACAACTCGTCCCACCATGTTTCTGTGATAGCAATTAGGTTGTAGTTTTCTAATTGCACCATGGTTTCCAACTCATCCTGCTTGTTACCCGTGCTGCATGCATTGGTATAACTGGGCTGTTGACCTCTTCATCTTTTGGGAGGAGCCCTCTCCAGTTCCTTTGGGATGATTTGCAGGTGTTTCCCTGCTATTGTTTCCTGATTCCTTACTGTTGTTTCTTGATTCCTTACTGACACCAGGTAGAGCATCCCCTTCCCCACTGAATCTAGTTTAAAGCCCATAAGACTTAAAGCCTATAAGACTTATAGCCCATGGCTAATAAGTCCCACCGGCTTGCTCCCCAAAACGCTTGTACCCCACTTGTGCAGGTGTGCCCCATCTGCTGGCAACATGCCCAGTCTCTCGAGGCCATGTCCCAGATCATAGAGCCCAAAGCTCTGAGCATGGCACCAGTCTTATGGCCAGTCCTTCACCCTATCCACTTGTTTCACTCTGCCTGGGTCCCAGTGCCCTACTAGGAGGATAAAAGAGAACACTACCTGTGCCCCAGATCCTTTCAATATCTTTCAGAGAGACATGAAGTCCCTTCTGATATTTTGGAATCTGTTGCAGCTTCAACTGATCCTACATGAAAGAGTAGGAGCAGACGATAGTCCTCAGCTTTTGCCAGACTTGGAGGCCTCTTTGCGACATCCCAAATGCAGGCCCCTGGGTTGGCAGCAAACCTCTGTGTGAAGGCAGCCTCTGTTTTGAGTGGCTAGCAAAGCTGTTCTTCATGTTGGAGATTTTTTCCCAGCTCATTAGTGTAACTGGAATTAACTGATTATCTTGCTGCATCACATCCCTGAGTAGATGTGAAGTAGATGCTCTTTCACCCAGGGTGGGATGCACTGAACAAGGCTGTAAAAGATTCTGCCTTCCTTTACAAGCTGCTGTGGTTCTTATTCCGACTAAAATTATGTTTTCATTTGCTTTCATTTATTACAACTCTAATAAATGTAATTGAGGAGCAAAGGGAATTTTTTTCCTGTCTCGTGTACTGTCACTAAATCAAACAGCCTGTACCAATACAGAAGTTGCAGTGGAAATCACTGTTACAGGCATGCAAGAAAGAGCTAGAACACAGGTTTTCACCTGCAAGTCTTGGCTGAAGAGACAGATTTACCTCTTTAGTTCCTCCTTATCTTCTGGCAATTAGAGCAATCGAGAGCAGGGCTGAGCAGCTCCGACCAAGGAATGAACACCATTCTGACCAGGTGCCAGTGTCCAATTTCAAAGCAGCAGTCTTTTCCTTCCATCACTATTACCTTTGGCATACATCTGCACAGGCTTATAGGTAAGTGGCAGACAAGGAGATACTACATCAAAATCTCAGAATATTGGGTGTAGTCATTTTGTAAATATATTGTGTGAGCTGTTCAGAGAGGTGGTTGTTTGTATACTGGTTTAAAAGATTTTCAAGCACAATTGCATTGTTCTTCATAGTAGCCTCTAGGAAGAAGCAAGTAGGGGAGATGCATAATACCTAACAGATAAGCAATCCCTTTGCAAATATCGTGGAGGCAGTTGCAACACAATGTCATACATCCATGCCCCAGGCTACATTGAAACAGCTATTTGTCAATAAAGAGGCCTAAAGTGCACTGAATAGTTAAAAAGCTCTTTCCAAGAAAGCATGAGATCAGTTGTCAGTAGGTGTCCAAACACAGAGAATGGCCAGCTTCTTTAGCATTTGTCCTTAGAGACAGAGCAAGTGCATCTTCCTCACCAGCACTGGGGATTTTTGTCCCCTCCCCCTGCCCTCCACTGCTCTCCAAGGGGCCAGTCAACATCTCAGCTCTCTGCTATGCGGGATAGCTTGGCTTTAACCAGCTTGGCAACTCTGCTGCCTGGAAAGGAGGAGACATACTGTGCTGTGGAGACGGCGTGTGATTTCTTAAAGACAGTGGTAACATTTCCTTGTCCTAACTGCCTGTTGCCAAAGGGCAGCAGAAAACCTTGGTAGAAACCATCCTTTTGGTGTGTGAGGCTGCCACAGCAGGATTAACTAACCAGCACTTGAAACTCACCTGGGCTTTGCTCTCAGTTCCACATTTTTCCTGCAGCAGTTGTTGCATCAAGGCTCAGTATCACTTCACAAGATGGAGTCCTGTCTGAATTCAGAGGGGCCAGCGAGGCCTGTAGGTAGAGTGGTATTTGTCTTTGCTCTATATGCCCTGCTTGAGCAGTTAGCATTGTGTTAGGTGCTAGAAACTTTAGTTAGCTTGAAAGCCAAAGCATGAACAAATGGAGTGGGCTGACTGACTCAGCAGCTGGTTTTCATGGATAGATAAAACAAATGTATTGTGTAAAGGGTATTCTTTTGCATAATCTGCTATAGAAATTCCATATGTTTTTCTTGTGCAGTGTTTCTTTGCAGATGTTATTTATTCTTCATTTCTTTCTATTTTTATACAAGCAGCAAGTTTTTTTTCCCAATTGCCAGAAATATTTTAAGGATGTTGTTCATGTTCATCAAGTGCTTCTTTACTTTTCATGGGGCTGTTGCATTTGTCCCAGGTCAGGCTTGGATGCACCCTGGGTAATGTTTCTGAGTAACTGTGTGGGTGGAGCTGTCACTGTGCCTTACAGCTCTCTAGCCCTCTGGAATTAAAAGTATAGAAGGAATATCTTCAGACTCAGACCTTTGTATTCTTAAACATGACAGACTTAAAGATGTCAGGATTAAAGACATGTTTGTTTGCCTAATCCCGCTAATAATGAGTTAATTCACCCATAAGGAGCATATGTGTTCTACCAGTATTTTTTGTTGCTCCTTTTCTGAATTAGTAACATACATCTCAAGAATCATAACGGTGCACCTCACTGCAGTAAGCACAGACAAGGATACTTTTTCCCATTAACTAATCCAGCACAGATGCTGTCAGTGGCTGTATGTGGTCTCTCATATCCAGTTGGAGCCCCCTCCCTCCCCATAAGACAACCATCAATTGTCACTCACTGATAAAGTGTGTCTTCTGATACTGGAGACACTATGAAATTTTTGTGTCAGATGAAAATAAGATATCTCTCAGTTTCTACTTCAAAGCAGTTCCGTATTCTCTGTGACTTGGTCTTACACTCTATTTACCTTTAGTGGCTTTACTTTGAATAGCAGATCTCTGGTTGATGCCAGTTTTGGCAGAGTGTGGCAGTCATTGTTTCAGTAGAATGAACACTAAGCTTTAGGATCTAAGTGGTGGCTGAATGACATTCCCAAGATGTAAAAAAGAACTTGGTAATGACACTAGTTGGGTCAGACCAGTGTCCAGCTGCCCAGGTGTTGTATCTCTGAAGGCAGAAACAGGAGATGTTATTTAGGGAGACCATACTAGCCTGGTCACTTTCTTCAATTCATTCTCGACTTGCCTCCCACACCTGGAGCGGTTGTGTTAGGGATGTTAGACTGTAGCCCTGCTTAGCCCTTTCAGCATCTGCTTATGGACTCTTGGTCCATCAAGTTATCTCATTTTTTATTGATCCTACACCTGCAGTTTCCCTTCTGCATCGGCAGGCTCCAGAAGTTCACTAAGTGCTCTGTAAAGAAGTGTTTTTGCCTCTTTTAAATCAATCACTAAGTGATTTCATCAAGTGACACCTAGTTCTAGAACTGAAAAAGTTGTTGAAGACTTCTGCTTTGTGATTCTAGAAGACTTACTTATAATTCCCTCTCTCAGCTAGCTCCTCATGAAATTGGAGCTCTAATCTTTTTTAGTCACTTGTTCCTTCTTAGAGCAACCGTTCTGTCCCTCTGATTGTGTTAGTACATGCAGTAACTCTGCTGCATCTGCCTTGAGGTGCTGGGACCAGCACTGTGAAGAGTACTTGGGAGGGACACCACAGACAATTTCTCTAAGCAGAGCCCTCGCTTGTCCCATGGACCCACTGTAACTCTGCTCCCAAGCCACTGTCTGTTTGTAAGCCATACTGCTTCCCTCTGGCTGAGGGACTTGGATGGATGTTATGCTGGGATGCAGAAGGGAAATTGTGTGTGCTTTATCTTTCTGCATCTTTCTGCTTTCCAATCCAAAATGCCAGAGTTTGCCAGGACACAGTGCTAACGCGTACAAAAAAAAGTCAGCACATGCAGACCAGAAGTGAAACATACATTGACAGACCATCTCAAAAACCTACACTAACTGTAAGTAACAAACTATCTTCTTGAGTCAGCACATGGCACCTGGACACACATACACATCTGTAATGATACCCATTCTATAGATCATATTTGTTCAAGTATATTATTGCTACAAGAAAGACATAGTTTTCCAATAAAGCTACCTTGTGTTTTCATATCAAGGCGGTATCTACATATTTATTGCAGATAAGTATTGCAGAAATAAATTTTCTCATATTTATTCCTTAACAAATCTTAAACTGTGGCTGTTAAAGCAAAGCTCATACATATGATGAACTGAAGGAAACTTTTAGAACATAGTTGTCATTAATGCAGACTATCTTTAGCAATTTTTTGTATTGATAGATTTACCATTTTGTGGTTAAACAATCTTTCATTCTGGAATATTTCTGAAGCCACTTTCTGATAGAAATAAAAAAAAATTAAGGTTCATCTTGTATATCAGTAGTTTGGACAGCTCTATCTGCAGAAAAATAGATCTGGTAAATATAAATTAAAAGGGGCGAAACAATCTGAGCTGGGAAGAGTTTATTTTATTTCCTTGGTTGTGTAGGAGTCCTGTTAACCAGTATGTAATGCATAGTCATGTAATAAAACATGCTAGACATTAAAAGGCAGAAACCCAGTTCACAGATGTTGTAATGTTATGAGATAATTTTAGGGAGTGAATGGGGTGAAAAGGCTGGATTTGTTAGAGAGGAAAATACCTATGGAGGCCTTTTCTGTGAGCAATACCATGACTTCATTACCATGTCAATTCTGGGAAAAGGCTCTGATTTAACACAGCAGTTGGCTGGATCCATATGGAGCTGATGAACCTCTGAATGAATAGTGAATGGAAAAACTGCTGGAATCTGCCTTCAGCTTTGTTCCCAGGATGACCAATGTAAAAGGCCTAAGAGCAATACTGCACAGATGGTGTAAAGAGGTAAGAAATCTGCAGGGTTTGTTTTACGTTTTTTTATTCTACACTGTTTGGTGTTTTATTTTTTTAACCATGTTTCAATAACTCCAAATCTATTTGCTTAAATGTCTTCACTCACAAAATTGTAAGAAAAAGGAAAGCTTTTGGGAAATGAAATTAATTAAAAAACATATGTAGCAGTAAACATTTACATAAAAATACAATTTAAAATGTTGAATTTTGTATGGTATAGAAGTAATTGAAAGCCTAATTATGAAATCTTGAAAAAAATATAGTTAAAAGTTTAACAAAGAACTTTGGAATTACTTGTGCAATTCACCCTATGTTGTGGGAATATGCAGATGTTCACATTTACACAGTCATGTATGTCCACTAGGGTTACATGCTTTTATAGTCTGAAGCATCATCACAAGTGCCAATACAGTAAATCAAAAGACTCTCTGGCATTATCTAGTTTCCTTTCTGGCTTTAAAAGTTAGAACAGATGTCACAAGAGAGGACAAAATGGATTTTACCCACCGAGAGAAGCTTTTCTTGCCATCATTAATAGGAGGCTCCTTGAAATGCTAATGTACACAGTTTGTGTTGCCGGGTTTGCATAGAGATGGTGGGAAACAGCTCTGATCCCAACAAAACCTTTTGTTATTAATCAAGAAAATCTGCTCTTCTGAAACAGCAAAGCACTAAAATGGTGTGGCTACTTGGAATGCAGAGATCTCTATAGCAATCTCCAATGAACAAAAATGTAATAAAAACTGTTCAGCAGTTCTACGAGATACAGCACATGTAGCAATTTATTTGCAGTGATTTTGCATACACCTTTTACTTTCCTTTGTCCATTCAGCCTGGGTATTTACAGTGGAAAGATTACATCGTTTCTGTATTTTTTTCCAAATCTCCACTCTTTAAAAATCTTGTTTCATTTCATAGCAAATCTAAAAAAGCAAGCTTGATGCAGAAAGAACTTTGAAAAACAAGCTTTTCTTCTTGGAAAAAATCTATCACAGAGCATGAGTTTCTGTTCAATTTGATGTTAATACTATGTAAGATATTTTTACTTCATTAGAATATAGGATTGTGAAGATGTTTTGAGTACAAACATACTCTGCAATATTAGGACTAGTATGTTCTTCGTGTTGCAAATGGGATTTAATAATTTTTAGTAATCTTTAAGAGAAGATGTTCAGACCCTGAGATTGCTTTGTGACATATGACCTCTTACTTTTAAGAAATACCAGTGCAGTTAAATCACAAACTACTGACTGCTATCAGACATTCACTGCCTTGTACAGGATGCCTCAGCAGAAACCTTCTTCCCCAAAAGTATTTAGGGTATGAATAAAAGCAAAAAAAATCAAGGAAAGCCTGAATTAAAATATAAATTGTTTGCCTGGCATTACTCATCACTGAAATCTCTGACCCAGCCTCTGATCAGAGTTACATTAAATTCCCTATAAATTTATTGTACACCAGTTCCACAACACATTAATGTGTCTTTTCATAGATTCATAGTACTGAGACTTCAATATATGGGTACAAGAGAATGAATTAGGGATGAAGCATTAGCTCAGAGTTTCTCTTTTAATTTCTTTGCCTCTGTGTATCTAAAGCAGATACTTATATATTGCATTGCCATAGATTATTGCACTTTTATTTCTATTGTGGTTTTTTTTTTAAATGATGGTAATAAGCAGATAGTAAAAGTAAATAAAAATGCCATGTTATAATTCATGCAAGGTGTTTGATATGATTGTTGTGTAGGTATGGAATAAAACAGTATATGTAGTAAATTTTAAAATGGGTATGTCTATTTGTTCATAGCTTTGCCTGATACAAATTTGGCAAAGCCAACAGGAAATTGAATGGAGTAAGAAGAGATAACTTATGTGAAAAAACCTGGGTAAAACATCACCATTTCCATCACTGAGGAGCTGTTTCAGCAGTAGGAAATACTTTAATGGGCAAGCAGGGAAAAACAAAGCTGTAAGAACAACTTCAGTATCACAAGTGCCTTTGGCATTATAAGAGGTCTAAATGAAATGACCAGGGCTGTCTCTGGGTACTTCCTACAAAAGGATTATCTGCTCCCTGAGTTTTGATGTATCGAGTTTTTCCCAGTCTCCATTTTCCTTTCAATTTTACAGTTAAACCTCTGATTTCATGAAAGTTGCATTTCAAACGGGCCCCAAGAGCAGGGTGCAGCCCTGTGCCAAAGGGTCTCCACCACCTGTGCTGCTGTGAATGCAAGACCTCTCTGCTCCTGCGAATGTGCCCAGATTAACTCATATGAGGCTGCACTGAAAATCCCAGTTTTCAAGGAGGCGTTACTGTTCATCCAAAATAACAAGCACCAACAAAAAAATGTCCGAGCATGCTTAGTGGGACCTGCTAAGGCTTTTGTCAGGGACTAATGACTTTGACCTCACTGTCTGATGCCTCAGCATAGAGGTAAGGATGAAGACTGTTCTTCTGAAAAATTTTGTTTAGGAGGGCTGAGCTATCTTGTGTCAACAAAATACCCTACAGCCCTCTTTTCTAAAGAGTACTGACAAAGTAAAGCCATTTGAGCAGAAAAATACTGAAGGGATATTGTCCTACGTAAGACTTATCTACCTGTAAAGTCTCAGAGATTTAGATGAGGAGGGTTTTTTTTTTTTCAGAAGTGTTATACTTAAAATGGTATCAAAACTTTGCTGAATTTCAAATGCATGGATTTCAACCAGGCTGGAAATCTACAGTCTAGAATCTGTTGCTAAATTATGAGCTAAGATGCTGTATGGTAGCCTTTAATATAGCCATGAAAGGATTTTCAGATAAACTGGTTTTTAAACCAGTTTAAATTCTTTTATGGACACTCAACCTTGAAGATTTTCATCAAGGATTAAATGTTAATTAACTACTTCCCTGTACAGTCCCTACCAAATTTTGTTCTCACTTCCTCTGGTCCTGAGTATCTTCACTGCATTTGAAGTGGTTATTCTAAATTTGTTCCAGTGTAACAGACCAAAATTTAGCTCTAAGAGCCTCTTGGAGGAGCATTGCCTTCTGTTGGTGTGTTTACAGATTTTTGGCTGAGAATCTGGAATAGGTGAGCAGTCCAATTCAGGTGTGAATGCTTTCTCTACACTGCCTTGTAGTGAAATCTCCTCAGCTTGGTTTTTATATACTGAAAAATTGGTGTGAATTGATATAAAATCAGATCTCTTCAGCTGTGCCTTTAGTAGCATTTTATGGCCAGGTTAAATAGACAAAGTGCAAAAAATCAAGTCCTACTTTCCACATTGGAATTGCTGTTCCTGGCGGTAAGCATTTATAAGATCAAATTCCTTTTTGTGGGGTAAAAATAATACTTTTAAAAGTCAAGCTGTATATGTAAATTATTTAGAGATGGATCTTCAGTGAGGTTTCTAAATCTAAGCAAGTATTTACGATATGAAGGCCTTCAGGCTTTAGAGTACTGTATATGGGCAAACAGCAAAAAAAGTCAATCTTTTTGTATATTTAAATTAGTCTCCAAGTTACTTTGAGTCTTATATCATTTCTGCTTTCTCTATGTCTTTTTCTTTAAACTTCCATAGTCAGGTAGCACCCTGCAAACTGCATTGATTCCAACACCTAAGATAGCCTTATAAACCCTGCGGACATTAAACTACTGGAAAACAGATTGGGTTGGTAAAAATAAGTGTGCATGTTCTCACAGAACCTGAGAAAATCACACCTTTACTTTGTTAAAAAAATCTGTTTGTGCCACTCCAGTAATCGCTTCATAACTGGTGGGAGAGCAGAACATATGTCTCAGAAGTGGTGGTATATAAAAGCCTCTACCTCTAATCCTATTTTCTTTAAGAGAAAAAAAAAAAAAACAACAAAAACCCCCAACCTTTTCAGTATGTCATCTGTAAAATCAATGCCAAGGGTTTTCTGCTTTAAAATGCTAAGACATTTTGTGGTGATTTCTGTGAAATTCCTTGGTTAATCCTTTTGCAGTTTTATCAGCAAGCAGAGTCCTGAAGAAGTAAAGCAGTGTCAAGAAGGGTGTTGTGAATGGCTTTTGTAGCCCTGCTACAGCTAACGAATCCTACGTGCCTGCTGTTCCCAAAGCATTTCTTGGTTAGTTGTTTATGAGGGCTGAACTCACCTCTTTCCAAGTTTACCTTTCGGACTCTGTGCCAGTGCGGTAAATATTAGGTAACGGGATGTTTACAGAAGGGTCGTTTCCACAGAGAATGGATGGGACCTCAACACTGATCTGCTGGACAGAGGAGGGAAAAAGAAAGAGGCTTCTTTTCTTTCAGAGTGTTAGTTGTTAAGTGGTCAGTGGCATGAATGCTGTAATGTGTGGCAAGGGTGCTGCTTGTGATAAATGTCAAGAAGCAATCTCAGTCTAGTGCTACAAGTATAAAGAGGAGATGATGGCAGTTTAATATGTAGTCTACAGAACAAACATATCCCGCTTTAACACCGTTGAAATCAGTGTGGTGACAGGTTGTGCCTGGGAGGCTTTGGTCCAGCAGTGTCCAAATTAAATGTGAAAATGCAAACTAACTGCTGACATTAGACACAGGGGTCTCGGGAAGGTTGTTTTCGTCAGGATTCGATTGCTCTTTCATCTTCTTTGCAAACTCCTTCCATCTCCTCCCTTTTCCCCTCTTCCTAATCAGTGAGGTCAGAGGATTGGAGATCCTGCCAAGCCTGTGCTAAGCCCCAGGGCTGTTCACTGATCAGCAGGTTCCCCAAATTGCTTCTTTTGTTCCCAGCTATGACGTTATCCTTCTGCTGGCTTCATGTAGGTTAACGCTGGGCTGTACATCTCCTCTGCAAGGCAGCACCTCCAGTGGTATCTTGTCCTTGGCACTGTGTGGCTTCAGATGTGACTCAGATGAATAAATGAAGGAGTGACTTGCACCATAAACCACAGCACGTACTTTTTATCTTCTTTCCAGCTCCAGACCTGGGTTCTTTGGTATTGGCCAACAAACAGTCCAAGGATTCAAAACTTACCTTTAAAATCATGCTCTGTTAAATAAATCTCTGAGCTGATACAGGGCACGAAACTCTTTGATAACTTCTAATGCACAGTGAGAGTTAATGGATGTATATTATGTGGAAATGGAAGCATGCACATTGCTGTGTGTATTCATCATATCTAGGCAGTTTTTTATTCAGGTAAATAAGATTTTGCTAAGCCGCACTCAGCTATGCTTAATCTTTATTAATAAAATTAATACTTGGTGTGGTACAATTTCTTAAGAGTCAAGCCAAAATAGCATCAAAAAGAGTAGGTAGAATAGATGTCAGGAGGATTATAGCATTTACATTCTGGTGATGATTATATATTCTAGATGCCAAATCAGATTGCATTACAAAATTCTAAATTAAGAAAATATTGTGCCTATATCATACAGCCCTTCTTCTACCTCTCCCTCCTTTTCAGGTAAATTCTACTTAGCAGTTCATTTCTGTTTACCCTTGGTGATTTGCAGCACCTTGGAAATTCTCATTAAATGCTAGTGAATAACATTAAAAAAAAAAGTAAAGCAGAGCTGTTTGTCTTGCTGTGTCTTTAAATCTGACCTTTATTGTTTAAGTTGCATTTGAAAAAAAAAAAAAAGTCAAGTTGCTGAAAGATGAGTGCACTCCATTATACTGTGCTCAAAGCACTGGGAAAATCCCACTGAGGCAGGGACACCAGCCAGTGTTTACAGTGCTGCATTCTAAATGCATATTGGAAAAACAATGATAACAACATGATTTCCTGCATCTAAAATTTCTATAGTTAAGAAAGCATAATTACACCAAATGCCAGGATTTCTTTTCAAGAGCAACCTAATTCTCCAGTGGTTGCAATGAATCATGTTGTGGCTTGAGAAGGGAAATTCTCTCTGGCTGTGCACTGGTGCTCCCGGATCCCTCCAGGCACGTGTGTCCAAGCGGGGACGTGGTTGGAAGAGAGGCTTTGAAGGAATGTGGCTACCAACTCTCGTCTCACCTCTTCTGTGTTTCCTCTGACTCATGCCCTTGTTTTGAGGTGGATTTCTTCTCTGCTCCCCACCTAGTAGATATATTCAGAAATTCAAACGTATATAAATATATATATACATGCTCATTTTTCTTTGCTTCAGGCTTCCTGGTGAAGGGAAAGATCACTTCATTAGAGTTGGATGCTGGCCTTGCAGTCAAAGCAAGTCAGGCCTGCAGTAGTGGTGGTGGTACTGGAAAAAAAAGCTATTTTGCTGGGGGTGAGGGAAAAATAGAAACAAGAGGATCTCAAATAATGAGAGCAAGCTTAGTGTGCAGGAAAACTTGGAACTTTTCTAAAAGGCATACTGAGTCAACTGGAAACCAAGTTACTATAGTCTGGAGCTTATTTGAATGACATTTGTGAATAGTTTTTTTCCATTAATTGTTGAATAAATGACTCAGAAATACATTTGCCCCTCTTTGACAAGCTTCATGTATGGTTGAATACTCTTTTCCAAATAAATTATTCATAAATTTTGAGCAATCATTGAGTAATTTATTCAAAATATTTTTTTCATTATACACTCCTGTATCCCATGGACTGTGAGTGAAACTCTGACTGTGTTAAAGTTAGTGAAAACATTTTACATTATTTGACCAATGCCAGAACTTCACCCAATTCAGAGTCTTTTGAGAACTAAATGTTACATTTACTTATGAAACTTTGGTTTAAATATTAGTGATAAACTTACCTGTGACTTTTTCAATGTGTAGAAAAAAATGAGCAGGAATTACTCCAGCTTTTGTTAATCTAATTAATTTAAATTAAAATTTAATTCTGGATATGTGAATGCACAGTCAAATCGTTTTTTTTTTTTTTTTTGGATTTCCACGACATGGTGTTTCCTGTCATCTGGAGTCCCTGTTTACGACGAGTGAAATCATTACAACAGTTGTTGAAAAAGTCTCAGGTCTTGGCTGGTTTCCAGGTTTTTAATAAAGTTATTCAGGAGTACACCAGGGGTTTGTTTTTGTTTTTGTGGTTTTTTTGTTTTAATTGCAGCAATCTTTGAAAGTGTTCAGAGTTTGGGTTGGGTTTAACTGTTCTCGTCATCGACCAAATAAATATTTTTAGGATGTTTCCACAATTCTGGAAATAAGTGTATGTTTCCGCAATTCTGGAAATAAGTGTAATTTATTTTATCGTGAATTTATTTTCATTTTACAACTAGTTTTGGTAATTGTAATACTCCAGCCTTAATTCTCCCTGGAAATATGACGTGAATCTTCACTTCCTGTCCTAAATTTGTATTGTGTAACTTCATGCAATTAAGGCATGGCTGGCATTATGCCATTGTTCGTGGGTGAAATTATTCCTATGTAAATACTTCATTTTGTACTGTTAATTGGCAAATGGTATAGAGTGCTTTGGGATCCATCTGGAGAAAAGTTACTGCATATGCTTATGATCATTATTACTGTGTTATCTTGTTCCTTTAAGATACACAACTGCTTTATTATTTGCTGAGCTCCAGGAGAGTACTTGGTACTGTACAGATATATAAGGGGAAAATGCTACTGCCCAATGGAGCCTACAATAGACTTGGCTGAGTCAGACAATAGGTATTGAGCTGTGTGAAATACACGGGTTCAATACCCACATTTCTTATTAACGGGGATTTACACATCTCTCTGTGGCATTATGGTTAAGATACTTTGTGGGAGAAATGCACCGCAAGTGAATGACAAAAGAGGAGAAAAGTAACCTGGTGAATAACAAAAGAGAGAGCAAAGCCTAAAACAGAGGGGCAGAAAGATGAGAACAGGAGGAGGATTCACATGAGGCAATTTAGAGATAGCTTGGACGGAGGGAAGAGAGGTTGGGAAATTTGTGCTGTTTGACAGATATGATAGAGGGAGGGAAGGGAGTAGTAAAGGGAGATAAGCTGGTAGAGAACAAAGAAGAGCAGTGATTTTAGCACTGTGATTTGTGTTGGGGAATGTGGGTTGCATAATGGGAAAATGATGACTGTTGATGTCTGGGGATGGAGAAGAAAGTTGAAGATGAGTTGGTGAAAAATAAAGCTGATTTAGCTGTAGTTTTGAGAGTGTAATAAAGGAGACTGGATAACT
Source organism: Rhagologus leucostigma (assembly GCA_013397725.1). Lineage (NCBI taxonomy): Eukaryota > Metazoa > Chordata > Aves > Passeriformes > Rhagologus > Rhagologus leucostigma. Next base: position 292,908 of record VZTD01002291.1, read on the forward strand.
TTTTTTTGAGAAAAGGGATCTGTTTGACATAAAGAAAATTCAGAGGTTGATGGTGTGATGTTGTAGGAACAGATGATGTGAAATTTCACTGAAAGAGGAAGAAGAATTGAGATAAAAGGCTGGGTTTAGGTGTGGGTAACTTAAAATGTGGCAACCATTTCAGGAGCTGCCAGTTCATTAATTAACTAATTTACTAGTTGGCTTTAAACTCACTCAGACCTTTCTCTAAAGCTGGAAGATGCAGCCAGGCCTATTCCTCAGAGGTAAAGTAGGAAAAATCTACTGAAATTTTTTTGTTTAAATATTTTGATGGAAAATAATTTTGTTTTCCTCTGTTGCTCAAAGATGTTGCTATAATCGAAGGCCCTGATCAATAAGGCATTGAGGAATCTGTGTCTTTGGAAGCACATATGGTAAGAAGGCATCTTATAAGTAAGATACCAAACCAGAGCTTGATAGAACTGAGAACCATTTCTGGCTTTCTTTAGGTGTTTGTTGGGGTTTTGGACAAGCCAGCATTTCTGTGTCATTTCTTTGTACTTAATGGATATACCAGTTTATTTTTGTTCATCATTCTGTTCATTCATCTGTTTATTGTGTTGAGGTGTCTTTCTATCCTTATTGTCGAGACATGGATCAAAGGGAGACTGTATTGCAACTGGATATCTCACAGAGATGCCTATGTTGTATAGGGTTAGTTCATATTTTAATATGTCTGTGCAGTGCAAAGCATAAACAGAAATACAGAATATTGTGTTCCACAACTCTAATTTAACTTCTCTTCATTGCCTGCCTGTGGAGTCAGGTCTGAAAGCTCTGGATTATAAGTGATCTGAAGGGAATGCTATTCTCTGGAACTTTGAGACTGCACTGGTTGTGATACCTAAGTTAGCCATATACAGGTTGAATATGATCCCACATCGAAATAAAAATGATGCTGATGTAGTATGGTAATCTGAAGATTCAAAATTAAAAAGACAGGCTATTGAAATTGTTATCAGATGTTGTGTCTGAAATACTTCCACTTTTCTATAGGCGAGAAAAGAGTTGGCAGTGCAGTCGCATGATATCAGTTGTCAAACAACCTTTTAGGAGAAACTGCTGTATAAAGACTTCTTTGGATGTGAAGGCCCACACAAGAGATGTTTTTGTAAATACAGAAGAAAACATTCATCTTAGCAATAAACTGTATCTTGTGTAAGTAGGTTGTGTAGATTGATGTGGAAGGCTAAAACAAATGAGGAAAATTGTTTAAAGTTTGCAGTTAAGTTCACTTAATATTACCTTGATTAATAGTAGTTTTTTCATGTATCAGATCATTTTGTGATAATTCAGTACAACAGTGTCTGCCTAATAACAATCAATAGTAAATGATTTCCTGCTTAAATATCAATTGAAAATCAGTGATTTCCTGGTTCCAACTGCACTTAGTGTCAATACTGCACATGGCGCCGCTCAACACAAGTGATTTGTTTGTTAAGCGCTTAACATGCATAGATGTGCTGTACCGGCGCACAAAGCACTGTCCCCAGACAGTGATAAGGCCGGAAACATTTATTAGAAAGGCATACAGTTTTTATAATATTTTTACCATCAGATTAAAATAACATGCCTCTAGACAGCTGATAGAATAAATGATTTGAGCATCAGACCATTTCTTTCAGACTGAGTTTTTCGTTATAGCTTATTGCAAACTACTGCCGTTCTATCTGTTACATTTTAGAAACTTTGTTACATCTTCTCCCTGGCTTGGTGGAATAAGCTTTTTTTATTTAACCAAGCAGTCTTTGTTTTTCTTTTACTAAGCCTCCTTTGTTTTCTCACCAGATAGATAGATAGATTGATAGATAGATAGATATTCAAGTCTGGTTTCATCAGAGTAGACTCTGAGAAGTTACTGAATTGTACATGACTTGATTCAGTGCAACAGTCTCAGTCAAAATGAAGATGCCATTCTGCTAGTCTGAGCATCCTCAGACCTGGCCCTTGACTCACTGGATCAATTATTAGAACAATCCTGAAAGATTCTTTTGCCCCTTAGTAAATGAATTAATTATATGAAACTCAAATTGAATGATTTAACTCTGTGCTTGAAGTATATCAAGCTTCTTACTGAAAATCTGACTGTCAAAAATGTGACAAAGAGAGGCTGGTGAAAGGAAGGCTTGGAAGTGTTTTTTATGACTGTTTTTTCTTGTAATACTTTTCTATTTTGCTTCCAGTCCATTTCTTTTTGTGAAAGATGAACCAAAATGGCTGACAAAATCATAGGCGCACATGAGGTGGCATTCTGGGCTGGAAAACCACCTCACAGTGCTGCAGAGTACATCATCCCTCTTTCCATATGTCTTTGCTTACTAGTGAGGATGAGTAGGTGTTGCAGTAGGAGGCACTACCTGAATCATCTGAGGGAGTAATACATTTCCTGGGGAGGCAGTCGCCCATCATCCTGTCTGCAGGTAGACAGGTACCCTGCTTCGGAAGTGCTCAGGTGGCTGTGTATTGAGAAATGTATTTCTTTTGTCTGGCTTTGTTTTTAGTTTCCAAACTCCCTCTCCTAGATTATTATACTCCCTTTAGACGATCTCTTTGTTAGTCTCGAGCAAGACAGATGCTCTGGCTTGAGCTGGTAATAGTGCTGTTTGGGGGCTGACAAGCTGGGTGAATTTGCAGTGTGATTGTATACATCCTCTTCAGTCACCAGTGCCTTGTGTTTAACTTCTCAATATGTTCCATCTGTGGTAGCTAACAGGGGTATGGAATTTATGACTGCAAAGACTATAACATACCACAATACAGGAGTGCCTCTTGAGCTGAAATGATGTTTTTAATCAGTACATTAAATGTTGCAGTTGATTGACAGATGGCTCTTTCTATTTTCTGGAATGAACGTACTTTAACTTAATTGTAACAAGGGTATCACGTGTTTTATAACACCTTCTACACTAACAGGTACAGAATTTTAAAGTCCATGTGGAAAGAATACTTCATGCACCATGGAAATGCAACCACCTTGGGTGAAATGCAGGGAATTTAGGTAGAGAAAATGTAATTACCCATGCTGGAATTTGGCCAGCACCCTGAGATTAAAACCCCTAATCTTACAAAGAGTACCATGGGATCTCTAATGACCACAAATGGTCAGATCACAATTTTATGTCTCTGGCTATAATGCTGTACTACAACAAGGGTATTTTCAACTGTATAATGCATTCATAATGATTATGCAGCTAATTTTATTCTCATTGTAATTTCTAATAATAAAGTTACAATACTGCCACTAAAATGTACAAACAAAATGCTATGACACAATGTTATGTTACATATATTTTGGGGGCATATTCTGCTCTTACTTATAGTGGTATCTTTCATTGAAGCCAATGGAATTCCTCCAGGTTTGTGCTGGAATAACTGACAACAGAAGTTGTCTTTCCAAGAGAGCATTTTTTATGCACATATATTGTAGATATGTTTGAAAAATTAAATATTTATATTCTGTCCAAATACGGGAGAGTCTTTCTTCTTTTATTTTTAAAACCATAAAATTGTTAACAGACCCATGAAAAAAGAATATTATGGCTCTATGTCTGTTGGTTAACCTTCACCACAAAAATTGATCTGTGGGAATTTCTCACAGTGTAACATACTGTATCCGATTCCATAGTTATTACTGTAAACCTATTAGTGCCACCTGGGTTTGCATATCCGCAATGCTGTCCAAGTGAAGACAGATTAGCTCTATCACATGTTATGCCAGAGGGACAGCCTCACGAGGAGCCTGCCCTTAGGGAGAAAAAAAAGGGCTCAGACCTTTAATGAGAATACAGCGCTTTATAATAGCATTTGGTGGCCTAGAGATTTTCTGTCAAGTCATTTCAAATTAAACTGGCAGCCTTGCAATGTTCAGCCCATATGAGTTTTTGTGCGGCGTGCATCGTTAGTGTTAAACCATTTCGCACAGAAGATCAACACAGAGGCACTGCTTGCATTGGTCCCTCTTTTAAAGTCTGGGCCTTTATAAGCTGCTGAAAAATGCTTTTTCCAGAGCAAAACCTAACTTTGGCCTGATTTACTCATGTGTAAATTCAGGCAATTTATTTGTGAAATTATTTGTAAATAATTATACTTTTCTATATAGTGTAATAATGAAATTAGTACCAGTCTAGGAGTGAACCAAATGACTTTGTTACCAATTAGTGTGACTCTACTCCCACTTCCTCAGGCTAACTCCCACGGAAAGGGTGCAGAATTTGCCACTGAGAACTCCATTTATTTCTGTTACTTCCAGGACTTTCCTTTTTTAAAATGTAACATTTATGTGATATTTTAGTCCTTCTAGTGTCTGAAAATTTAAAAAGCAGATGATACTTAAAGCTAAACTGCTGTCATTATGCATGAAGTTTTTTCCTTAAGTCTTTCTCACATTTTTCATTCAGGGCTCAGCCTGAAAAACTCACATTGGTATCCTCTATCTGTGATGTATTGATGGATTATTTTTATGGGAAACTGGGGTTTGCATCTTCAGAAGTAGGTAAGTACCTTGTTCAATGGAATTCGAGAAGAACTGGGCAGCTGGATAGCTATGAGGATCCCAGTTTGCATTTCCAGTTATGCAAAGTCCTAAGAATATCTGCAAGGTTCTGAAAGTTCGTAAGCTATGTTACATTTGATGATAAAGGAAGTAGTTTTACAATTTCTAAGCATAGAGCATTAGCTGTAGCTAGTACGTGATAATATTAGATGAAAGTATGCTTTCTAGCTGGTTTGGTAGAAAGGAAAGTCTAAGTCACTGAAATAAGTGAAAAAAGTGGCTATTTGTGTGTTTGGAGCTACAGGTAATCTTAGTCCATTATTGTACTGATATTAGGTGAATAAGATTAGTCATACAATAATAAAAACAGGCTTTTCTTTTACTAGGGAGCATGCATTTTCCACATTTTTTCAGAAAAGCTCCTAAGATATTCTGTTCCATATTTGGTATGTGCACATTTGTGAATCAGACATGAGTATTAGTTTTGTTAGAATTATCTATGTAAAACTGAAGCACCACAGTCATGAAACAAGTTTGAATTCCCCTTTTTATTTAATATAATCCTTGCTTTGGAATACAGTCCAATGCTGTGATTTCATAACATCCCCTACCCTCTGTATTCTGTTTTGTAATTGAAGGAGAAGTGATGACAGAAAATCTTCCTAATGTGATCACATTCTTGTATGTAACTGTAAAAAAAAAAATCCAAATCTCGCTTCTTCAAATTAGAGGAGTAAGTCCACTGCATTTGGTAAGAGATTTACACTGCCAGAGCAAGCATGACTTGATCCTGTGTGTGATGTAAACTCATTTTTTTTCCTGTCTGTTAAATTTGTAGTCTTACTTCAGTGCGTGTTCCTTGGGCAGAATTTAGCTCAATTGTCTTAGCTTGCAGTGCTGGACCAAATTCAGCTGTGCTGCAATTCCATTGACCTCTTTGGAGTTACTAAATAATTGGATTTGACCTAATACACTCTTCACTGAGTACCATCTTGCTTTTCAGGGAGGTTAACAGAATAAAATTTTCTATTTCTGCACTCAAACATGAGAAACATTTTCTTTCTTTTTAATTCCTGCTAGAGGGAGTAGACAAAGTGCTGCCCTAAATAGTGCTAAATAACTAAAGGATATCCACAATTGCCTTGAAACTTCACTTTATTAGTTGAAATCGATAGTAAAATTTCTAGTGACATTAGGATGGCAGGAATTTTCCACTGTTGCACCTAGCTATTTTTGTAGTCAGCTGTCCTTCCGTAAAAGTGGGGTTCAGATCACAATAGGGTGATACTCTGAAGGGTCCGGTTTCTTTCCATTGACAGTAACCTCAGGTGATTATCTCCAAAATAGCTACAAATAAAGAAAAAAAGCCCAAACATGAAAGTTCCTTGCCACTCTCTCTAGTGGTGCCTTTGAAGTTCAAAAGCTGGGAGTCCAGATCTTCAGTGAGCCTTGAACAAGCAGCATCTGATATGGGAAGGTGGATGAAGCTGGGCTGTGTGAACTGCCTTAAGTTGAGTATTTTGGCCTGAGCTTATCTATCACCATTTCACATGGAGAATCTTGGTAACAGACTAAAAGGATGCACAAACCTTTCTCTGTGAAGTTATTGGTCTTGATTATGTCTTGATATGGTAAAAATAATGTATGCAATAAGGTTTACTATGTGTAGGCAACACTGGGGTTGTGTAAAATACTCACATGCAAAGTTTTTTGTTTGCATGTAAGCATTTGCAGATCTGGAGCTTTAAGCAACAAATTCACACTGGCAGTGTTAGTAAACTTGAGCCTGTGTTTTCTGAGAAATAACTGGCCTAGGCGGACATTATACTGGATAGGATTTTAAGGGTCTAATTTGAAATTTATTTCTATGTGCCAAAATGAAATATGTATTTAATATATCATATGAGTTACAGTTAATTGATTTGATCAGTTATTATTAAGATTTGAGATACTGGGCCTAATTCTGTACTTTCCTGAAGCTTGTGTCTGACTTAAACCATATAAAATGCATGTAAGGCATTATTTCCATTTCACAAGCATCAGTGTTCATACCTGGAGAAGAACCTGGAAATGAAGGCCCTAACAGTAATGTGCCTTCCACTGACACAATACAGACTGTGTGCCCACATTGGCCAGCAGTGCAGATGGACAGCAGCACACTGGCAGGAAGGAGCAGTCGGTCCCCTGGACCTGGTACCCACTCTGAACACATTTCAGGAGGGTGCTTCAGGCTGATGCTAGTCTAGTCCCATGGACAGAACGTCAAACTCAGTGAGTAAATAGGGGCTCTCAGGAATGTTTCTTTCTCTTTTAGCTCTGAGGCCACCCTGCAGTGTGAGCCCAAGTGCAGTAAATGGGGATGATTTGTAGGTTTGACTCAAAAGAGTCCCTGTGATCCCAGCTAAAGCAATAGTACAGATGCACCCACATGGAGTGATTTCTGTCTCTCTTTGTTAAGTGGCTGCTTTTAAATCTTAATTTGCTTTTCTCGAGACTTTGTACTTAATTCTTGTGCCATCACTAACCTGTTCAGGAAGAGTCAGTGCAGGTGTATGGTTCCTGAGAGCATCGATCGAATGTTTCTACCTCTCTAGCCTTGTTGTAGAAATGTATCAGCACAAGCAGATTAACAGTGATGATATGAAATGCAGCTGTGTGATCTGAATGTCCTTATTGAGTAGGCTTTGATTAGCCAGTCAGCATAGTAGTGTATTTTAAATCATTTTTTTCTCCTTGTGATGTATATTGGTATGCCTTGGTTCACTGAACACATCCCTGAACACATCACCCTTGAATATCACAAATACACATACTCTGCTCAGATTGCACTGAGGTTTGTGGTACTACATAGATGCAAACCAGGAAGAACCACAAGGTGGAAAATAAATTTGAAACTCTGTCACTGAGGAGTGGTACTACAACTAAAAAAAATCCAGTGCAGAAACTAGATCCCAACACATTGCTGATTATTCCTCTGCAATTCGCCTTTAAAACTTCTGATGGTCTTTAAATTGTTGTACTAATGTTTCAAAAGAAATGTAATTTTACAGAGTGACTTGTCTGGGAATAGAATGAGATGGAACATCTGTCCTTCTGAACTGTTGGAATTGCTTGGCTGAAGCAAATGCAAGATGAAAAAAATGGAGATGAAAAGACAGTTGAAAAAAAGTAGGACTTGTTAATCTTTTCTCTAAAACACATACTAAACTTTTCAAGTTAAATTTACTCATACTATTTCCTGCTATTTTATACTACTACATCTTCCCACATAACAACTGAGTTAAAAAAGGAAAAAAGCAAAACTGGTTTCATTACAGAGATAACAGCATGTGCTAGGACAATTGAAAAAGTTTGATGCATTTTCTGATCACAGAAGTACGGTTTCATTTTTTAAAATGATGTGGATGAAAACATTTAGTGATCTTGACTCCTGATTCATATTGTCAGCATCTCAGCTAATTATTATGATGATCCTTATTTTGTTCTAAGCTGACATCCTAGAAAACATATTACAGTAAGCAACCATTAAATCTTCCATGCTAGAAAGCACTTAAGGTTAGTAAAAAAGGTAACATTGCCTTTTAAAAATGTTTTCAGCAGCCAGTAATCTATTTTCATGGTGTTCTGTAAACCCTATTATCAAGGCTGCAGATTCCTACACATGACCAGTCTTCAGTAGTGAACAAAAATGGCATCTAAATCCCAAGTGACACTCTTAAGTACTTGGCAGCAGAAGGGCTCTTCTGAGGAAGATTAAGTTAATGGAAGCATTTGGGTAACATCTGCATGACTCTTCGTCCTGGTATGGCCAACTCACACTGCTGCAACACGTGACGGAGGATTTCTTCGATTATCACTTAAGAACAAAACTGGCTGAGGTTCCTTTCCAGGCATCCGTCAGGCTGTGATGTATGTCTTGGAGTCTTGGAGTATACATGCGGTGTAAACAGGCAGTTAGAAAGAGCGGCCTGCATGGGCTTTGAAGAGGACTTAATAAAAGTCAGATTACTTAATAAAAAGTAGAAGAAACTGGGAGAAGATTTGTTGTTGTAGCTGCTGTTTATTTGTCTTATTTACAGCAAGATGTACTGTCTTTTCCAGTTGAGTGCTGCTGCAGGCACGCAGAGCCTTGTTAATACAGGCGATTAATGCACTTGCCCTTCACCTCAGTTGACCTGGGTTTAAATCTGTTATTTTGTTACAAGTTAGAGGAGTTTATTGGCCTTGCTTTAGCCCCTAGCTGGTGCTTTTCCACCTCGTAAAACCACTTCACAATTTGGCATGAGTGCTGTGTTCTGGTGTGAAAAGACCCAGGTTTGCAGCAGCAGGGAAGAGGCAAGTCCTGGCTGAGGGACATCTGGGAAGGGGCGTGGGGGACTTTGTCCGGGGACTGTGGGCTGTGTTGGACTGGTCTCACTTGGTTTTTCAGACCCCTGTTTGAAATCAGGGAGATCTTTCTTGTCTGCATAATGCAGCACTGGTTTCCATGCCTGGGCTGATCAGAAGTTACCAGGTTTCATTTTCCATAGGACTAATATTAAAAAAAGAAGGATGGAGGAGCATGGAGGAATCGGTTATACTAGTGCTCAGTGGCACTATTTATATTTGTTTTGAGGTTTGCTGACAATAAGGACAGAGTGGAATAGAAATCTTAAATTCCTTGAAAAGGTTTTTATTTTCTACTGGGTATTCCCACTCCTTCAAGCCCCCTTTCCTCCTTTCCTTTCCTTGCCATTATCAAGAGGCGATTTTCATCAACAGCTACAGGGGGAACATACACAACAATGCAAGCTCCACAGAAATGCCTCCTCCACTCTGCTTTAAGATCTGGCTAATTGGAAAATCATCTTGAATTACTATTCCAAGATTTGGATGAAAAGGTGACAAATCACTGCAAGTTTGAAATGAGATCCATCCTGAGAAAAGAGAAGAAGCTCAATTTTTTTTTTTTCCATAGAAAATGAGTGTTTTAGAGGAAATTGGCATTTTCCAGAAGAAAGCCTTGGAAACTGAATTTGAGATTTGTATAGATCAACATAACACTCAGCATTTTGGGCAGTTATACAGAAAAATAAAATTCGAAGAACATAAACCAGCATGAAATTAAAAAAGATAAAAACACTTTCAGAGTTTCACAGGAAGGAAATAAAAATCAAGGAAAAAAGTTGCCGTGGCCCAAATTTGCTATCATGTTAACATTCAGGTCTGAACATTAGAGAAGTGAAATTGAAGTCTTATCTGCTGAAATTTACTGTCTTTTTCCTTAGCTTCAAATTCTAACATTACCATAAGAGAAGTCAACTAGTTGTTAATAATTTCCAGAATGTATTCTTTTTCTCCAAGGTATGTGTTCCTAGAATTTCCCCAGATTTTGTTTAGATAAAGGAGTAGTTTTTCACTGCAATTGCTTGTTCTTTAATCTCTTTCAAAGGAAAGGCACTGGCATGCGAAAATTGGTTTTGCCTGCAGATTTCATCTTTTACTGATGTTTTGTGTTTTAGGATGTGGTAGACATCCACTGTAGATCAGCACAGTGGTTTCAGATGTGCTTTCCTTTTTATTGCTGGTTACCAACATATTTTTTCTGTAATGCCATTGCCCTGACAGCCATGTGGAAAGAGACAGTGAGAATCTGCTTCAGGGTAATGTCAGCCAGATTAAAGTAAAGAGCTTTTCTTGTGTTAAATTAACCTGCTAGCATTTGTAATAGGAATGAAGAGGAGCTCTGCGGCGTGGGCAGCTACTGGCAGAGGGATGGTAGCAACCAGCTGAAGGGGGACCCTCTCAAAGCAGTTTCTACAACAAGCAATTGAACACTACTTGTAAAGATTTTCAGTGTTTATACCTAGAATTTGCTTCCACTAATGACAGTGTTTAATGTGTCGTCAGATTGCAGTGCTTCCTTGGGTGGTAGGGCTCAGGATACATGACAGGACCCTGGGTTTTCCAATTAAACGTGCAGTGGATTAAGGAGTTTACATCTCTTGAGAATGAACAGATGAGTAGATGAGTCTTCTTATGAACTAGTCTAGTAAAAGAAAAACCCCAAACCACCCAGACTGTATTAATAGCAGATTTTATTTTGTAAACATCACTAAACTTCTGATCCTATTGACCTACCCACTTTAGTGACTGGACAGAAAGACAAGAACACTCTGTTGTTAAACCAGAGCCTGCTCATCACATTCCCAGCAGGCTCAACATAGAAGCCAAGCATCTTATCTGGGAAAGTGTGGTGAGGATGGAGGTATGACAATTGGTGGGGCTTGTTGTGAAGCTGGGCGCTCTCTCAGCCACAGCCACAGTCTCAGTCCCAGCTCACAATCTGCACTTCTGAAGGGTGAAGTTTGAAATCTCAGATGAGATTCTAGGCCTCTAGTTTGGTGACTGAAATGTAATGACTTGTAAGCCCCAAACACCAGTGCCTGGCAGTACTGTGTGGTGGCATTGGCCTGAAACCTTGCAGATGAGCTAAAAATGGTTGTTGTAATATAAAAATGCTGAAGACTTCTCATGAGCTAAAGGATGTTAATTTTAAAAAAACCACCAACCTTGTTAATCTGTCAAAAGCACATTAAAACTGGTGCTTTTCAGTTTCTGATGGAATATGTTCCTTGGGCCAGATCCTCAGGTGCTGCAGACAGTTGTGCTGAAGTCAAGCAAACAATGGTAGTTCGCAACAGCTGAAACTTTGGGTGCCTCTTGGTGTGCACGTGTGTTGTATGTGGCCTGGATATTTACTCTGCGGCTGGATTGCATGCAGGGGATCTGATGGTAGTGTGCCAAATGGAGAAAGAAAATTCTCTTTCTATGGAGTGCTATCAAAATCCTGCTTTTTTACTTTGAATCATCAGGACTCTAGCTTTCAGGCTTGAAATTGTTTAAAGATGTCATAAATATTTCTGGTTTTCTGTTAAATGTAGTCTGCTTTGATTACCAAGCCTAGCTTGAGTATTGCACTCTGGGGAGCAATGATAATATTGATTTACCTATGTATAGGGTGTAGTATATCAGTGTTATCAGGCATGACTTTATTTTTGTAGAAACTTTACAATACAAATCTAATCTGATAGTTTTATATGATCTCTGGCTCTGGATGATGGAAATAGGTTGCAGCTTGTGTTGTAATGGTTTTGTTTAACACAGCACATGGCTTTTGAAAAGCATTTGAGGGGTAACCTTTGCTCAGGATTTTGTTCTTACCCACAAATGGCCATTTTAATGATGACTCACAAGAAACTGTTTGAAATGTTTCAGAAACCTGTTGCCCTAGCTTTGATATTCTTGTTTGAAGGTCAGCCTTTTAGAGGCAGTGAGCTGTGTTGCACTGTCTGAAGGATTCTGGAGAGAAACTTGCTTCTGAACAGGATTCAGAGCGGCTTAGGAGAAGAAAATATCTTCTCTTACCTGCTGCTTGTTGAGAAGTGACCCTGCTGTAACTCATTTCTTGCTGCTCCTAATATACCCTCGAGAGAGACGAAGCCTTTGCTACAAGCCTGTCAGCAAAAAGTGGATCCACAGGGAACTCGGTTACCTGGTACAGTCTGGGGTCCAGTTTAACTTTGCTTCATCTTTCTAGCAATCCCAGAACTCTTCAAAAATGTGGGTGGAGATCTATTACACATGCTTACTATGGTTACTCGCCATGAAAAACAGTATGAATGGCCAACACAGGCTCCAGGTGGTGGATCAGCATTAATCATAATAGACTCAGGGGCAGAGGACTGTCAAGATACCATGAGAAATGGTTGTACATCCATCTCCTTGAATTCCATTTCCTCCCATGGGGGATAGGGATATGGAGGTAAGTGCCAGTGCCTCCATCTTCTATTTCCAGCTATCATAAACTGTGATCTGCTATATGTCCATGTCCTTTTTTCTGCAGGAAAAGGGTGCATGACATAACCTTCTGGTACAGTAGACTTAGAAATCTGGGGATTTTGACAGCTTTCACAAAGAAATAATAAGGATTGAAGTCTGTCCTTCAAATTCAGTTGGGTTTAATAGGAACAGCTTTTAGCAGTATCGCATGTTTGTCAGTACACTTGGCTAAAAAGCCATCTGGGTGATGAGCCAGAAAGTTTCATCTTTTCTACTCTTTCCTCTCCTCCTCTCTCATCTACTGCATATTTATTTCTGCTCATCTGAACCTGGAAGGGAAATGGTGTGGATATGGAAGAGAAGCAGGAGTGTTCAGTGTGTTCACAGCATGCTCAGAGCAGGCCTTTTGAGTGGGATACAAGTGGTGAACCAACTAGCAGGAGAAGAAGTTTGGGCTTGTGGTTGGCCTTGTGGCCAAGCTCTTTAGCTGTGAGAGCAGCTGCAGAGGCAGCCGAGGCTGAGCTGGCTGTGAGGAGATAGGGAAGTACACAGGCTCTGGTCAGTGCCCAGCCCTCCCCCTTCCCTCAGTGCAGAGTTGTGTAGGGAGCTCTTTTGCTCAGAGGATGTTAGGACACAAGTGATGCCTCCACTGAACCACAGAGAGGAACAGCTACCAGAGTTGCTGAAATAGGGACTGTTAGATGCTGTGAGAGCTTGCTGCACTTCTGGAGCATTTTCTGCACCCCATCCTCTTTCGCTGGAGCTCTGTCTCTCTTCTGCATCTTACCACTCCCCGCAGTGCTTTCACTTCATTTTTGCTCCTTGTCTCTTCTGGTTTATCTTCATCTCTCCTGACCTATTTCTTCTTAAACCTTTCCTCATCAGTCACTTGTTTCTTTTGGTTCCACACCCCCCACTTTATCTAAAGCCTGCACAATTTGCTGGCTGTGGTACTGCCTTTTCTCCAGCCATTCCTCCATTTTTTGTTTTGGCTGTGAGACCTCCAGGCAGGGCCTGCCTGCAGCTCTGTGTGCACAGAGCCTGGCGAGAGTGAAGGCCCTACACTTGCAGTAGTTCTTAGGCACTGATGTTGTAAGCAGCATTAACAGCAATTTGAGTGGATGCAATTGCCAGTGTGAGCACAGACTTTAAATGCAACTGTGGGAAAGTTAAGTCTCCTGCTGTCTGATCACTATCTGTAAAATAATACGTTTCTTCTAGTCTTTAAATAAGAATACATGGTTAAAACTAAATTGTATTTTTAAAATCTCTTTCACCATGAAAAATCTTCTGTGTGATTAGCAAGACAAATTAGGTATGCAGTTTTTGAATGGTATGTTTTAGGCTTACCTATCTGATTCTCAGAAGTTACATGATTCTGCAATGTGATGTACTGATTTGTCACTTATGCATCCACATCTGTACACAAACACATTCCCTTTTCAGTTCTGTTGCTGCTTCTCCTTTGGAAGATCCCACTGAAAAACTGCAAGAAATAAGCATCTGAGAAAAAACTGTTGCAAGATTAATATCCTCTCACCAACTTGTATCTTTTGTACCTGCACAGGGAGGGAAAGAATAGAGATGGCGACACATGGATATGCACACGTTCACATAGCTAGCACACTGCTGAACCAGAAACAAGGCAATGGTCAGAGCTTGTTGCTATTATATGAGCCCACTCATACAGTAGTACAGTGTTACAGTTGTATAGAAGTGCAATGAGAGTACTGCAGTGTATAATATAATCATACTTGCATAGCTCAAGGAAATATAATATGTCTTATTAATTATGGATCACAAATATATTTTGAGATTCTCTGATTAAACGCAGTATTGAAATATAATGCATTTCAACAGAACTGTGCTAATATGCATGGTTGACTGGAAGACCTTTTGTGGCCAAATTAATTTTGCAATTTATTAAGTTAACCCATCCAGCACAGCAAAGCTCATGCATCACAAATCACAATTCTTTAGTGTATTTTTACAACAGTATTATCTATTTTAATTATTTATAGTGCTTAATTATTTCCTAGTTATTCTCAGTAGCATCTGTTTTAAGAAAATCAGTGAAATCTTATCCATAGACGCTGAAAGGGGTCAAGCATGCGGGAATGTTGGGCAGAGATGAAGTTAGAGGTCCCTTTCTTCTCTCACCTGCACACTGGCTGCTTGCCACTGCTGTCTAACTCAGCCTATTGTCTCTTCTCAGAAGTACTGGAAAAGCTGCTGAAACCAGCACTGTAGCTTAATTAGGGACTATTTAAAAGAGAGACAGCCTTGTTTGTATTTCATGGTGTGCAGAAGAGTGTGACTCGTTCTGTGCGCTTGTTGCTAAATTCTTGATAGTGGCCAAATAATAGATGAAAAGATGTTTTCTCTGTAAAGCAGGGTTTACAAATTTAGAAATAAGATCATCTTAAAGTAAAACTAAAGATCTTTCGTGTTTGACAGAAGGTAAATTTGCTCAAATGAGACAGATAAGGTTTCAGATGACACAGCTTTCAAATATCAAATTGTCAAGCAGATGTTAGTTTAGAACATGCTTGCTGCTAAGTGAAAAAAATACCTTGCAAACAAGCAACTTGGTGAACAAGAAAGTCTCCTAAGCATTGTGATATGACTGTCTCATGCTGGTGAAGGGTCTGGTGAACAAGTCCTGTGAGGAGCAGCTGTGGGAATTGGTATTGTTTAGTCTGGAGAAAAGGAGGCTCAGGGGAGACCTTATCACACTTTACAAATATCTGAAAGGAGGTGGTAGTGAGGTGGGAGTTGGTCTCTTCTCCCAAGTAACAAGTGATAGGACAAGAGCAATTGGCCTTAAGTTGCACCAGGGGATGTTTAGATTGGCTGTTAGGAAAAATTTCTTCACCAAATGGATTGTTAAACACTGTAACAGGCTACCCAGGGAAGTGGTTGAGTCACCATCCCTAGTGGTATTTAAAAGATGTGTAAATGTGGCTCTTAGGGACATGATTTAGTGATGCACTTGGTAGTGTTAGGTTTATGGTTGGATTTGGTGATCTGAAAGGTCTTTTCCAACCTAAGTGATTCTCTGATTCTGTGTAGTTCCTCTTTCTTGGCATAATGGATCTGAAATCCTCGCCCTCAAGATTATCAGGACACCATCTGGATTTCCTTTGAGATCAGCACATGGGATCATATCTTTTTTTTCTGCCCAGCAGTGCAGCATCTCATCACTCCCTCTCACCAACAATCCTGGCAGTCCTGGATTTTGCATCTCTTGCTATTCCAGGTAGCCTGGGCATATATGCTTTGCACATGTGCCAAAGCCAATAGTTTTTGCTGTTTCCAGCATGTTGATGGTTGACTTCATTTTCTCTCTACTTAACACTTCACTGGCGTCTGGCGCTGAGGACTTGTTGTACAGAGTGCATCTCCTAGTACAGAGCAGGTAGCACGGGCTGTTTAACCTGTCCTTCCTCATGCTGGACAGACATCTCTTTTCTGGACAGGAATTCTCACCCTCTTCTGCTTTAACCAAGGCTCTGTGCTGATATATTACTCCTCCTTCCACCCACAGGGAAGTTGGTGCTTCCCTTGCCATTGGGCTCAGCTTGGTTGTTGCTTGCATTGTGGCTATTGCTTGTCCTGAAGTCTAGTTATCTTGACAAAAACCAAAGGCATGTATAAAACAGAAAATAGAGCATGCATGTCCATGTTAATAATTTCAACTATTAGGCTTAGCTAGGCCCTAAATCAAGTTAGGTCCAATCCTAGTCAAGCTGTTAGGAGACCATACACAATCTATTCATGTTGCTGCCTGTGTGGGTGCACCTCTTTCTCCACCAAGAGACCATCCAAGTGGCTCTCTCAGTCTGTGGCCACTGAGCTGCTCTTGTAAAGATCAGAATCACAGAGTGGGCTGGATTGGAAGGGACCACAGTGGGTCATCAGGTCCAACCTCCCTGCTAAACTTGTGCCGCCCTAGAGCACATTGCACAGAATTGCATCCAGACAGTTCTTGAATATGTCCAGTGAGGGAGACTCCATAAACTCTCTGGAAACCTGTTCCAGTGCTTAGTCACCTGCACATTAAAGAAGTTCTTCCTCATACTGAGGGGTAATTTCCTGTACATCAGTTTCTGCTCATTGCCTCTTGTCCTGTTGCTGAGAAGAGCCTGGTTCATCCTCTTGGCACCCTCCCTTCAGATACTTATAGCCTTTGGTGGGGTCTCCACCCAGCCATCTCTTCTTCTGGTTGAACAGGCCCAGCTCCCTCAGCCTTTCCTCATAAGGGAGATGCTCCAGTCCCGTAATTGTGTTCATTTCCCTCTGCTGGACCTGCTCCAAGTGCTCCATATCTCTCTTGTCCTGAGGAGCCCAGAACTGGACACAGCACTCCAGGTGTGGTCTCACCAGGGCTGAGTAGAAGGCAGGATCATCTCCTTCGGCCTGCTGGCAATGCCCTTCCTAATGCCCCTCAGGACACCACTGGCCTTGTTGGCCGCAAGGGCAGTGCTGGCTCATGGACAGCTTGTTGTCCACCAGCACTCCCAGGTCCTTCTCTGCAGAGCTGCTTCCCAGCAGGTCACCCCAGCCTGTACTGGTGCCAGGGGTTATTCCTCCCCAGGTGCAGGACCCTGCATTTGCCTTTGTTGAATTTAAAACTGTTCCTCTCTGCCCATCTCTCCAACCTGTTGAGGTCCTTCTGAAGGGCTGCACAGCCCTCTGGGGTACTGGCCACTCCTCCCAGCTTTGAGTCATCAGGAAACTTGCTGAGGAGACTTCTGCCCCTTCATCCAAGTCATTGATGAATAAGTCAAACAATACTGGGCTCAGTATTGAACTTTGTCAGATACCACTAGTCTCAGAAGACTTGAGAGAGACCTGTAAGACTAGGAACGGTTCTAAACAAGGTGTATGAGTATGCTTGTGATAGAGCTTAGGCATGCCCTGCAGTCTGAACCTCAGCCTATTTTGGGGGGCACTGCAGAAAAGCTGGGATTTTCAAATTAAACCCAAGTCCAGCGTAGCTCTACTTTTGCATCCCAGATTAACTTGCAGCAGCTTTCACCTTCTTTCTTGTTAGTACAACTGTTTATATTTCGGGGTGTATGAAGGGGAACAGCCAGTATCTTGTTTTACTGTAGTGTGAGGAAAATCTATTTAAGTGTCTGAGGAAGGAACTGCTGGTTGCAGGTGTTCATGAGAGATGTGTTCCTCTTCACCCCTGCGCCCCTGGAGGGGAATTCAGCAAAAAGGACCTGCATGTGGATCACAGTCCCTGACTTCCCCAAAGCTATATAAACATAGCACAGATGCTGGTGGGCCCCGGTGTGCTGAGGGTGTGTCCCCCGGTAGAAAAGAAAAGAGGCTTAGATGATGTGTTCTGTTTATATATGTTAACCTGTGAAATTTTTACTCTTTTTCTTCATACATAGTTTGTGCTAGATGTTTGTGGTTCACATCTAAGGATTCTTTCCATTTCTGACTTGTTTACTGAAATTTTCAAGACAATGAGCAGCAAATAATAATAGGTGAATAATGAATGTATAACAGGTAGTAGTCCAGCATGCTTATCACCTACAGACTGGTGGCATCTTGCTGGCTGTAATTTATCCACTTTAACTCTGACCTGGTAAAACCTTTGAACATATTAAGAAGTGTGTGAATAAGTCACTAAAAATACTTTTTGTTGCTTTCTTGAAATTAGACATGTCACTAGTTCTCTGTGCAGATGATATGTGTTTACTCTCATGCTTATGAGCAATGCATCAGGCATCACTCTTTCACATACTCACAGAAATTCTTTATCGCTGGTGAAATATGTCACCTTCTTCCTTGAGCTGAATGTTTCATTCCTCTTGCTCACAGATCTAATACCAGAGTGAATTAAATGTATTTATGAATCAGGACTGAAATCTACAGTGAATATGATTGCTTAAAAATAATTCCACCAGACGTAGTTTGGAGATGTCATTTTCTGTGGGCACGTATGCTCAATGTATGGGTATATAAAGCAGTGTGTGGGAATGCGATGCTATTTAACTCGTAAATGGAGAGCAGAATTTTATTGGTCACAGTAAATATTTGTTCAGGGAAAAGGAGTGTAGGTGAGAACAATCCATATGAAAAGAAAGCAGGTTAGTACCCAGAACACTGAAAATATTGTTCAAGGACAGTTTATCCTTGTGGAAAATATGACCCCCTGTAAAGCTGCTGAGTCTGTTTGCAGATCTTTTCAAAATAGAGTCCTTGCATTTGCCATTTTAGTTTGTTTTGGCTGTTGGTGTCCAAACTACATTCCTATCAAATAGCATGAAGTGCTTATTCCATTATTTCTATTGTTATGTTTCTCAATAGAATGTGGTTATCTTTAGCTAGTGTCATGCTTCAGTACATTAGCACTAAAATGCACTGATGATATTGGAAAGAGAGTGTGAGGCAGCTGACATTGAACTGGTACCTTGTACCTTGTCTCTGAAGATTCCTAAACCAGAGGTTGCTTTCAGCTTAAAATGAAGAAAGAATATTTGCATTTCTTTATAACCTGGTCTCCTCTTTTGAAACTGTGACCTGTGCCAGCTCATATATGTTCTGCTCAAAATCTGTCCAGGTGCTGGGATGTGCTTGACTGGTCCTAACTGGTTTTTGGATGAGAGGTGCTCTAATCTGCTCTGAATTTTTATTTTGCATGGCTTCAGTTTTCACATAATGAGCCAGTTTTATCTGTCATGTGCACAGTTCTGCTTTCTTCATGTCCCAGTTCATAATTTTGTTACATGCCTTTTGTCCATAGAAAATAAAGGAATCACGGAACTGAAATTGAATTAGACTCAAAACGTGCTTGAGTTTCCTGTTTTTCTTGTATTAAAATACTTTTTCTATTGAGACCCATCATGTGGCAGTTTCCTAACCACAACCACAGGGACTGCGAGAACACACTGAGTTTTGCCACACAGCACAGGGAAAGGGGCAGATCTGGAAGTGGGCTGTGGATGCTGGGCAGAGCAGTGTGGGGGGGATGCTGTCCTGCTGCACTGGCAGCTGCCCTGCTGCTGCTGGACAAACGAGTTATTTTTGTCCTGGACACTGGCAATGACTAGGTTTGTGGTTCACCCCTTGTCCAAGTCAGATGTCATCTTTCTCTTTCATCCTCCTTCCCTGCTGTTTTTTCTGCTGCCCATTCTTTTCTCTCATCTCATCTTTTTTTCTATGCTGCTCCATTCCTCCTTCTTTCACTCTGTCCTCATTTTTTCTTTGTTAGCCAAAGAGACCCACTGAAATATAAAGCCTGGCCTCCCCTAAAGGGGGAGGATGTCCCTTTTCTTTTTAAATTATGCACCTGCCTAGATGTTTTCATCATGTAATTGCTATAGTCACTATTGGGAACACAGATAGCCCTTTAAGACAACCACTAAAAGCCTTTTGATTTAAAATGATGTTTTCAGTTTTATGGCCTTTCTATGCTTCTCCTAATATCTTTCTGCAAAGAGACAAAAGAAAGCAATGCAAGACCTGCCTCCAGCAATATTTCCACAGCCCTGTTACTGGGGAGGGCTGCTCACATGGAGGTCACTGCTAGTAGAGCTCATCGCTGAGTGCAAAATACATTCAAAAGTTACTTTATTATAAGATTAACAGCTCTATCATGAAAACCAGCAACATTCCCGGGCTTGTGGGAATCAATTCTACTGCATTCCAACCCAGGATGTCCTTCTGACACATTTTTTTTCTGTGGAAACACTCATAAATTTGACCATGGTACTTGGAGATGAGTTAGACCCTTTTGATTACAGCCCATTTGAATCCACCCTCTCTCCTTCCTTTGTTCCAAGAAGGAGGTACTCTGTCTCTTGAGTCTTATGTCCCTTAGTAAACTAAAGGATATTTTAGATATCTTACTGTTTGTTTTGGATTAAGTGGTGCTGTTTAGGGAGTAATGTTCTTTTGGTGTGAATGGGAGGAGTGGAATTTGTAGTTCCTGTCACAAGAAAAAAAGATATTTTCACAATAGATAAAGAAGCATTTGTTTTCCTATGTAGGAGAGAGGGGCATGGTACAAGATCAGAATTTTGGAAACCTCCCAATTTAAGGAAGCTGTGATTTGGGCAGTGATAAAAACCCCTATTCTTAATGGTAATAAGAGAAAAAAAAACCCAACAAAAAAACCCCCAGAAATGTGATTATGTTAAATTTGCAATGATTTTACTTGTATGGACAAATTATTTAATACAGATTAATCAGATCCTTAATTTAGACACTAATTTGATGATCTGCCCAACAATGGAAGAAAGGCTGTTGACTATCCATTATCTCATATAGAAGACAAACACAGTGTTATTGGAGTGACTTACATACTTTCTGCTCAGTGGTCTTCTTACACTAACATTTTGGTCTATTTTACTATGCATAGTAAAATAAAACTGTGTTACACAATTAGGCAAAACACCTTTGTTGTGTTGAATAGTCATTTTCTGAAGGTACTGAATACAACCTTTAATTAGTATTTAATCTATGGCCAGGTGTTGTACCTTGAATAAGCCCTAATAATATTGCCAACTTCCAGTTTTCTTAGACATGTAGTTTTCAGTCTATTTACTTGTTTGTGGTCATGTCTAAAACTAACTATTTCAGTTATAAACCTAAGAAAACAAGGAGGAGTATAACCTCCTAATGGCACACAGAAGTGGGGCCTGCACTGGGTATTTTAATGTGCTCTCTCTCCTTATTATATCTGGACCATGTCTTTCTTATTTACTTTTAGTATTGGCCATCAGTTTTCTCCTTAAAAGCCTCAGTCCGAAGGCTATATGTGTCGACTGTACCTGTTGTTATGGGGGCTTTTTCTACCGGCACTGTTTTCCCCTGCTTTCAGATCTCCCCCACCTATTCATTCCTCCTGCTTAAGGCCTGTTTGACACTGTTGTAATGATTCCCCTTGGGAGATGTGCAATTGGATTTCTAAGTTCCCGCATGGCTCCTGCTTTTTAATGTTTGCTCCTGAGTCAGCACTGTATGCATGACTGACTGGAATAGAGTGAAAATTTGAATAAATATCTGTTCTCTTCTCTGGATTATATTGCTGTTTGGTTGCAGAGAAGAAATGTGCCTCTGAAATGCTTCAGGAATCTTATACTCTTACATACAATTAGGTTGTAATATTTTGGATGCCTAGTCCTTCTATTTCCTAATCTTAGGATTACCTAATGATTTTTGTTAGAAGTAGCCTAATTTTCACCAATGGTTTATAGTTAAATACAATGGATGATGGATTTTTTTATCATGCAGCAGCACCCTTGATGGACAGTACAGGCTCTGCTCCAAGTTGCATTTGGTCATAAAATACGTGGCAGTGTGAGACTAAACTTGTATGCTGTTAGAACAATGATCTCATAGCCAGACACTGGGGTAAAATTAGCTTTGGTCAAATTTATATTTTAGAGCAGAGATGAAGACTTGTCCCCTGTGTCCTAGGAAAGGGAAGGTTATTTCAGGGAATCTCTGGATTCCACAAATGCTTATGGAGTTCAGAATCAAATTATTGCTTTCCTATAAACAGTCTGGGGGTTAATGTTTTTTCTGCTTCAGCCAGCCATGATGGGTTCAGCTCTGCTGTACACACAGGCTTGTATCCTTTCTTTGCATGTTGATAATTCTCATTCTGTCATATACTTTGGCAGAGAGTGATGCAATCTAGCAGAACCTCTGAGCAATTACCTTCTTTTGGGCTGCATATCCTTAGTAGTCCAGGTAGCAATTACCCAATCTGAATGTTTAGCAAGTAGTTTGCAATTCCTGTGGAGAAAGCATATGCAAGCCTGGCTCTGACCTGATTAACTTTCTTAGTTCCCTGACTTTACTGTGCAGTACTGAACACCTAAGGGGACCTAGCATGTTCCCAGGTACTTGTGTCCTGAACAACATCAGTGAATGCTAATCATCCCTTCTGGATTTGGTGCTCACTTTCATCTTGGGCTGGCTACATCCCAGGTGGGTGCAGCTTCTGGCAGCATGCCCTACAACGTGGGTGTTGCTCTCAGAACAGAAGCAGAGGACTGCCAGATGTCCAGTGTCACCTGCCTGAAGGAAATTTTCCTTCCAAATCTCTGGGAGGATTGTTTCACCAGGTGACTGCGCTTGTTGTTGTGGTCTGCTGATGTGACCATGTGACAAAATGCACTGCTGGCTTCCGTGTTCAAGGGAAGTGGAATTTAACTTGCTCAGTTGTATTTTGCAGCTGCAAAGAAGGAAAAAAATAGAAGTAAGAGTACAGTACAGGATGGACCAACATATGTCTTATTTCCTGCATTCTGGCAGCACTGTTAGGGAGGAGGGACACAGACCCTGGCAGTGACTGTGGGCCAAATCCTCATGAGTTCAAGAGCTGCAGTCAGGAGTGTAAAGAAAGCTCAAGTATTAGGATCATTTTCAACCCTAGGTGACTAAGAACCTTGCATATAGAAGGCTGTTCAGTTCATAGCAAATCATATTCATTTAATGGTGTTCCCTTTTCCTGCTTTTTAGGTGTGGTTGTAGACGGTCTTATAGTTTTCTAACTATTGCTCAGCTCTTTTGGACAAGCTTCTCCTGTGCTTGCTTGCATGTTATCAGACTTAAGTGAGATAGAAAAATTGCTTGAGGACTAATTTTCCTGCAACATCACTTTCTCATTCAAGTCTCCAGACTTTTCACACAAAAATATATCCAATGTCCCAGATATGAAAGGGTCTGGGATGGTTCAGTATGTCCCTTTCCTCAGCCAACCACATCTGTCTGATGTGTTCAATGGAAGGACTAGTTGTTCTTGACTCATCAAAAGGGATAGCTTATGTTATTTTGAGCTGGGTTGTCAAAGATGGCCTTTGACAAGACTTGAACTCATTCTCCCTGAGCTTAGCGGGGTAGTTTACCTGCTCATCTCCAGACAATAAATCTGGTAGTCAGAGGCACAGCAAGGAGGTACAAGGAAGTTCTTTTAATCTTCATGCAACTTCATGGGTGAGGTCAAGTTCTTACACTATGATTCACTGGCAGATTTCGTCAGGTTTAAGAGGTGAACATCGGCTGCCTCATGCTTCTTTGTCAGTTCCCACATATCAGCATTCCTCTCCATCATGGCATGAGGGAAATGGATGTGACTCACACTTGACAGGTTTCAGGTAAAGCAGAAATCAGAACATAAGAGATGTTGAAGGTTGTGACAGTGTTACAAGTGGTGGGTCACTTGTCTCCTTAGGAAACCTGCTTAACTCCCTCAGACTTTTCCAGAAAAGAGCAAAAAAGAACAAAAAAAGAAGGATAGTGAGGAAAGGAAAAGGTGCTCCTGTTTCTTGTGGCATTACTACACAAAGCTGAGCTGCCAGGTTAGTTAAGATCTGCATGGAGATTGTGGTTAGTACTGATGGTTGACTGGGTGCCACTGCATTCCTTGCAGTGGGACTTAGGCCAACACCATTACACCATCAACTCTGAGGGATCACCAGTAGCCCAGATTGCCGACAGGACAGGAAAATAGAGCAGAGTTTTTGATACCTAGAAAAGGTGAGCTTTAGTGACAGTCTAGCTGTTCTCTCCACCACCATGACCATTTTGGAAATATTAAAGAGTCAGCATGCCTGTTTCCATCCTTTTCTGTAATGGAAAGGTTGCTGTCAAAAGTAGTAGAATGTAAATATTTGTGAGGTTTTATAGTTTGGCATTGTTTTTTTCTTTTTTTTTTTTTTTAACTATAAATTCCCTCACTTCCTTTCTTCCTTCTCTTTAGCAATAGGCTGTGGGTCGTTAGTATCAATAACTCAGATCTCTCTCATGCCACACCTAAACTAAATTGTCAATAGAAGGTGTTGTAGAAGATTCACACATCATTCCAGCAATCTGTTGGGAAATGCAAAAACACCAGGTGCATAGCTGCTGGATAGAGTTTCCATTTACTTTACCTGGGGCTTTTCTGTAAAATACAGCAATGTACGTCACATGCCGAAAAAAAAGTAGGTGGAAGGTTCTTTCCAAACCACATTGACTGAAAGAATGTACGTGTAAGGTAAGCTGTCTGCTGACATTCTCATGTGTTCTGCAGAGGAAAGGGTTACCTTGTCAAGGAAGTCTTCCTGCTGCAGGTGTGCATCTTAGCAGATTCATTCAGAGACTGAGAGACGAGAATGAGCCCTCCCTCAGCTGACATGTACAAACAGCATTTTACCCATTTGTCTCCTAGGACATTTGCTAGCTGTCTCGTTAATCTTTTACTTGAAGTCAGACATATGTATTGATGGGAAAACAAACCATAGACCACAGACCCCCTGCCTTGCATTCCTCACCTCCTCAAAATAACACTCACCATAGAAGCATGCAGACAGCACCGATAGCTCAGTGGGTTTGTAGCTGCATTTCCTTGCTCTTCTAAAGCACCTCCTCCATTGCTGTACTCACAAGCTCTTCTTCTTAGTTGTTATTTATACTGTTGAGTAACTACCTATGCCCTGCAGTCCATCACATCCCCTTCCTCATTTGCATTTTGTAGGTATATGATTCCTTCTGTACGTCTGACTTTAAGGTGGCTGAGAAACTGGGACTGGAATCTCTCTCTTTTAACACTACGTCACAGTGTGCTCCATGCACCTCTTGTTGATCTTCTGGAGGCTTTAAAAACACCATTAATTTTACTTTCTTCTAATAGAGCAACAAAAATTTAGGATCTGATCCTCAGGTGGTTGAATTGTTTTTAACTTTATTAAGAGGGAATAAGACACATGTGAGCCAGAGCCAGTAGCAGAGTACAGAAAGGGAGAAAGGGAAGTAATTTCAGGAACAGAAATATCTGTAAAGTTTAATCTCCAGTTATCTTGCCTCTGACTTCATCATCTGGTCCCAACAGACTTTGTGGGCTAAACAGAGTCAGGTTAGCTCAGTACTTAAATAAAAGAGCCTGGAGGTGTTGTCTTGGTGGTGTTAAATAGTGATCTATCTTACCCAAGCAAGCAGATTCTTTTGCATTTGCATCATTGCATTATCTGAGCCTTTCTTGCATGTTTGCCTTCAAGCTTGCCAAGCTGATTGGTTGGGATTAGTGGCGGAGGTTTTCCAAAGCTAATTTTATTTTTAATAGTATTTATTTTCTCCAACAAAGCTATGCATACTCATACGTTGCATCTCATTTTTAGTGAGCTCAGAATTTCTTTAAATAGTAATTATTTGAAAAGGAAGAATACCCTCCAATTCCTGTAAGAATATTGTTTATTAATATTTGTACTTTGCATCTCTGTAAATGAAAATTACCAAAGCAGAACAAGGATTTATTTTCAGTTCTCTTTAATCTTAGAGTTATGCTTTGTACTGTATGACATGGGATTGACCTTCATGGGACTGGATCCAGTCAGAATTCATATCTCACTCAAATCCACATTTGTACATTGTTTAGGGTGTTTGGTCAGGAAGTTTTAGCCTGTCAGTTTCAAATAATTCATATTTCTAGTGTTCAGTCTCAGGAAAATCCACAGAAACTCCAGTAGGCTCTGTAATCACTTCTTTAAGTGAGAATGTATCCTTCAATAGGAATTTAGGTTTGATACTGTGGTAGAACTTCTCCTCTCCGTTTCATTTTTTCCTAAATATTTTTGTTTTTAGCTTCTAGGTTCCCATTGCAAAAAAATTCTCAAAAAAGTTTTTGTAGCGCCTAGCGCAAGGACACTGGGATCATAGCTTGTTTTGTAATACAAATAACCACTCAAAAGTAAAATAAGAAATAAGCTGTACAGACTATTGACTCCTCTCCAAGAGGTAGTCAGAGGTTTGTAATAGCTAGTTCAGTAGACAGCACAGGGAAGGAAAGTTCTGGAAGCCAGTGTTGGTGATAATGGTGTGACCTTTGCTGAGTTGCCCTGATAGATCCTTCAAAACTGAAGAAAAAGCAAGTACTTCCTGCTGTAATTCAGCTGTCAGTCCTGCACCATCCTTAGTCTTGATATGGAGTTCTGTCACAAAGCCACCTCTTGCTGTGCTGGTAGCAGTATTCGGGAACTAGTAGGAAATAGCCGTTGTACTTGGAGACAAACAGTTAAATTATGAAGTTGTTATTATTATAGATGTAATAACAACAGTCTGTAATAATCTGGGACAGATTTGAGTTTGTAAACCCATCCTGAATACTACATCAGTCCGTCTTTCACCCTGAAGGATTCACTGAAGACACTGAAGTTCAACATGTAGGTTAAAGTGAAAATTGCATTCAATATTGGCTTTTGTATAGACTGATTTGCTGGCTGGAAAGCAGTAAAGCTAAAGAGAAGGCTGAAAAGCTAGTGAAAGTGCTGTGGTAACTCACTGTAAATTTCTAAGTCCCTGGTGGAGAGACTACATCCAATTGCTGTTACTTCTCATACACTTAGATCAATGGGTAATTCTTCGGGGAGTGGCATCATTGTTTTGTTCTGAATTGTGTTCATGGTTGGTCTGTGACCATGCCTCCTGGGCTGAAAGATATTACAATAGAGATGGATCCTCTCCACCTTTGCAAGCGAATTGAGAAGGGCAGGTCTGGCTGCTGTGCCTTGGGTGAGCTGTGGGAGCAACTTCCATGCTTTCCTCCCTGTTACCCTACTTACGGAGGTGCTGGAACGCAAAGGAGATGAAATGCCAGTGCATCTGCCAGCCTGTCCTGCCTGGCTGGGTTTCACTGTTCTTCTTTTATTTCCATCCAGTATTTCATTCAGGGAACAGTAATGAAAACTCAGCATCCTAGATGATTTCTTGCTCCCTTACTTGGCCTCCACGCCCTTGCTGGGGTCAGTATCCTCCAGATAGCCACAGCTGACCACACTCTCCTGCCTTCCCCTTCCATTCCCCTAGCAGCTTGCTGTCCTTTAGCCAGGTTACACATATTTTTTCAATCCCGGTTGTTCATGGTCTCTGAGCACAAGGCTTAGTGGAGTGCTGTGCTGCCAGCGCTGAGAGACGCCCCAAAGGGAGCCTGGCTGTGGCTCTGCTGTTTTCACACCTCTGCGCAGACGGACTCAGCTTCCCTCCCCGGTGCCCCTGCGGGCGCCCTGCCCACCCTTGGCCTCTGCTGTCAGAATGACTTTGGCAACTGCCACTGCTGGATTGCATCACCGTGCATGGCTCCCAGGTGGCTGCAGCTTTCAAACTCGCCTATCAGCTTGTCTATCTGCTATTAGGTTTTTATCTTGCCTGTCTATCCAGGGTGTCGACTTCTGGGCTGCTTTTGCAGGTTTAATTGCAGTTTGGGCACGGCAGCACTGGGATGTGGGTCCTAGGTCAGCAAACGTAAATCCCGTGGTTCGGGCTTGGACCACACTTCAATAGCACTGCAGGAAATGGAGGTTCAGCAGGCTGAAGAGCACGGGAAGTAAAGCAAGTGCAGCATCTACTCGCATGCCTCAGAAACTGCTCAGGGCAGGGAGCAGCATTGCTGGCAGGCACCAGCGGGGAGACGCCAGCTTCCCCCTGTGATTTATATGGGGTTTAGAGTGGGGTGGGGCCAAATAGGGCCGGTAGGAAGCAGCTCATAGAGTTTTGTGGGATTAGTGAGGAGTAGACAGAGGCAGCACAGGACTGGGCAGGGGACCTGCTCACAGGATGGCTCAGCCACAGAGGCAGCTGGCACCGGAGCGCTGATAAGGAGGAGAAACAGATGGCCACGCAAGCCCTTACACATGCCTTCCTGGTAGGCCTGCTGAAGGCTGGTCCACATCCCTTATTCCCCAAACAAAAATACATCTTTTCCTTTCCCTTGTTTGAAGATTCCATGTGGCCCATTAAAGTTTATTGCCATAAGCATGCTTTTGCAGTCTTAGCCCAGTATGTTGCTGCCGCTTGTGGCTGACACAGGATCAGTCCCATTTATGCCTCTACCATGCTGTGGTGACATGATTACAGAGCCCTTTCTTTAGTGCTGCAAGTCTGCAGACTTAAAGAAAGCTGGGAAAAATGATACAAGAAGGAGAGATAGCAATTATGTAAAATACCCCAAAATCAATTCCAGAATTGGCCTTGATACCAAGGGAAGCATGCAGGAACTCCTAGGTGTGCAGAAGGTAACATGACAGACTGCTAAGTGGAATTTGTTGAAGATGTGTTCTGTATCACGGAGGTAAGAGTGGTGCGGTGGGATGTGGCAGTTTCTGTGGAAGCCTTTTGTATGGCAGAGGGGGGAAACCTTTTGGCTGTATGGCAGAGGGCAGAATACAGGGCAGAAGGTGAGCAGAACCCAGATAGTGCCTAAGTACTGGAGGCAAAGCTCCAGCATTTGGTAGCCTTTCCCTACTGCAGTTCATTGCTTGCAGGCTTGTGTTATGCAGCTCCGTCTATTCTCCATTACTACAGAGCCACCATGGGGATGAGGTTTGGAAAAAGCACAGAATGTTTCTAGTAGTGCAGATGTTTTCAATGAATTCACCCTTCAGAACTGAAAGCGAAGGAGGCCTGGAAGGGGAAGAGTGTTTGTAGTGAAAAATATTCGGCTCATCCATATGTAGACCCAATGTGAGCCTGGAAGACACTGAGTGCTCCCTGTGAAGTGACAAGTGCCCTCAGTCTTCACTGAAGTTCTGCTGAAGGCAGTGGGTATGTCTGCATAGCAGTGGCAGCAATGACTGCTTTTTGGCTGGGTAAATTAGCCTTTGTGGCTGCGCTTCGGCTCCTACAGTATGCATGCTTCAGTATCTCTTTAGAGGCTTGTCTGATGAAAAGGGAAAACATTCAGCATCTTGCCAGATCAGGGCCTGGATTTTGAAATGTTTTTGTAGGTTAAAATGAGAATGCATATGCATGGGCTTGTTTTCAGATGAGCTGAGCACTTGTAGCTTACAGAGTTGGGTGTAAATTTTAGATGTTCTAAGTCTTCAGAAATCAGTCTCGGAACACTTTTTCTCTTGATACTATCCTTATTGCCCTTACCTCCATGTCCTCTGCTTTTATATAATATTTTAGTAATGTAACTGTACTATTTAAAGCATTTATGATACCATTTGTTTGGGAAACAGTATAAATCTGCTCTATCCTGTTTA
This sequence comes from Rhagologus leucostigma, assembly GCA_013397725.1. Lineage (NCBI taxonomy): Eukaryota > Metazoa > Chordata > Aves > Passeriformes > Rhagologus > Rhagologus leucostigma. The sequence continues at coordinate 322,251 of VZTD01002291.1, forward strand.
GGAGTTTGCACTGCTACTCAGCGATGTAAGCCCCTGAGTGACTTCCATGTAAAATCAATCAACGATAGTGAAACCTAGTGGAAGGGCTGTGAATGCCACTCAAAATAAGGCTCCATTTCCTCCACAGTGGCCCTGTCTCAGCCAGAGAACTGGGGTGTGGCCTGTTTCACTCGCCATGAAATCTTTGGGTACAAACTTACTCTTAACATCTTACAAAAAAAGGTCCCATGACCCAGTCCCCACAACTTTCACATTTTAGAGAAGTGATAGAGATGGAAAATTTGTGTGAGGACCCTTGCCACTGTAATATCTCAAATGGTAACCTAATTCTGTAGAGTATCATCAATTGTAATCTTATGCGAACTGGCTTTCTAACATTACAATATTTCTGGAAATATTTAAAAAGGTGCCGATATACATACAAAAAAAGGTGGGTACGGTTTTAGGTCTATCTATTTGTACTTTTGATGCCCTCCCTCCTTATCCCCACATCTGTTTCCAAGAATGTCATACCTGGAAAGAATCATTTCAAATTAACTCAATTTGTTTCAAAGCAGCCTAAGCTTCATCCCTCACAGGGGCCACTCAATCATATTACTGCTCCTGTGAAACTCCTAATGGGACACAAAACAAGTAAAAGTAGATTCAGGTGATCTCACATATTAAACATACTAATTAAATCTGGCAGAAAAATGACTTTGTGAATTTCCTTTAATCCTGTTTTTAAATTAGGCCATATGTATTTTGGCTGTAGATTTCACATGCTCTCTTTCTACGAACTTCCTTTTAACCATGTCCTGTGGCCAATTCACATCCCATTGTTTGAAAATCAGTCTTAGGTGATAACTGGATCATTACATACGAAGTGTCTAATTCTCCTTTCAAACTGACCTGTTCCTTTGAAAAGCTTAGTGAATATCTCACGAGAGGTTCGAAGCTGAACTGACCTGACTGTCCCTGTTAAAAACCCAAATGTGCTGGATCTCTGTGTTTTATGAGAAATGTTTCCTAGAGGGAAACTAGCTTTAGGAAAATGGGGATTCTTGCTTTAAATCAGCAGTAGTTTTCACTTTGCTACTTTATAGCTTTGCCTGTGGGGAATATGGTCTTATTTATATGTTTTGCAGTGACATGCTGACTAACAAGAGTAACAAGAGATATACTAACAAGGGCTTCTTCTTGCAGTCCTCTTCTGTACAGTCTTGGTATTTAACCCACCCTGTAGAAGGTTTGGTTTGTAGTTCAAGGAAGTCTATGTTTTTAGCCAAAGTGTTACTGGTCAGTATCTACTTGAATAAATATTTAGCCCTGATGGGTGCACTCCTGTGTTGTGCACATTTTAACTTCACAAAGCCAAAGCTCCCTGTGGCATCCAGGATATACGGTGGTACCTGAATGGACTCTTTTAGGGGATGGGAGGAAATTCTCTGTTACTTCCGGGGCCCAGAACATGGATGACACTTTCGTGTCTCATGCTTCCTGTGGTACACTATGCTTTTTATCTATTTCAGGTGGGGCGTGGGGGTGTGGGTGTGACAGCAAAAGTGTTCACAGTGTTCACAGGCCATTCTGGGCAGAACATCTATTTATATGATTTTGGAGGGACTTAGTGAACTAGGTGGCCCTGCTCCTCCTCATTGTATGCTGCACTCTCCTGACTGCACCAGTGACATAAATATGCAATAAGTAATACGATTTACAGTAGCGCTGCTTTCACATAATAGCCATGGCAGCAAAATTCTTTCCTGGAGCCAGCCATTTAGTGGGTGTAACCTGTTACAGCTCTGTCAAGTTACACAGGACTCCGTCAGTTCACTGCAGCAGCAGATTTGGCCACTTTTGTTCCATCAAGGATTAGTGGATGGGAAATTTACCTAGACATACACACAGACACAGCAGTGCCCACCCGCAGAGCATAGCAGCATGGACTCACCAGAGCTCCTGCTTTGCTGGGATGACAATCTGGTCTACTGGAGTGAGTTTGTGTCAGCACAGTTCTCTTGATCTCTCTGCACTTAGTGACTCCTCCATTGGGTAGTAATGTTGGAAAGCAAGGAAAAGCTGCCAGTGATACACGTGTTTGTGGGTGTGCAGACGCGCACATAGTGCAGAGAAAATAAGTGGCACTTTTGAATAAACGTCCTATCTGCAGAGGTGTGAGGTAGTTGCATTACTCAGAAGTGTGCTGAAATGATTGATGCTAAAAATGTTATACCACTGTACTTCACACAGTGCACATTAAAGGAAAGCCAAGTCAGGGCATATTAAATTTTATTGAGAGTGGGTTTTGCAACTTTTTAAGAGGCCATGTGCCATGCTTCCTTTTTTAGGATCCAACTACCAAAATTAAAACCAGTAAATCTTTCTAAAAATAATCTGAGAAAAACTTTCCCCTATATGAAAATGAAGCATGTTAATGTCCTTGTGTGCCTTGATTTTCCATAAAAATATTGACTTGTGGGAAAGCACAGTCTCTTCCCCTTTCATGATACCAACTCCGTGTACCACCTCTTCACCTTGTTGCCGGTGGTGTGAAACTGGATGTGACCAGTCCTGGTGTTCAAGCCAGTAACACTGACAGGGATGGGAGGACGCTTTCCACTGATGGAGGCAGAAGACTCTGCCTGAAGAAGTGAACAGGACTTGGACCACTAGATCTGCGGAAGATGTAGTTGTGGGAAGATGAAGGATTTAAAAGTCAATCAGATACAAATTTATTGCATGGGTTTTAATGAGAAATGCGTGCTTTGTGGGCATAGCTGTATGCATACTCACTGTTTGCATTCAGTGAGCAAAGACACATGTGAAAGGTGTTTGCATAACATGAATGGGAAGTAGGTAGGGTTGTTCTTTCTCACACTCATTCTCTTTCTGTTTATATATATATAATTTACATTTATTGCAAAATATTATGTACTCAGACTGCAGCATATGTTAGGCTCACTATTTCACTATTGTATGTTGAATTCTTGGGGAGAGATGGAGAGGCAGTAAAAATAAGCAGGATCTTGTGGAGGTGATAATTTCTAGTTAAAGGGGCATATAGTTTCCATAAGCAATAAGGAAAGATTATTTTATTGAATCTGGAGAATTTCTTCTGTTTGTACTTGGAGGCAGAAACAGAAGTGCTATTCAGATATTTTAAGACTGTGCCTTTGTGTCTTCCTCTACATCTAGAAAGTGCCCTGCCCAATTTGTGCAACTCGAGTTTAAACAGAAGAGTAGTGACCATTTCTGCATGACTGTGTCTGTTTCGTGGGGCTGGGTAGTAGTGAATGTGGAGGGAAGCTCCTTTACTGCTGCTGGCTAGAACCAAAATGTGAAGACATGGGTGAAAAGGGCAACCCTGTGTGAACTCAAATAGCTTTCCCATCTCTTAAAATCTCTCAGCCTAGATAAAACTGTGGGATGTGAACTGCAAGTGCAGGTGGGAAGCTTAATGCTTTCTGGAAAAAGTAATGAGTGAAGGCTGCAGCAAAAACCAGAACAGCCCTTCCTCCCCCCAGCCCACTCTGCCCAAATGAGCACTTTCTCTGCAACTATTGGCAGTAATAAATAAACTTCATCTAAAACATCTCTTGTTACAGCCTTTGTTGTATTGGTAGTAAGTGCATAACAAGCCAGTGCTGTACTAATAGTTCTGTGCTGATAAAAACCCAGTCAAGTGAAACACAGAAAATATTTTTTTAAAATGTATTCTGAAATGCTTTCTTGCAGTGCTAAAAGGAGTTTTCAGGAGATGTTGACAACTAAGTGCAAGGTGTAGACACCATGTGTTTACTTTTTAAGGCTGGGGTAATGCCTGGGAAAATCTTTGCTTTCGAAACATGTTTCAAACTGAGGACCAAATGCACTGCTGTGTACTCGTGCAAGTTCCAGCAGAGCAAAGGGGGCTGGACCTGTTTCCACCAGGAATTGGTGCAATCACAAGAAAACCTCGATGTGTCTTTCTGGTGTTAGTGGGACGTGCCATGAACTGCTCTACGAGCTAGAGCCAGGCTCCCACAGCAGCCACGACTTCTCAGGGATCCCTTTTTGTTCATCTGTGCCGCTTCTGCCCATTTCAAAAACTGTGGCCAATTAGCTGTAAAAACAGATGTGCCTGTGATATTTCTCTTCCTCTAAAGGTTGCAGGCCAGATTGCTCTTGGTGCTGGCATGGCAAAAAGGCAGGAGGTGGGGAAGAGGGGAAGAAGCAAGAAACCTTTGCTGGTGTATTTGCATATCTACTGAGACACAAATATGGGGAATGAAGAGGAATCAGGTTTTTTTGTCAGCAACAGCCCTTAAAGCGGGGAGGACAAGGGGAGGGCTGAGGGAATGGAAGGGTGTTATTTTCTCCACAGCATCTCTGTACTCATCAGCCTAAGGAAGTCAGGCACACAATGGCAATGCAGTTCCTCAGTTTTCACTTCATCCCACTCCCTCAGGCACAGGGAGTTTCAGGAGTTAACCTGAGCCTTGAGAAGCAAGTCAGCCTATCTCTTTTCAAGTAGAAGGCATCAGCTGGCAGAGTCCCAGCAGGTGCATGGTAAGGGGTCTCTCTGTGCTGGTTGTAGAGGGAGCTAAGGAAGTGCTCACCTCCAAGGTGAGGACAGCCACTGCTGGCTGCATGAGGTCGACCTCGGGTGGGCTGGGTCATGGAAGAGGGCAGCCCTGCAGTGCTTCCTGCGCTGCTGTGCCTCCCATGGCCGGCTGACACTCTCCTTGGGCTGCTGTGCGATGTGGACACTCACCTAAGGCTTGTGCTCGGGGCATCTTTCTGAGGCTCCCTGGGCTGCTCCCTGCTGACCCTGGGGTAGTTTAGCTGCCTCCTCAGGAGAGCCGGCTGCTTGATGCCTTGGAGCAGTCTGCCAATTCCTCTCCTGTCACCACCCCTTTTACTCTGTGTGTGGCACCACAGCAGCCAGCAGGATGTAACTATAGACTCAGACTATTTAGGGTTGTCGCTGCTGACCAGCACAACGGTAGGTTGACTCACAAAGGACAAGGGATTCTTTTTTTTTTCAACGCAGTTTTTCGGGCTTAAGCTTATGCAAAGGACAGGGAGTGCTGCTTAACTAGAAAAGCTGCTTTAAGAGAAAGTTTCCTCATTTTATTTTATGGTGGGGGGAAAAAGTTTGTTCTCTTGCATGAAATATGAGGGGAAGGCCAGAATCCCCCTGCCAGGGCTGGTGGGATACGGCAGTGGTGTGAGCCAATGTGAGCGAGGAGACAGCCTTGGGCATTTCTATACTATGAGGGCTGGTGAAACTTTGGATCCCCTCCTGACTGCAGATCTTCACAGCAGCATTCCTTGTGTGACAAGCCTTTTTCACATTTCCCCATTCAGCTGATTGTGGGTGCTGCGCTATTTTAAACCCACATGGAAGTATGTTTTTAGGACCATCTGCTACCGGCCCTAACCCAGATGATACAGTTAGAGCCTGCCCACAGCATCCTCCCCTCCTTCAGACAGTTCCAGGAACAAGCGGTGAGTCAGTCCCGCAGCTGAACTCATATTTAGCTAACCCTGATATCCTGCCTATGGGAGAGAAATGCACAACGGCCTTCCCAGGTGCAAAGCCCCGTTGTTCCCATTATTTAGAGAACATTTGGAATTTAAAAAAAAAAACACCACCAAAGCAAATCAGATCAGTTAGTGCATCAACTCCTCTTGTTCTGAAGAGTGAGAAGGAAGAAGCGATCAGTCCCCCCACAGCAGCTTGCCCCTCTTGCCTTTGCTTCCAGGCTGAAGGGCAGTTTCTGCCCCTGGCTGACCGGTGGGCTTGTAGCCCTCCCCTTGTCTGTCGCTGCGGTGGTGCTGCCTCGGCAGCGGCTCTCGCTCGTGCTGAAACATCTCTGCACAGCTGGAGCGTAGTTAATTCTTCCTTCGGGCACTGGGGGTGAGCGTAGGCGTCTCCTAGAGCTGTCTGAAGGCCAGTGTCTCCTGTCAGGGTCCTGCCTTCTTTCATTGAGCAAATGTTGTTAAACACACATCTGCAGGTCTGGATGAGGCTCTTTCCCTCCACCTTAGGAGCTTTCTGAGCCTGAAATAAGGTTTCAGCCAATGGATCATCTGAAAAAGCCTCCTGGAGAGCAGCATGACTAAGAACCAGCATTTATAAGCCGTTACTTGATGTACTTTAAACTCCTGCTCTTTGATCCCTGTATGATCCAGCAGCCGCTTTCTGGCTGTTTGGCAAAACCAGCAAAACATGTCCTGCTCTGTCATCACATTTCTGCTGGATCCCCTCTGCATGCTGCACTGTTTCCCACCCAGCAGATTAAAGACCTATAATTACCTTCATCATATCATCAATAAAGTTCAGTATCTCCACAGCAGATACACTAGCACTCAGCCTGGGCACAGCCTTCAATGTTAAGTGATACCTGAGGCCCTGTCCTGCTCCTGCTGAAGTGGAGGTAAATTCCCCACTCACCTCTGCACAGCCACTGACTTCCCAAATCTGCCGCACAGAGAAAAACCCTCCCTGATGCTGCCGGGAGCATTACCTGCAAAATGAGTATGAAACATGAACGTTGTTTTATTTAGGCTATGCAGTGTTTGTGTGCTCCTGTGCAAGCTCGGATCAGCCCCAGCTCTGAGGAGCTTTTGCTGGTATCCTGTTTTGATCAATGCTGATTTAAATAAGCATCATGAACCTAATTATTTAGTACCACTCACATGACACTACATTTGCTATGGTACCCTTGAGACAGGCAGGCTTTATCCTGCTCAACAGAAACATCCGCAGCTGTACCACACTCTGCTTCAGGCTCCTTGGAGTTACTTCATCGTTGCCTGACAGCTGTGTCTCCTGACCATTATCTGGTGGCCGCATACTTCAGTAGCAGACTATATGTACTGTATGCACTAGACTACAGTGTGACCTGACAGCTTGGCTTCCTCTCCCAGAGTATATCTTCTGCTACTCTTCAGCATCCTACAGTTTATCTGTGGTCAGCTTTCTTACCCATTTCCTGCCAGCTGCTACTGGTCTTTTAGTCAGCTCTGCCAGGCACATGGGCAATGGTGAGCTTGCTGAGCCTGGTGCTGCATTATTTCTTGGATGGAGACTCTGCAAAGGCTGCTCTGGAGTTTCGTATAGAGGATTTATTCGTATGTAGTATCACAGCAATTAAAGAATGCCGCTCTTGAGAAATACACCTTGTATTTATCATGTGGTATCAATTTTATCTCCATTCTAGCATTGTTGCAGCGTTATGTCTTATACTTTGAAAGCACAAAATTGTTCCTAGTAAAAGTTATAACTAATTTCATCAGCCCACAGAGCCCAGAATTTGCTATTCTTCTTACCTCCTTTGCCAAGTTGTCTCACAGAGATGTTAAAGCACCTGAGGGCACAAGTCCTTGCTCTGGATCCAGAATTTGGCATTTTACAGGAACATAATTCCTCTGCCTAAGTCTTTTGGAAAATGGCTTGTTCTCCAAGCTGGGACTGAGCTGATGGCACTCTCGTCATGTGCTGAGCTCAGTTTGGAGGTGTCCCCATTGCCACAGCAGGGTGCAGCAGCTGTGGAGGGTCACTATTTATGAATGTGTCCCTTGCTCCTCTTGCTCCTGTCAGGGCAGGTTTAGGTTTACTGTTGGGGCTGTGTTGGGAAGCACCTGTTCTGGAGGAACCAAGTCACTGGAGCTCAGGGATATTAAGTGAGGGTTTGTTCTCCACCCTTCCGCCCTGACTTCCCCTGTGTGGGAGCTCCCTTCCCAAGAGCACCCGAGTGAGCTCCAAATGAGACGAATGTTCAGTGAAGCAGAAATCAGCTAGACAGACTCTGGTGCTCTGACCTATCAAAAAAGAATGGCTTTGAAACAGCAGAAGGAGAACAGCCCAAAGCCTTGCCCAAATAATTTCCTCTTCTTTTTCTTTTTCTTTTTCTTTTTCTTTTTCTTTTTCTTTTTCTTTTTCTTTTTCTTTTTCTTTTTCTTTTTCTTTTTCTTTTTCTTTTCCTTTTCCTTTTCCTTTTCCTTTTCCTTTTCCTTTTCCTTTTTCTTTTTTCTTTTTCTTTTTCTTTTTTCTTTTTCTTTTTTAAAGAAAAAAGTAATCACTTTAAACTTTTATGAGGTTTATGAGTCAGCATGTAATAGATCCTTATACTGGGGTATGGGATGGTGTGGGAGTTCCTTAGATTTCTTATATGTGCTTTGCTAAGGCCAGATGCACACCATCAGTAGCAGGTTCTGTAAGATTAAGCACAGGGAAGGCATGGATAAGGCCGTGTCTGTGTTCCATTCAGCCATGCAGCCTAACTGCATGCCTGGAAACAGCGGTGCTTGGGCCAAAGGCTGAGGCAAATCACATGGAAAATCAAGGGGAAGAAGAAATTTGGTGCACACAGTGGAGTTCACTGCTGAGCTTCTGAGAGACTGAATGCTCATGACACAATGTCTCAAATGAGAAGCAAGGCAGAGATGTCTTCCTACAAAGTGGTGGGAGGGATCGTGTCCATCCTTTCCCATTCAGCATTCATTCTGAAACCTGATGATGATAGCTGGGCATGAGCATGGTGTTTTTGTTCTGAAACATCTTTAGAAGGAGCCTGACAATCTCAGCAATACACTGAGGATGCCTGGAGAGGTTTGTCTCACCATCCTAGAGCCAGCAAGTGTGAATACTCCGGGTTCAGTGTTCAGCATTTTTGCTGCCTTCTCTCCTGGTAAATTTAGTAGACATACCTAGGAAAAATCCAGTCCAACTGAGCACCACAGAATGCTAAGACGGAAATTACCCATTAGGACTTTCTGTTCCTGCTGTGGGGCTCCTGCCATGTATTGTGTGAGTTGCAGATTTTAAGGCTCTGGTGCATTGGTTCATTAGCTTATTAAAACTCAGGTTCCATGAATTCACTCGGCCCAGTAATGCAGATCTGCCAATATAACTATTTTTCTCTTCATCATTTACTACTCCACCAATTTTGAAATGAGATCTATCTTTTAATAGCAACATTTTTTCATTTTCTTCAAATAATTGCTGAGGATAGTGAACAGCACTGGGCTAAGAGGTTTCTGGGGGATCCCATCAGACATCTTCTGAAGATGGGGATGATTCAGTTAGGATTGCCTTTTTGAGCACTTTTGGCTCACCAGCTTTTAATCGATTTAATATGAGGTACATTAATTCCGGATAGTGCTAATTATTTTAATCAGAATGCCATGTGGGACTGAGTTAAATGCCTCACAGATGTTGAAACCCATGACATAGATGCAGCTAAACTGGTAATTTCACTGAAAAGCAACACCGAGCTCATTTGAGAAGACTTTTCCACGAAGTCATGCTGATGACTATTAATTATGCTGCCATCTTTTAGGCCTTTTTCAACTCTGACCCACATGTCCCCATCTGAGCAAGATGAAGGTTCAATGCAAATGAGACATGGAGGCACAGAGGACTTGCTGAGTTGTGTCATCTGCAGGCCAGGAGCTACGCTTGGTAGTATTAGTCATGTAAAGACTGTTATCTCACTAATCCTTCACATCAATCTGCTTGACTCCTGGATCAGTGTTAGGCTAGTCAGCCTGTGGTTGCCCAGACTGCTTGTTGTACCCTCTGTAAATAGTAATGCCTCATGAGCTTTTTGCCAGTCTTCTGGAAGCTCTCCAGTGGTCCCAGATGTGTGAAAAATCAACACAAACATTTTGGAAAACTCTTTGGCACATTTCTTTAGTATGCTGAGGTGCAACTTACCAAGTGCTGCTGATTGAAAAATGTTCAGTTTTGATAGCAGCTGTTTAACTTTCCCGTAAGTAACTGATGGAATAGAAAGTGTTTCCTTATCACTATGAGATAAGAATACATCATCCTGCTAGTTTCCAAATACAAATCTGAAATATTTATTGATTATTTTTTCTTTTGTGAATCATGACTGACAATTTTGAGATTCCTTTCTAGCTGTGGTGCTATCCCGTTGTTAGGATTTTGTTTGTTCCTGATACATTTAAACAGTTCCTCTTTATTGTTCTTACTGGCTGCAGATTTGTATGTTGATGCCTTTAATTTCCTATGGTAATTTCCTCACTGCTGATATATGTACACCCACACTGACAGATCCAGATGCAAGTCCAATGTCCAAACTACTAAAGTTTTAATGAATCTGGGCTCCTGATTTTGTCTTGACCCAATACAAATGAACAGATACAAAGCCTGGGTTAAGGTTTAATTTCTGAATTTCATATCCCTTCTCTCCAGTTCCAGAAAAACTGGCATGTTGCAAAGCCATCTTTTATTCAGTGGCTCTCAGTCTCTGAGAATCAAGATCAGAAAAAAAGAATCTCATTTGCTTCATTCCTGTGAATCAGGAGTGAACTGGTTTGTACTATGATGAAAATACCTGGGTTATATTTTGCATGGTGACTATGGACTTAACTACAGAGCTAACTGGTGGATGGGGTTGGTTGTCCTCTGCTCGCCATGCAAGGCTCAAACCTGTTGCAGACCTGCAGACTGCAGAGAGTAGGGGATTTCTGCAGGTAGGGAGCACTTTGGTCCAGGCACTGATGCAGTGTGTATCCATAAGGGCAGATGGACAATCAGAACAATTGGGAAAAATTAATTCATTACATCAGGACTGAGGCTGTGCATGTCACCGCCCCGTCCTGCTGGGCAGTCACTGAGTCCTGGCTGTGGGGGTAGGAGCCCAAGTGCTGCCCTGCTTTGAGTTTGGAGGTGAGTGGCAGTGGCCTCTGGAGACACTAGTGAGATGAGTGGGTCTTTCTCATTGCTTCCCTCCCAGCTGCTGGGGAGGTGTGAGATATTTTTCACCCTTCTTGTTGCTGTCTCTGACCTAGTGTGCTGCTGTCTGCTGCAGTTGTCCCCTGGGGGATTAGAAAAGCGCCTCTGGGTAACAGTACATGAATTTTTATTTTTGATTGCAAATGGGTGACCATTTATTGACTCTTCAACTGGGTAAAGTTATTTAGATAGTTATGCAGTTGGAAGAATGCTACAAGCCTGGCTTACAACTCTCCTCTCTTTCCCAGTAATAGACTTTGATTTGCCGTAGTTCATTTCCCTCTGAAGTCTGCTTTTTGTAGATAACATAAAGCATTTGGCATAGTGGTTGATAACTGAATGTATGAAGCATGACATTTTCCTAGATACAGTATGCCACATGAACACTTGTCTTTTGTATCGGAACCCATAAACAAGAGTTGACTGAGGGCAAATAGCTTGCTGGTTGCCTGTGGAGAGGCAGGGAGTGAATCAGTGCTGAGGGGAGCGTGATGTGGTCACAGCTGCTTTGAGGAGGGCATGTGGCAAGAGAAGACAAAGCCCAAGGGCAAATAATCCCTGTGAGCCAGCTGGTAGCAGGTGAGGCAACTCATGATGTGGATTTAAAAAAAAAGTATTTTGGAAGCTTAATTTCCCCCTTACTTGTTTTTCTGTCCAGTAATTAAAATACTTACATGTTTTTCTGTCTTTGGAGCATGGCAATCCACCTCTCCTCCCACCTCCCCCAGACCAGTGAAAACCTCAGAAACTGGCATTCAGGACTGGGACAGTCCTGCTGGGTTTAGACTTTGGCAGCCCTGTGGGGCTAGATGACGGTGCCCATGCCGACCCATCAAACAAAGCAGTTAACCTCTTGGTTTCTCCCTCACCACCCACAAAGAGAAGCTAAAAATAGTATGCAGTCTTACAGAGTTCTGGGAAAGAATTAAATAAGAATAAAGCACCGAGCTGGGTGGCTGGAAAGCAGCACTCTGTGCTGTAAGATGGAGCATAACGCATACCAGTGAATATGCAGAATGGCGTAGTATATTTTGAAAGTAATGAAGCTTCACACTGTCAGCTTTGCTATTAAAGCGTTGCTGAGAGCTGGATTCACACTGCTGTGCTGCTGAGAGTTGGTAAGGGTGTGTATGAACTGAGGGAAAATGACTGCCCTTCTCCTTCACAGTTCTCAAGGTTTTACCCCAGCTGCCTGGCTCCAGACAACACAGGACTTACACAGAAAGGTAAAGGAGAGGTCATGTCGTGAAAAGCAGCTAGAGGAATATGGAAAATACATGGCTCTGGTGAGTTAAATTGAAGATAGTCGGGGTTGAATTTCTGAGCCTCCTTTCCTAAACTGTGTATGCAAGCTGCAGGCAGGCAGGCAAGTATAGGCCAGAGACAGCTCAAAGAAATGCTGACTTGCTCATGAAAATGCAGATTTTACAGTTGTGTGTGTAAGAACTTTCGAATAGCAAGTAAGAAGCTGTGAACTGCTTCCCTTGATGCAGACTGAGCTTCTTTGGTTCAGACTCAGTTGTGAGGGAAAGTAATCCAGTTACTGATTTTGAATGAGAATCAGGCATCTGTTTGCATCGAGTTTTTGCATTCTGTTTCAGCCATACATTTATGAGCTATCCAGAGGCGCGGGAACTGAAAGTGAAGAAAATATTTGTGGGATTCCACAGAGACGGAAGCAGCCAGTGTTTGCACGTGTGAATTTTGCCAGTGCATTTTGGTGGCTTAGAATGAAAGCCTGGTGCTTGCTCATAATGAAAGTTGAACCTAAAACTGGACCTATCCAAATTCCCAATGCCCAACAAACTGGAGTGTGAGGGCTTAAGGCAGAAGAGAGGGGCTATACCAGGTAAAGATGCTGTATATTTATTTTAGTGCTTAGAGTTGATTAGAGTTGGGTGAAAATGATTAGCTGAAGGGATTCTGAGTAAACCAATTTAAAATGTAATTATGAAGGGCTCAAGATAGTGTGTGTGTGTAATTATGTTTCTTGCTGGTGTGCACTGTACTCGGTGATTTTGTTCTGCAGTGAGTGGAAGAGGGAGGGAGGAATGTGCAGGGGAATAGCTGCACGGGGAGCAGCTGCTGTGGACAGGCAGCTTGTGCTGGGTTTCTCCTGTGATCTGGAGGTGCGCTTTTAGCTGTGCTCAAGGTAGCACTGAGCTGGGTATCAAACCCAGCATAGCCATAGCAATGTGTAGTTGTGTTTCAGCTGCTCGGAACTGGGAACAAAGCTGGGCAGGTGATTGCAGTGAGTTCCTTGCTGCCCTCTTGGGATTCTCCTAGCCTGTGCCACAGTGAGCTTGTACAAAACCAGCTCAGAGTTGCCATGCAAGCTGTGGCATATCTTGGAATGAGACTACTGACATTCTGACTTGTGGCATTTCAGGGTTGCTCATATCATCCCTGTGACCAGCAGCAGAGAATAAGCTTTGTCTGGTCAGCAAGTTACTGCAGACTAGCTCACGTCAGTGCTGTTGGGGGTGAAGTCAGTCTGGAATGGGCTTGCTGCATCCACGCTGTTCACTCTGGAGTGAGCTGAGTCTGTGCAGGGTGGGTGTAAGATTGAGGGGACTTGTCCTCCTTGGTTGTGGTTGGCTCTCCTGTCATATGCTGGCCCGGGGCTGGAGCCTGGGGTGAGCAGACCAGCACAGTGCTGACACTGCACATGTCCATGAGCCATGCAGGACAAGCCATACGCGTGGTCTGGAGGCACCTTTTTGAGGCTGTTGCATCCGGGCTTTCCTCCAGATGTTTTTCTTCTGTACTCTCACGTTACTGAAGGCACAAAAGGTCAGGAAATGTTCTTAGAATCCTTCTTATATTAAACAGGGAACACAGTGAGGAAGAGAAAGGAGAGTAGAAATTGTTGGAGGAAGGTGAGCTATGACAATTAAGGAGGTGAAGTCAGGAGTGCTAAAAGGCATTTTATCGTAGTGGTGAAGGGTGATTTTTTGTGGGACTTGATACCCAATGAATGTGTGTCTGAGTTAGGTAGCGAACTGTGCACAGAGGCACATTTAGGACAGAAAGTGAAAGGACATGCTCCGGCTGACTCACACATTCATCCACAGTGTGAGAGCGATCCCTTTTGTAAGATACAGCCCCAGTTGGGCAGCAGCTGTGCTGCACGTGACTCCCGCCTTCATCTGACATGGGAACAGAGGGCAGGAAGAGCCTCTTGGGATAGGGTTCTCAATCTCTCTTATTTCGTCCTGTAATTCCTGACCAAGGATAATCTTAAAAAATAAAAAAGCAGTGTTATGCCCATGTTGTTTCATCATTTCCTTATGCTCTCTGTATGTCTGCTTTCTGTTACTGCCTTAATAGGATTGTTAGCTGCTTGGGGCAGCCATGGTCTTGTGCTCTCATAATTTGCTGTGGTGGGCCAGTATCACGCAAACTATCACACCAGCACTTCAGACACATCTGCTGGCATTTTTGGATATGGGCTGCATGATAGAGATGTTCCGCTGGGACAGGCACATTTTCACAGCAGGAAACCTGTGTTTCTGTTTTGTCCTTTGCTCACTAGGTGCTGGTGTGTGTCAACTAATCCTTTTCCTACTTAATCATTCAGTCAGCACCAATGTGTTTCTCTGAGTAATGGCCTAGAGACCAGAACTTCTAGCCAAACCTTGCATTTTGCTAAAACCACAAATCAAACTTGAAAAATAGGTGCAATAAGAAATAAAGCTTCCCAATAAAGAGAAAGGAATATTTCAGCTGCTGTCATCTTAACTCTTAATACCTTCTTGCAGGAAAGAACTGTTTTTGGAAGATGGCAAGGGAAATGAAAAGGGGTAGCAGTGCCTACAGCTGATAACACTGACCTGTTTTCTTGGCATTCCTCCAAATGCAAGGCCAGCTCTGCTTGAAATGGAGGTGATTCATCAGCTGAATTGCAAGCAGATAGTGTGGTGCAGAAGCACAGTCACAGACACGTTATTATTTCAATAACCTGAGTTTTAGCTATTCCACTTTAAAAACTAATGAAGCAAATAATGTTGTGACACAGATGTAGGCAGTGAAAATGTGTCAGAGAAAGGCAATTAACCTCTGTACTAATAAAGTCTGTCAAATTACTAAGATATTTTTATATATTAAAATAGCTAATCAAAAATATATAGGCCATGAGTATTCAGTGCCGCAAGCCTGTGCAATCTTTTATACCTTTGAAATCTAGATGTAAAACTTCATCAGGGAAAAGCAGGGGGTTTTTGATTTTTTTTTTTAGCACAGGTGTAAACAGCTAAAAAGTCACAGGGTGACTTTTCTGGGGTGAGTTGTGGATTTCTCAGGACCCGTTGGTATTGTGTCCTCCCCCGCAACCGAGGTTGGGCTTTTATTTCCACATACAGGCATCCCTTAATCACTTACTGGCTGTATTATCAATGCTCTGCTGGACATTCATGGGGCATTCTGATCTGAGACGTGATTGATTAAAAACCAAAGCAGAACAGATTCTGTAATCCAGCTACCTGGCTGGAGAAATGGAATTATCTGAGATGTATTCCTGGAGCAGGAGAGGTTCTCTCCATTCTATGTCCTATCTCAGTCATGGTTTCTCTCACTGAGATGTAGCAGGAAGATGATGTTGAATGTGAACCAAGGCTAGGTAAGTTAAATCCAGGTTTGAAATTCTTTGCTAAGGTGTGTAAAAGTTATCGTGGACAAAATTGACTGCTCCTATAGGAGAAACAGCAATATTTCTGAAACCGAGTGAACTTTCTAATGTATTATTGTTGTAGGCATTGTGGTGCTATAACCATCATTTAGCTGCTTCATGTTGGATTTTGATAGCTTAGTCAATTGGTGCACATCACATCTGGAGTTCTGTCGCACTGTAATGTCACCAAGGTAGTTGGACGCTCCAACACTGACAGTACAAATACACTGAAAAACAGCTTGACCTTGTGTATATCTTTTAGGATACACAGTAGTAAAACATTTATCCTGTTTGCAAATACTTAGACCAATGCATTAAGGCACTACAAGGTTAAACCTCTTTATTACTCCAACAACAGTCATCTGCCATATTTTCTCTTAAAGTTAAGTGTTTACAGTGTTGTCTCATATTCACAGTCCTACACAGCCATTGCTTGTGCTGGTACGTGTGTGATAAACCAAAATTTTATCAAAGCCTTTTGTATCTTAACTTTGTTCTGCCTCTATACCTACAGAAGTGTTACTGTTAAAGATGTTAAATCATATTCAAATATTAATAATTAATGACAAACACCTCATATTAGTTATTGCTATCAAAGGGCATGTGCTGCTGATTATGGCCTCTGTCCTTGTGCTCTCGCACACATACCCTCTTACGTTTCCTGGCACAAATGACCTTGCATGTGCCTTCTGTGCTTCTTACCGTGGCCAAGGCTTCTTGGGTGGTGCTGACGGGCAGTTCGAGTGTGGACGTGACCGACAGCCTTCACCGTGGACAGACAGCCTGTAACTGTTTCCCTTTGCGTACATAAGTCCTTCTGGATTCCAGCTGAGCCAGTTTGTGTGACTTTGACTAACCAAGCAAATGATCTGTTCACCCCCATGACCTCCCACCAGGGTGCACGTCATGCTTTGCACAGTATATGGGAATGCTGGTAGCTCTGTGTCTCAGTGACAGTTCCTCGTGGAGGCAGCTTTTGTCATTGAGCTGTTAAACACATGTTAAATTGTGTTCACAGAGTCAGAGAATCATAGAATGGCTTGGGTTGGAAGGCACCTCAAAGATCATCAAGTTCCATCCCCCCACTATCAGCAGGGACACCTTTGAATAGATCAGGTTGCTCAGAGCCCCCTCTAACCTGGCCTTGAACACTTCCATCTACAACTTTTCCAGGCAATCTGCTCCAGTGCCTCACTGCCCTCATGATAAAGAATTTCTTCCTAATATCTAATCTATACCTCTCTTTAAGTTTGAAGCCATTCCCCCTTGTCCTGTCATGACGTGCCCTTGTAAATAGCCCCTCTCCATCTTTCTTGTAGGCTCCTTTTGGGTACTGGAAGGCCACAATTAGGTCATCCTGAAGGTTTCCCTTCTCCAGGCTGAACAATCCCAATACTCTCAGTCTTTCCTCATAGGAGACCTGCTCCGTCTGAGCAACTTGGTGGCTTCCTCTGGACTTGCTCCAACAGGTTGATGTCCTTCCTGTGCTGGGAGCCCCAGATCTGCATGCAACACTGCAGGTGGGGTCTCACCAGAGCAGAGGGGCAGAACCCTGTCCCTCACCTGCTGCCCACGCTGCCTTGGATGCAGCCCAGGACATGTTTGGCTTTGTGGGCTGCAAGGGCACATGACTAGGTCAAGTCCAAACTCTTATTCACCAGCACCCCCATGTCCTTCTCAGCAGGGCTGCTCTGATCTGTTCATCCCCCAGCCTGGATTGATATCAGGGATTGCCCTGACCTAGGTGCAACACCTTACACTTGGTCATATTAAACCTCATGAGATTCCCATGGGCCCAGTTCTCAAGCTTGTTCAGGTCCCTCTGGATGGCACCCCATCCTTCAGGTGTGTCAACAGCAACACTCATCTCTGTGCCATCTGCAAATTTGCTGAGGATGCACTTAATCCGTTTGTTTACATCATTAATGAAGATATTAAAACCACTGGTCCCAGTATGGACCTCTGAGGACACCACTGGTCACTGATATCCATTGGGACACTGAGCTGTTGATCACAATCCTCTGAATGTGACTGTCCAACCACTTTCTTATCTGTCTAACAATTTACCCAGAGAATCCATATCTCTCCAATACAGAGGGAAGGATGTTGGGGGGGACTGTGTCAAAGGCTTTACAGAAGTCAAGATAAATGACATCTGTAGCTCTTCCCTTGTCCATCGACATAGTCATTCCATCATAGAAGATCAGGCAGGACTTCCCTGTGGTGAAGCTGTGCTGGCTGTCTTGAATTCCCTCCCTGTCCCTCATGTGCCTTAGCATAACTTCTTGAGGGCTGTGCTCCATGATCTTCCCAAACACAGATGTCAGGCTGACAGGCTGGTATTTCCCAGGGTCCCAGGTATTCAAAGGCTTATACTACAAAATGTGAAGTTTGACCGAACTTCATAAAAACAAATGGCAGAAATAATTTTATTTTAATCACAAGTGAGTTGTTGCCTTTGAATTTGTTCTAATTAAACATCAGGCCAGATTAACTACTCAAAGGGTCTTTCTTTTTTTACCAGGTCTTAAAGTAATGGATAGTTTAATAAGTTTTGAATTCTTTTAAATAGCTATTTATTGCTTGGAAAACAGCTTTTTGTACTTTTTTAATTACACAGTGAAAAGTATATTAAAATTTAATTTTTTAACTTCTTATCTATGTTTTAAGAAGCTTTGAAAGGATTAATTAAGCATCTAAACTACCTGCTGAGGTATGTAAATGTTACTATCTCCACTTTTCTGATGGGGAATCTGAAACATAATGCTGTGTAAAGCCAGAATCCACCACGTCTCCATTTCAGAAAAAGACAAGGAAGATCAGCACCTGCCAGGGAGCAATTAATAGATTAACACAATCAGGTGAGAGTGGCTTTCCCAAGGTCAGACTATAATGTCATGGGCAGACCGTTGCAGGCATTTGAGTTAATGAGTTACTGATGGTGAGCTGGACTGTGAAAACTCACAGGATACGTGTTCCTGCTCACAAGTGACGTACATGACAGTACAGATTGCCCCGAAACAGTGTCTGTGGGGCATTAGGGTAGCTTTGCCATGGCTCAATCTGATTTTCTAAGCCACCACAGCATTTTGATATCTGATGATCCTGTGTCCCTATGTCAAAGTCCTCTGTCGCCCCCCCTGTGGTGTGATCTGTAGGATTCCAAGATCTCCTCTGCCAATCCAATCATGGGAAAAGGAGCTAAAAGAGCCAGTTTGGCTCTGGTTGTTGTCAAAAGCACCCATGGACATTGATGATTTCCACACCTGAAATCTGAAACATTTTCTTATTCTCAAGGAAGTTCTTCACTTAAAAAACTCCTCCATCAAATCCAGCCTTCCTGTTGGTTTAGTAGTTTTTACTAAAAATGGCAGAATCTACCATTCATCTGTACTTAATGATAAGCTCCTATGAGAACCATCATTCATCTGTAGGCTGAGAACAGCCCTTCGTCTTGCAATCTTTCTGCTTTCTCTTCATCTGTATCCCAGTCCTCATCAGCAGTTTCCCATGGGAATTGTTATATTAAAAATGTAATGACAGAAATGCTGTTTTGTGCAGGACTGTTCAGGAAAATGATGAGTGCTGTGCAGATGTGTGTATTGAAACCTCTGTATCCCTAGGAAATATACTGCTGTGTTTTCATAAGTTTCTCTCTAAAGCTGTAATTAACAACCGTCAGCAGAATGCTTGAAAGGGTTAAAGGAAAATAGATTTGAGGAAATACTCAAAGCCATGCGTAGGTGCTGCACATTCAGTGTTGCAGTTGCATGTGTGCTTGCAAAAAACTCACTGGGAAGTGTGTCAATTGCCTCTCTTTGCAGATGGATGTAAGTCTGTGTAAGCAAGATGCTGGTTACCACATAATTAGACCACAAGGTTCTGTCCTAATGCCCCAGTTTCTGTTTGTAACCCTGCAGTGATCTGGCACATGACAAAGTACAAAGCATTCAGCTTCTCCAGGTCAGTGCCATCAACAAATCAGGGTGGTCACACCTCTGGTGTCGAGTACAAAGCTCAGTGTTAGTCACAATGTTATCTTCCTCACTGTTTGGGTATCTGCTATGTCCAGTTTGAGATCTCAGAGCTTATCTACAACATGTGTTGCCTGAACACCTGATAGATTGTCTGAGTCTCTTTAACAAATATTTCCCTTTTTTTGGTTCTGCTAACATTTCTCAGGTTGTTACACAAGTCTGTGGAATAAATTTCAGTAAAATGTATGACCTACCAGAAACCTGGGTACTTTGCTAAGATGCATTTCTTCAACTCTGCCTTCAGTACTGAAAATACAGATAATAGCAGGCATCAATAAGCATATTATAAAAAAGTTATATATAATATATGAAAGTATAAATACATTATATAGCTATTTTGAAAAGTGAACTGAATATATTCATATTTATTTTCATCTATGAAGATTTCTCCATGGGAGGAGAAGAGAAAAAAGAAAGATCAACGTGTGACAGATGCACATCAGGGAAGTGGGTTGTCACACTGCAGGGAGGTGTTGAGATATCACAATGATGGGCATGGTACATAGACCTGAGCAGAACAAAACGCTCTCTTAAGGAAAATTGAGCAGACGTAGAAATCATTAACTGACTTAGTGAGAAATGGTCCTGAGGTGAACTGCAATTTTTAAATAACATGCAATATGGAGAAGTCTCTGTGAAACAGGTGTTAGAGTTTCAAGTTGAACTTTTTACGTTTGTCCCTAAAGGCAGATCTGTTAAGTTTTTCCTTTGTGAGGGTATAGGCTTGAGGGGAATCACCTGTACCACAGCGGTGTCCTTTGCTCTTAGAAATGGAGTTGCAATCTGCTGCCCCTGCTGCTCTGAACTGACCTTTGAGTCTGCTCTTGCAATCCAGTATCTGCTTTCTGGGCCTAAGCTGTAAGTCATAGGCTTTGCAGCAGTCTCCCCAGAGAGCTTTGAGGCAGTTCATCAAAGCAGGTGGAAAGAAGACTATGTTGTAATAGATCTTTCACTCTTGCATATGAGTAATGAGGAGGAACAAAACATGCTGTGTGCGGACATAATTTTTCTTTAGAAACCAATCATACCAGGACTGTAAATACAAGCAATGTATTACAGGTGCTACATACAGCTTTAAATATTCTTCTCTGGTGCCAGAGTGTGTGTATTGGTGTGGTTTTGTTGTGGATGGAGAGAAATACTGTCTTTTGTTTTTGTGACAGCTCAAATACTGTGTTAAACAAATTACTTTCAGGACATTTCAAATGTTTTTATTGTTTGAGCAGCTCACTTGAAACAATTAGTTTGTGCTCAATTTCCTAGGTAAGTTAATAAGCTTTTTAGAGTACTTCATGACTGCAGTTAGCCGGTGTCTCAGAATTTATGCGTCTGTTTTGTTTGCTCAGCATTAGCATTGCTAATTCACTAATCAAGCACTTACTTCCTAAAGTGGCCCCTTCCCCTTCTCAGTACCTGCACTCCAGTCCCCCTTGAAGCTTCACTTTCCTGGTAGCTTTTGTATGTTCTGAAGGATATGTACCTCTACCTGGGATAAATTATTCCTTGCTGGGCCTATTCCAACAGCATTCGAAAACTTATAGACACTGTTCAGAAATGAGTATGAAGTTGAAGCTAGCAGCTCTGCTGCCCAGGAGATTGAGTTGCTGTCATATTGCATCTGACTTGCATCAGATCAGAGTTTAGGATTTGGGTGATTTGTTCTTCAGATTAATGTCAATCTGTTTTGAATTAAAACACCCTGGGGCAAATCCTTTGCTGTGATCAATGAACTGTCTGGCTGCAGTCAACCAACATTACAACAGACATGAATTTGGCCTCCTGGTTCATTGCCTCATCCCCTGCATCGCTTTCCTTATGTGGTTCAGACATCAAGCCTTTGATCCTATAAGTTGTTGACCATCTTCCACTGAAATCAGTGAGAATGGAGGGTACTTCAATGTTCAACACCTTATTGGTTTGGGCACAAGAAATGGACCACATATCTGCTCTACCTAAAATATAATTATGGTATATCTAAGAGTGGGCAATCTGCTTCACACCTGTTTTACTACAGGAACAAAAGGCACAGGAAGTGTTTGGAAAATGAGGAACACACCTGTGTGTGAGAGTATAACAAAGCATCTTTATATATAATCATTTGCTATAAGTCATTTCAGAGTTGACAAGCTGTTTTTCAACTTCGTGTCACCACTGCCTGATGCATCTAATTAGTCCTGTTCTCCGGCTGACAAATATCAGCTGCTCTTTCTAAAACATGGTTTCTCCCTTAAGTACATCCCTCTGGCAAAGTTAAATATTAATTATCCTTTTTTTTATTTTATGATTATTCATGTGTGCTAATGTCACTACACAATGAATGGGTAAGTCAATATCACAAAATATTAAAAGCATTGTTTCTAAAGCTCTGCAGCAGCCAAGATGTACAGAGCCGTTCTGGAAATGAATGAGGCTATGGTGGCTGGGCTGTGCCACCAGTCACGCATATCAGTGGTGAGACTCAGAGACTGTGGTTGTCGGATGGGGGCCTGGATGTGGGAAATGTACCTTCTCTTCCCAGCTCAGATGCTGGCCTGTTTTATAACTGCACAAATCACAGGACTTTTTACTCTGCATACTGAAACTGCAGGGCACAGAACAGCATGGATACTGAGGCATCCAGGTACCTCTGTAGGTCTGAGCTGTGTGGACCTGTACTTTTGCTGAGTGTTTGGGTGGTGCTACTCCAGTCTGCTGGAGTTTCTTGCCTTCCTTTGTGTGCTGGCCATCTTTGTGTGTTGGCCTTCAGGGAGATCCATATCCAAGCCTTGTGAAACAGTCGCAAAACCAGACACTGAGAAGGAAGATATGTTGTAATCATGTTTCCTGAGACCAGTTACAGCAGCTGCACCCAGCCTATGACACCCTTAGCTGTTCCCACAAAAACAAAGTTGCCCATCTTGCCCCTTGGCTGCCACACTGACATGAAGTCTAGTGCATCTTCTTTCATTCTGGAGGAGATTTTGTGTTTGTTCTGTCCAGACAGATTTGCAGCTGGCCCCATGCAAGGGCTGATGTAGCTGTGCAAGCCCTTATCCTTTGTGCCTTTCAAAGCATTGTGGGCAACTTTGAAGCTGTTCCCTTCCCCAGGCTGCACTTCAGGGTATGCAGGCTCACTTTTATGTGTGTCTTTTGCTCACTGCGGCTCTATCCTTCCAGCTCTCCATGTAGATCAGAAAGATGCTGAAATACAGGAGGGTCTCCTGTAGCTGTTAGTTACGTTATTCCGATTTCTTACCTTACCATTGACCTGACTTTCTGAGCTAGCTTCTTTGTAAGTGTTTTCTAGCATGACTAGCATTTTCTTACCCACATCACACAACCCAGCATGGCTGCAGCCCAGGCTGCTAGAAGTGCCTTCCCTCCCTTTCTGTAGCCACTGAAGTAGTTGGAGTTTGATTGACTCACTGAGCCAGTCCATAGGACTGAAGTAGCAACTGACACTTGTTGGAGCGTGGGCTAACATTTTTGAGATGTGCAATATCCTAAAGCAGTATGTTTTAGAAGCCCAAAGTATTTGTGTATATATTAGTTGTAAAGATAAAAATTAACAACATTTGTTTGCATTGTGAATGTCCTGTTTAGGAAATAGAGTGCAAATAGTGCTGGGTACCTGCCACATGTTTAGATCATGGTTTTATTAACGCAAAAATTTGCACACCTCTCTTGCCTTTCTAAGTGTCTGTCACCTGATGGAGATTTTGAAGAATGCTGGCTTTTTTTGCATGTTAGACACCTGCTAAAGATCCAACTCCCAGCTAAAAGAAACTGAGGTGTGTAGGATCAATGTGAACCTGAAAGCTTCCAAACTGGTAGTCATGGAGGATATCCAATCATTGTAATTATTTCAAAGTAATTTAGCTTATCTCTAATTATAATATGAGGTCATCTTGATGCAAAATAATGTCTAATTAGATACAATCTCTTTTCAGATAGTCATAATAGATTCCAGAGAAAAACCTTTTTGCTCCTCTTATTGTGAGCTTTTTATTCTTAATCTACTATTTTTTTGGTAATTAATTTTTTGAGCAAACAGGGAAAATCAATCTATTTGAGTTAATTAGCATTTCTTCCCTGGTTTCCTAGTCTCCCTCTCTGTTACTCCTCTTTTTCTTCTCCTTATTTGAATATTACTGTAATTTATTCACATTTGTTTGCAACTAGTGCATAATGATTTCAAGCCATGGGCGAGCAAGAGACTACAGGAACAGGAAAGGCTGCAGCTCTAGGAAGGAAGGAAGGAAGGAAGGAAGGAAGGAAGGAAGGAAGGAAGGCCTGCAGAAAGTTTGTATTGGTCACCTTCATTTAGTTGCAAACACCAAATTGCATCAGGGCTGATAAGGGCAGCAGCAGAGTTGAGCAGAACTCTGGGGCTGAGGTGGAACAGGGTAGCAGAGCAGTGGAAGGAACACTGCAGCTACAGAAAAGGAAGATGATAAGCACCCAAGCAGGAAAACTGACTGATCTGCATTTGCTAATAGCCATTTTAAGCTGAACATTGTTTCACCTTGATACTTTATAAGAAAGTCCCTATAAGAAAGATCAGTTTTGCAAGGAACACCCAGGCTGCATTCACAGAAACCTATCTCATCTTTATTAGTCAGTATTTGTCCAGCCACTTGCTTTTTTCAGTGTTTATACACATCTATTCTTTTACCTAATGCAGATGTACTCTATGGTCTGCAGTAGGCAGATTTCTGCTCTGGTGCATGCTTGGTCTTTCTCCCCTTGGACCTGTGAATCTCTTGAGCTGTGAGAAGCAATGCTGTCCAGTGGTTTGAGCTGTAGGCTGAGTGCCAGCAGTTCCTGATGTTGTCTTGTCCTGGCTCCTTTTGTTGCTGATTCTAGGAGCTCTCTAAACACAGACACAGAGTCTAGTTTAGAAAGGAGACGTTTATTCTGTGCAGGGTGAAAGGTGGAGGTTTCCACAAATCAAGCACACCAAGGGGTAAAAATTACATCTTTTATACAGTAAAATTTACGTGAACCTTCCTATCTAATATGTATTCTCTGACTACCTAATGCATATCTATTTGTGTGACATAATCTTACGCAATGCTTGAAACACAAAGTACCTTTTTATTAAGCAACTTCTATTGTAGAAGTTATCTGACGACATTAGTTACATTTACAACAGGTGAGAAAATGACATCAATTTCTTTTGTAGAAGTTATCTGATGATGTCAGTTACACTTACAAAAGGTAAGAAGATTCAGCCTGGGGACAGATAATTCAGCTTGAAGACATCAGTTTCCTAACTTGTTCTGTATTTTTTGCATGTGTCAAGCAGTGGAAACTTTTGTCAGGACAGTGATGTCATAGTGTCATGGAAAAGTGACAAGAAAACAATGTTTTTCATGTGGCCTGTGATGTGAGACACTTCAGTTTTGTTTGGAACAGAAGGGCTCAAAAACCAAAGAAATCCTGAGTTAGCAGGTGATTTTGTCCTCTTGTTTACCACCTGTTTTTCTGTAAAAGGTGCATAACAATGCTTATATGTATAACTCCCTTTACAAAACTAATTTCTTGTTTTTAATGCTCTTTGAAAATAGAAATCCATAAGTAGCATTAACTTAATCAGAAATTGTTTTTGTTTTAAACAGGATCTTTATCCTTCCTATAACTTGCCTCTGCTGATCTCAGCTTGTACTTAATGTATTTGGAATTGAATCCAATAGGATAAGCTCAGATTCAGGGGCAGAATGACCATGAGAGAGGAGGACGGGTTTGTAAGGTAGTAGATTGCTGCTTGGAAATGCAATCTACAATTTCAGTTCGAGGGCCACATCAAGGTGAAATAGTGCTCTGGCCTAATAGATGCAGTCATGTAATTTTCTGGTCAATTAAAAATCAGCCCAGACAATGCATGAAGACTGAGGGGAGATTAAATAGACTCTACTTAAATGTCTCAGGGAGCAAAAGAATACAAAAAAGTTGAGTTTGCTATGTTGAAGTGGTTGGGGCAGTCCTAGTAAGAGGCAGTGCCTGTCCTGGCAAGTTCTCTGTGCTGAATGAATTGTGGTATTCAAGAGTGCTTCTACACTAGTGAATAAAATAGGCCAGGGAACTACTCACCGGCCAGAAGGCCAGCTGGAGAGTCACTGCTTTTGAACATAAATTCTTTTCCTCTCCCACCCTAGCAATGTGGCCCATCCAAACTGTGTATTGGGAATGGTCCCTGGTTATTGCTGAAAGTGTCCAGGCATTGTGTGAGAGTGATCTGGTTGCCTGGAACAAGTCTGTGCCGAGGACAGCACAGACAGTCGAGCAGTGGGTGATGCTGTGCCAGTGCTTGGGCCTGTGCCCTGGCTCTCTTTGGTTGCCTAGTGCAGTAGCCCATATGCCTCTGACTCTTGGCTGCATTCCACTGTCCCTTCAGTCCTTCCTGGAATTCTTGGCTTGGATTTTTGTTTTGTTTGTCTCAGAACAGCATTGCCAGGATCTGAGCTGCCTTCTGGAGCGGGTCAGATCACCCGGCCCACCACTGGCTGCTGAATGAGCAGAGGGAGACATGCAGTCCTTGGGCACCGTGGGAAGTGCAGGGCTGAATGCTCAGCTGGACGGTGTGTGAAGAGTAAAAGGGTCAGTGCCCTGCCTCAGTACACACACACTTGTGCTGGTACAGACCATCATGTGGATGCATTCACAGGGCAATTCTCTGCGATGTCACTTCCCACTCACAGCCAGGCTCCTAGGCTGTAAGAACTTTGAAGAGAGGAAGTGGGTCTCAGCTAATAAAATACCTTCTGTATGCAGAAGGCAATAGAAGTTTGGTAATGATATGGCTTTGAAAAGTGGGATGGAAAGTGACTGTGAAACCTACGTAATTTACTCTAGAAGAACTATTTCTTCTAATTTGCAAAGTGAGAGAGTGTCATGTAGATCGTTTGTAGGTTTCTGTGTGTAGTTACACATACAAGTGTATTTATTTGACAAAACATGGAGAATGGGATGATGATCTAAAATAAGAGGCTGACTCAGATGACTGGAATTTAATTTGTCAGCAAGTGAAAGTAGTAGCAATGAATAGAAGACATAAAATTACTTTATCAAATTTCCTGCATAGATCTTGTTTTACAGAAGGAACAATGTACAGCATATCAAACCAACTAAAAATATTATAATAATGTGAAATGATAGTCACTTTTAGCATATGGCAGAAAGAAATTAAAAAAACCAAATAAAACCCGTTGCTTTCTAGAAAAGTGCATATAGTGTCAGTCATATTTAAGCTCTCCCTGTTCCTGTGAATTATGAGGAGAGGTCTGAGTGTACAACCTTCTTGTCTTCCTAGAAAAAAAAGCTTTTCAGTACTGCAGATTATCAGGTCACACATGTAAATGAGGCACATACTTAACTGATCTCCAGGACTGGGCTGCCTTTTGTCATAAAAGCCAAAGGCAAGTTTTACATTATCCCAAACCAACCCTCAAATAACAATGCTTGTTGTATGGCAACTTTTGCTTTTCTTTAGGAGAAAAGTGTTTGCCTTGATGCAAAAAAGGGAAGTTTTCAGTCTTGCAAGCTCCTCAGAAAGGTTCACTTCAGAAAGGAGACATCACAAGATGAGGCCAAAATGTTTTAAACAGTTTGACAAGTTCCTTTCAAGATTTGGGGGACTTCTAAATCATTGTGAAATGCATAGACTCCTTCTCTTCTGCCTGTGACAAAATGAATTATGCTGTGATCCATATCAATAATAGCAACTGAGAGAGATGATCAGAAGTCTAGCAGAAATCTAGCAATTTTTAATTCCTTGTATTTTTTAAATGAGAGAGTAAATTTAAGGGGACAAATAAGAGCCGGAGAAATTTATTAAATGCAAACTGAATTGGAATGAGTATGATTTCTCCTACTGAGACAACTAAAATGCAAAAGCCTATCTAGAAGCTAGGAACAAGGGTTAGGCTATGGAAAAATAGAAATCAGCATTCCTTGGCCAAGAAAGCAGATGTTAATCGTGAAATGATTGTAGACTCAAGAAGCATTATTCTTCTGCAAGTGTATGACCTCTAATTCACCTGAAAGATTCTTATCTGTTTTCCCTCCTAAAGTGTGCATATATATCTAGATTACTCCTACAGATTATTTTGCTTTCTTTCATGCTTCTAAACCTATGTTTTGCTATTGTAAGGAGGCTTTTCACTTGTGGTTGCAAGTTGCTGTGGATACCACCCCAAAGTAGACCTGCTGGCTGTATCCAAACTGAAGTTCAGGTATGGAAATGGTTGTGATCATCACACTGGAGACACAAACCCAAGCTGAAGATAGCCAGTGGCAGATACTGGGGGCATCTACTTTATCTCACTGGGGTGCTTATGCGACATCCTTGCAGCACTCTCTGAAGCCTTTGTGCTGGATTGTGTGTGGGATGAAGAAGAGGAAGGTGGCATTAAGTTGTGAACTATGCAGTGCCCAAGGTCCAAGGCTTAACAACCCCTCTCTCTGTCCAGCCCCACTTCTACATGAGAAGCGTCTCCAGTTCCTTTATACCTGAAATTTTCATGGCCTGATTCTTATTTGCTTTGGACATCAGAAAGCCAGCCTAAAACCTTGACTGTGCTTCTTGAAAGGTGGTCTTTTGAGTCTATCCCTTGGTGCTGGGTCTACCCTCTGAAGCCAAAGTTTGAGAAGGAAGGAAGGAAGGCGCCAGGAATCTGTCTGGCTTTAACTCTCCTTAAAAATGCTGGTTGAGTGATCCTTCATTAGATCTTGTAAGATGTTAAAGCTGGTGGTCCTGTGAGTACAGAGGAAATCTCTGATGATCACAGAAGCAAGGTTAAGGCACACAAAGTGAAATTCTAAGGAACTCTTTGGGCCTGATGATGAGAGTAGGTAGCAAGCCAGGGGCCTTCCTGAGGTCCACGCTGCTTCTCTGGCACGAAGAACAGGTGACTAAGGAAAGGAGCTGGAGAGGGAAAAGGCACATAGATCCTTTCTGGTCTGCCTTTTTTTCCTTTTGGATATACATTTAGGAGATAGGGTCTTCTTCTCAAGAACATATCGTACATCGAACTCTTGTTGGACCTTGCTTAGGATGAGCAAAGACGGGAACAGTTTCTTCTGTTCAAAACCTAAGAGAAGTCTTGTTTTAAGAACATCTTTGTTAAATAAAGTGATGGAAAAGTAGTCCTTTGATACAAATGGCTTCGACGCTTATGTTATAGCTACTTTCCTATGACAGTAGTGTGTGATACAGTTTGAGCTTCACATGCTTGCCAACCCTTTCCCTCTATTTTTTAATGTTTTTAAATCAATTTCAAGTGTGCCTAATTCCAAAAATATTAATACAAATGACACTGAAAGATGTTTCTGGTGCTCCTGTTTAGACTGTTCTTGGCAGAGGGCTGGGGAGTTCAGCTAGAGATGCCCAGGCTTGCCAAAGCCAGCTAAGCAGCAGGTCCCCTCCTCCTCCCTCCACCACCAAGAAGGGGAAAAATGTGTTGAGCCCTAGATAAGCTTTGAAAATGCTAACAGAAAGAAGTGGAGAATGGTCTAGAAGCCAGATGTAGTGGTGAGAGAGAGGAAAAGATCTGGACAGTCATGAAATCATAGAGGTGAAGGGATTTATCACAGGATGGTAGGAAGGGCTGTAGAGGGGATTAAAAACAGGCAAGTGAACATTACTGGAAGTTGATGATATTACAAGGGAAATAGCTACTTGCTCCTGGCTGTGTAGGAGGCCTGTCAGACTTGGGGAAGTAAAAGCATAGTGCTTACATCAACACGATTTTTTCTTTTTCTTTTTTTTTTTAATGGCATCTGGTCCTGTGTTGCATTTGGGCATGATATTTAGTGACCTACCTATATGTGACACATTTGCTGTAGGCAGTGTTGGTTGCTGCAGCTGGCAGGGACAGGAAAGCTTTCAGAGGGGAGTTCTGGAGAACAGAGAGCCAGTACTGTCCAAGCGCTGAACAGGTCCAGGCTGGGTACATCAGCATCAGCACCAGAGGTGTCCTACTGGTGATTTAAGCTGTGCGTTTCAATGTTCCAGCTTGAACTTTAGCTCTTGGGAGCCACCGTACTGAAAAGAAAATGTGTATTTGATTATGAGTGGAAAGGAATGCCTGGGCCATCTTCAGCTGTTTGAAAAAAAAAAAAATAGAAGGATTTGGTTTGCCTGTATTGTTCCACAGAAAAGTGGGGCACAGGAAGGAGAGGGAATTCCTGCCCTCTCCAGCTCTGGAGCAGCAACCTGGGGACAACCTGAAATTGCTGTGCTCATGCAAATGCCACTACCTGAGATTGGGCTTGGCCACATTCAGTGTTGGCTAACTGCTGAGTTTTTCCTTCATAAAGAACTCTGTCTAAAAGGCCACAAGGCATCTCAAAAGTGAGGGAAGAGACCCAAGTTGTGCCTTTCTGGTTCAGAGAAAGGGGGAGAACTGAGTGAATCTGGGCTGGGATATAACTGGCATCTAGCAAAACTCTATCTGGGATGAAGCCTAGCTATGGCTCCTTGATTCTCTGCTGCATCCTCAGCGTGGGCTGGATCAGCTCTTGCACACCAGGACAGGTGGATAGCTGTCAAGGAAGTGTAGCCAGAATGAGGTGTGCCCTTCTACAGCCTGCCTTAAATCACAGGAGGCTACACTGACTGCATGAGCCATGGGGATCAGCCCCATTCCTGGGCAATCCCTAGAAAGGAGTGAGCCAGCCCTAGACCCTCAGTACTGCAAGAGCTAACCAGGGTCTACAGTCAGTCTGTACTGGAGCAGCCAGTTTTGTAGAGCTTTTACTGTAACGTCTTATCAGGCTGTGACCCATATTTGAGATTGCTCAGATCCTTTCTATCCTTTCTTTGGCATTTGTGTGTTGTTTTCCTGGTAGTAATGCTCTGCTCTTTTCTCCGGATCCCAGCTGGCATTTGCTTGATGTGGACAAAGCACAGAAAGTTTTCCAAGTCTGTTTCAGAACATCTGATGCCCTTAAAGGTTTGAAAGGACTTATCAGTCAGTGACTTTGGAAGAGCATTTCAAACTCACTGCCAAATTAATGGGTCAGCTAAATAGTAAGTGGACCATTTTTACTGCTGTGCGTCACAGACCCCCTTCTGTTTCACTGGGCTAGAGTTTTAATGCATGAAAAGGGACTGGACTGGATAGACCAGCGTTCTTTCCTGAGGACCTAGCAGAGCACGATAATCACACAGTATTGTAGGCAACAGAGTGAATAGGAGCAATTGTATCCAATACCTGAGTTATTGGAACATGCCTGCCTGTTCATGTGAGCCAGGAGAGAAAGATTGTTTTTCCTTTCTGAAGAGGCAAAATTGGAGGGAAGCTGTGCCAGAACCTTTCCAGGTTTAGAGAAGTGGAGGAAACACCTGCTACGCCATCAGCATTCTTGTTAACAGCGACTGCATGAGTGACAGAATCTGTCCTTTCCGGGGATGATTCAGACTCAGAAGACTCTTGGTAGTGATGACACGAACGCCTGGTAGCTCCTGAAAGCAGAACTAATGAGCAGTGCCACTCACTTAGCGTATGGTTTGACAACAGATGCACATGTTGGTAATTAAGTATTTGGCTGCATTACATTATTTTATTTTTGGATTTCTCAAACACACACCCATTGCAATCTCTAGACACATTTGCATGATTTAAAAGCCCTAAACTTGTATCAAACAGAAAAATCAGCACAGGAAAATTATACTCCACTTTTAGAAAGGCTCAGCAGCACATAGGCCTTCCTGTGCACCCCAAGCCTAGGAAACATAGGCTCTGTATGGCAAAACTGTACTCAGGGAATAATCCCACGGATTTCTTCCACGTTGAGCAGAGCTATGTCTGTGGTTTCAGATCAAATCAGTACAGAAGTCTTGGGCCAGGGTTTTATTCTACTGTATCATCACATCCATCACTTCTTGTGACCCAGCAAAGCCTTGGAATGGCTTTGAACTTCGTAAACTTCATAAATACCTGAATGCAATTATACCTTGCAATGCTTAGGGAGCAGACGCAAATACTTCATCTTAGAAGAGATCTTCTGGAATGTCTTACTCTGTCCTTGCATGCCAGCAGTTATTTATGTCTACATGTTAATGCTGACCTCAGCTACAACCAGCAAAATATGTACATAATGGTGCTTGCTGGAGCACCTTGCTCCCAACTTGTACACCTTTGCTAACTCAGTCTAAATACTTATTAAAACTCTCCCTTGGAACCCAGGCAGCATTGCCCTATATGTCAGATATACTGGAGGAACAGTTACCCTAGAAATTATGGAAATTGTATTCTCATCCCACTCTACCCAGGTTTCTGTTGTGGGTTGTTAGGGAGGAATTAGGGTGCGTCATAAGGGCAAGATGGAGAAACATGTGATGACTGGGGAGGTCACCTGGTCCAGGAGTAATGCACGGCATTAGGGTTTTTCTTGCACATTATGTTACAGGATAACAATTTCCTTTTGCGTGAAAGTTAGGAGCTGAGCCCACTGCATTGAACTTGAGTTTGTTCTGAGATTCTGAAAGCAGCAGAACTAGTGAGAAGACCTGCTCTTTATCCTGACATTAGTAATTGTATACAGCAGAGGTCCAAGATCTACTGGAATATCCTTGTAAAACCACCTGTAAAGTTGCTAAATATTTTGAGTCTTGCCTAGAAATTCTCAACCTTGTTTTACAATTCAAGGAAATTCCAAGAATTTGTCACCAATGCCTTCCAAAAGCATAGCTGGTCAGAGACTGTGCCATCTTTTCACGAAAAGATAAAATCTCTTTGGTTTCCTCTCTATATTTGTAAGCCTGGTTCTAGAGCTAAAATTGCAAGATGCTTGTGCAAAGACACTATTTGACTGACTGAGAGGTGTCTCTGTGTATCTCTCTGTGTTCCTATTCACTGGCTGGAAAGTCTGCGTGTGTAACCAGAAAATGACTCCAGCTTAAGTTGATGTAGATGTTAGCTATGCTTAATGAAAAAAAGAATTCCAGTGAGTGCTAACACTGAGAAGGATATTTAGAATTTTGAAGGAGAAAGACAGAAATGAGAACACTAAAAAAGATGTGACCAGGCAGCTCCACCTACAAACCATAACCCTCCAGGGCAATCTCGGGTTTCTGCTCTGTACTAGCATACAAAACAGATTACATGCTAACCTAGACTGTAAGCATGAGAGTATTGGAAATCTGTTGCAGGTGTTTGATGGTAAACAGTGTTTATAGCTGCCAGGATGGAAACAGTAATGTGTGTGAGTGAGTGCAAGTGGAGGGCAGGCCTCAAACTTTCACCCCATTACCTTCACATTTCGGTTTTGCTTTGCAGAGTACGAGCTCCCTGTGAGTTCAGACTGCTGGTGAAGCTACTATATGATTTTACTTGAGCATGTCCTGTGTTCGAATTTGAAATGCCAGAGTCACCTGGGAAGTAGTGGGCTAATTTATCACAGGAACAAAAATATACAATGGAGACTGAATGGAAGAGGATGAGTTCTGACAGGCATGCCTTTACTTTTTCAAGCAAGTATTTTTGCTTGGGTGGGTGGTGCATTAGTTATATATACAACTCATGCTTTTAGCTACAGCAAAATGTGTGAAGACATAATAATAGCTCTTCACGCTAAGGCTTCCTCTTTTTATTTTTTTTTCTTTTTTCTTTTTCAGTTCAGTTAGTTTGAGAGTTTAGATTATTCTCTTTCTGAGAACTGAGGGAAGTATTTTTAATACTTCTCAGTGTGAGAGGTGGCTGGGCTGCCCTTAACCTCAGATGAAAATAGCAGTACATTTACTAGGGAGTTGGGCCAGAAGGTTGGACTTCTAGTGTAAGGCTCTTGATTACTGCCTCACAGCGGTTCCCAGTCAGTCAGGAAGATAAAAAAAATCCATCCAAAATAAAAGGCAAATTCACCTTTGAAGACAGTGTGTGTGAAGGGCTAAATATGCTTTACTAGTATTTTTTTCCTTAGAGAAAAAAAATAGTAGCAGTATAACCAAAAGAGAGATATGTTTACTAAATTTTTGCTCGACACATGAGTAGTTGACAATTGCCCACAATGAAACTGCAGCATGAGAAGGATTCATGAGCCTGTTAGTGTCCTTCGTTAGGGTTGTGTGCAGGCTGGAGTGGACAGTGAGGGGACAAGAGGTGTTTACTACAGCCCCAACACACCCATGGCTGCTATGTTTTGTGGGTGGGGTGGATGTTAAGGAAGGAGGTGAATGAGCTTGTTCAAGTGATCTTGTGCAAGAGACTAAGGGAACAGCCTGTCTCCTTGGGGTAAAACTTCCCTCTATGCTTTGTCTTTTGGAAAATGCAGTTCTTAACTTCCACCTGTGCACTCTGGAGTAAAAAATACAAGAATATAAAATGGCTGGCCTGGCTGTGTCTTTTGACAATGGTCAATCTGATGCCTAGGGAAGGGTATACAGGGCAAAATCAGGAATATTTCCTTATCGCTTTCCTGCCTTCCTAAGCCACTGAAGTCTATGTCTAGTACCCAAATGGATATGTCTTGTTAATTTGTGTAACTGCATCTTGAAACCATGCACTGTTCACAATGTTCTTTGGCGACGAACTCCTCCATTTAACTACCAGTTCTGTTGAGAAGAACCTCTCCTTGCTTTGGTTCTATCTCCTCATTCCTGTTTTGTGTCCCTCATTCTCAGTGACCATTTCTTACTCCCCTTCCTATGTCACTTTTTGTAAGAATCCTACCCTTTCAGTTTCTTTACCAGGAAATGGAACATCTGCACCTCCATCATGTGTGCACTTTTGCATGTTTAATAGAGGCTGTGATATGGGGCTGGAGACGGTCTTTCCAGCTGGGATTTCTTCAGTATAGGCTTAAGGTGGCATCATCCCTGACTGCAGAGCAGCCATGTAGGCACTTGTCTTCCTCACCTCCAAGGGAAATGGGCAGTCAGGTTGGCTGAGGTATGTCTGACCTCAGGGAGAAGTAAAGAAGTCATTCTCCTTTCCTAAATACATGAGAAAGAGGTGTAGGAACAACGGCACACAGAGTAGGAACCATGCATTCTGCTCACTTCAGAAGACTCAATGGGTCTGTAAAATCATCCTATTAATGAAAATACACCTTTTCTAAATTCTGGGAAGGTGCAAGCACTTTAGAAATCCAAGACAGTTTAACCTTAACACAGCATAAAAAGTCTTGAACGGGAGTGAGGTAGAACTGATGAGAGTTCCTGACTGGGGTCTTCAAAGCTTCATCCATGCACAGAGTCCTACCTCCTCCAAGCTGCCCTTGGAGTTTCCTGGGGAGCTGGGCATGTTGAGGAGTGGAGGCTG
Source organism: Rhagologus leucostigma (assembly GCA_013397725.1). NCBI lineage: Eukaryota > Metazoa > Chordata > Aves > Passeriformes > Rhagologus > Rhagologus leucostigma. The sequence goes on from VZTD01002291.1 coordinate 356,931, forward strand.
CAAGCAGGCATTTCCACACTGCACAGTCTGAGAGCATTTGAAAATCAGAATGCCCAACTTTCCTTTTTTTCTCCTTAAAAAAAAGGCAGATGTTTTAAAAAGCAGACACTTCTTTAATTTGTAGCTGTTAATTCATTTATAAACTACATGTGCTTCATGAGTGATTACGCTAATGTACTTAAGACTATTTAAACCCTTGCACTGATTAGCCTAACCATTCATTGTACAAATAAGATGCTATCTTCAAAATGTGTCTAGCAAAATTCCATAATCACAAACATGTTACTTTATTGAATGCAACTATTGGCTTTACTGAGTTCAGCCACTTAAGCTTTAACATTCTTTTTTGCATTGTATTCCTGTATTCCGTACCGATATTGTGGGACTAGGCTGGTGGAACACATTTAATGGCAAAAATAGGCAGTTAAACTTATATTTCATCCTGTCTCCAGGCGAAAAATTTGTGGGGTCACACTCACCTCATGCATGCAGAGGAGCAAGCGGGCTGTGGGATGTTCTGGCTCTGTGCCGTGAATTAGCACATCATAGCCCTGGCCCTAGTTCCTGCTCTGAGGTCTGCCAGGTGCTGCGGGGCTGCAGGCAAATCACTTGGCCCAGAGAGTCTGGTTTTCCCCATCTGAATGGGGTAATGATGCTCAGCTACCTTTGACACTCACTGCTAAGTGCTCTCTGAGTCACAGGTGTTGTTATCAAAGATATCTGGAGAGATTATTTCTTTGGGCAGCTTTGTGCTGAAGGTGTCTGAGGCCATTTCTGGGCAGATTCCCTGGGGCTGCCATGGTGCCAGTGTCATCATCTGGTGTCATTTCTTGATTAAATGATCCAGGGAGTTAAAAGAAAAATGAGGGTCCGTGCTCCCTCCATAGTGCTCTGAAAGCACCAAGGTGTTTTGGGTGAACTGCCTGATATAGAAAACTTGTTGCCGGCTTGCAGGTCTTCTGCCTGCAGAGTGCCAGGATGAGATTCCTTCAGGCTGGGGAGTCAGGGCTGTGGCCTTTTGGTTTGGAGAAGGATCAAACCTCTTTTGCTGTCTTTGAGGCAAAATGACAGAGCTTTTTGACATTTTTGTTGTTATATCTTTTTAAAATCTGTCTTGAGATGAATTTAAATTACAAAGATTTTTGGTTTTGTGTTGCTACATGACCCTGACATGCTGTGAAGTCAGGAGGGATGTTCTTTTGGGAGGGGGTACAGGGCAGAGTGTCTTGTTCCTTGACTGGCCTGCCAGCCACACTGGTTATGGAACAGGAGCATGCATCCCCCAGACCCTGGAGAAAGCTGAGGACTGGTGGTAATGAGGATGGCCACTTCTAATCCCTGGTGCCCTGGTCTAGGCTGGTTCTTCCTCTGTGAGCTGAGCGCTCTGAGCAGCACCCATTAGAAAGAGCTAACTGAGCTCTGAGCTTTGTGTGAAATAACTGTGAAGGTCAGATAGTGGAAGTAGAAAAGTCTGAGATAGTTATCTGTATATCTAACATTGTAAAACTACTTTAAAAAATGTTGTGTAGATGGAACACATGGAAAAAGCTGTGCTACTTTGCTAAAATGTACTATTCAGAGGCTATTTTTCTCAAAGGGGCAACTGCTTATACACATGTAGCCCCATCAAGCAGAACCTCTGCACTCGCCCGTTGGGAATAGTGACACCTGTGCAAGCGGGTGCTGACTTTTGCATACACAGAAGCTGCTTTTAGGGTGGATGAGTGCAGGCACTCCTCCCTGAACATCTGCAGGTGCGGCTGCATGCAAAGAGACAAAGGGAAGTTGAAATGAGGCAATCGTATGTGCCTTTCGTGGCAAAAAGTCATGAGTCACACTTAAAAATACTGTAAGATTCCATGTTTTCAGGCTTTTCTCTGCAACCAAGAAGGCTAGAGTTTCAAGCGCAGACCTCCAGGAAAGAGGACAGGGAGCCCAGCAAAATGCGGGAGCTGACAGCCCTGAAACTTTGCCCTCAAGTGTCTCAAAACAGCTGCAGCTGAACTGCCCACAGCATAGATTCAGTGTCATGCTCTGTGTCACCACTGAAGTGGAAACCAGGAGACCCTCTGGCTGTCCTTGTAAGAACAGTGAGTGAAGCAAAAAGCTGCATAACTTATGGCGATGCAACTCCCACAAGAATGGCAGCACCAGCGCAGGGATGTTGCACAGCTTCCTCCGTACACGTGTGCGAGAGCAGCCTAAAAACAAGTGTGTGCATGTTCTGCTTTGAGATAAGGCATATCACAGTCAAGCTAGATGGAAAAAGGTTAAACACCCATCTCATTGCAAAATGGTTAACAGTGGCATTCTCACATATATGCATTTACTGTCATAGGAGAGTACTTTTTTTCTGAAGTATAGAGATGTATGTAAGGTATGTTGGTTCTTAGGATGGATTATAGCCCTAACTGAAACCAACTAAACCATTAGCACAAAACCATGCTGCTTTTTCTTCCATGCCATTAATTAGGGGAGTTAAAAGTCTTCCCTACTTTCTTATTAAAAAAATAGTACCAAGATTTGCACTAGTATGGATTTCTCAGAAATCTTTTATGGTCCTGAGAGTGGTATTGCAGGGAAACTTACAACGGAAAAGGAGATAGAGGCATCAAAAAAAGAAAGATGAGGAAGAAAAGGACCTAGTCTGCGATTTAATTGGAATCAATGGGAATTGTGCCATTTGCCTTTGGTGGCAGCAGAATCAAAGCTGAAACACCAGCTGTAGTTTATTTTAGATTGCTGCCTGTCTGAGATTAGATTTCAGATATCTCCACAGGGTTCTTTTTCTTTTAACTACCTAGAATTTATGGCAGTAATACATATTCTAAATGTCTTCCTTTACCAGAGGATCAGCTGAGCCTGTAAGGTCTGTAGGTGAAATAAGCCCTTTCCTTTTGTTTTCCAGGGGATGAGTCTGCCAGGTGTGAATCTAAAAGAGTGGGTACTGCTCTACAGGGAGACGTGCCTTGGGACAAGGCCTCCAAAGCTGCAGGAGTGCAAAAGCGAGAGGTTTGAGCAAGTTATACTACTCAGCATTTATCAAGTAGATATACAGAAGCCAGCTAAGTGGACTGAAGATGGAGCAGCCTGAGGAGTGGTAATCTCAGCAGGCTAAGGACTGAGCTCTAGGTGTAAGGAACTGGTGGGAAAGATGGAGTGGAAGAGCCTGATGTCGCCAAATAAATCCATAGCGTCTTCGGAAGTGCTGTACTGTTGTGAAACAGAGTGCAGGGGGAAATGTCCTTCTGTAGGGAAAAAGGAAAAGTTAAGGCCTGAAGTCAAAGAAAGACTTGCAGAAGACAACAGGGAAATGGTATCCATTTTGAATAGATTTGACAATCTGTGTAATGCTAACACTTGTATTTGAGTAGCAGTAGTCTTTTGGCTGCTAAATGTGTATGATTATCTTTGGGTGATGAATGAAAAATAGTAGTCACTTAGTCTTTGAGAACAAAGTAGGTGCTGAGGTGTCAGATCTTCTGCAGCCCATACCTGCTCTTTAATAGTGGTTAGTGGGCAGAGATCTCTGCAGGAGGTTTAGACAGTCAGACAGGAAGAAATTAGTGATGAGCACTTGAGACATCAGGTGACCTAAAAAATAGATAACTTTGATGTTGGAGCGAGAAGAAAAATTTAAGAAAACAAAATCCAAGAAAAAAGTCATGAATGCTGGGTGAAGGGAAATGCCTAAGGGTCCAAGACACAAAAGAAGCTGAATTCTCATGGAAGAATACATAGAAACGATGATCTTTGTAACAGCTAGTCAGGAATCACTAAAAAACTCACTAAAAAAAAAGAGGTGAAGTGCATCTTAGAGAAAAATTGTGGTTTGCAGAGCTTTAAAGTTTCCTGGATTGCTCCTGGTGTGGGTCATTTTGCCTTACAGGTTTACTGAGAAAAAGTGTCATGACTGTGTTTTCTCCCTCTTCCTTTTTATCTGGTCAGAGCAGACAAATACCCAACATGAAATAGGCACTCAAGTCTGCTCCAGTCCTCTCAATGGCTAGGATCAAGCCACTGATGAAGCCTTCATACTACTTTAAAGGAATAATGAAAATCCCGACACTCTTCCACTTATAAACTGTTTCCCACCCATGTGTGTTACTGAAGGTGCCCAGAGCAGACACTATCTGACATTATAATAGAAAGCAACTGATGGACTATTCTTTCTTCTAGAGCAACTAGACCTAGAAGAGATGATTTAACCTCCTTCCTATAAACAAGGACAAATGATGTTTGAGATGTTTCTAACCAAGTAAATTGTGTAACACATGCTCTGCTGTCCTTGGGTCTGATTCTGTATTTCTGGAATGTTCTAATGTGCAAATGATGTTTAGAGGAGTTTCGAGCATGTCAGGAATATAGCTGGGGCTCAACGTGTAAAAGGTGTTAGCAAAATATTGCCTGAAGCACAAAGGCCGCCTGGACTTGTGACTGCAAAGGTTCCAGTGGCAGTAACCAAATGAGGTTCTGTTGAGTTGCTCTGAGTAGGAAAGATATTTTTACTTTGCTAAAGAAACTAGAATTTGTGGAGCTAAATATTAATGAGACCATTCAAAACTAAAACAAGAGTAACTTATGTCTGTCAACTGTTTTGAGTAATATCATACTGGAGTTAAAAAACCAAACTTGAACAAAACCCTGAACAAACCAAAGCAAAACACTTTGTGTCATTTTTCAACTCGTTACCATTATTTGAGTGTAACAGGCTTTCTGCACCTCTCTGAGCCACAAATAAATAGATGGGATCCATCCCTAAGTTATCTTTCCTAGGGTCTCCTTCCTCATTTCAGTGTGATTATATTGTGTTGAAAATGCTTTGGGTGGACATGTACATTCAGATACTCTTACTAAAAAAAGAGAGCAATTACCAGAAGAGGGGACCAAACTATTTACATTATCTGTTGTTCAGCTTAAAAATTCAGTTTCTTTTTAACAGGTTTTCTCTGCATGGTTTCATGAAGGATAATTTTTGGAGGAAAGTTGCTGAGAAGGGAAAATTGTTCAGGAGCAAGACAGATCTCTACAAAGTGAAATTTACCTGTTCATTGTAGACCCAGAGCCTGAGAGTAGATTCTGACATATGTGTGAGCCCAGAAGTAAACACAAAGGAGTTTATTAATGTGGCTGGCATGACTGGCATGAAATGGAAACAGTACCTAACATTTATGAAGTATTACTACTCTGATTAAAACGAAACAATTTTAATGTAATGGTTCAAACAGAAAACATCCTTTTTAAGGTAAGAAATGAGGCTTATTAAGGCTTAATGACACACACAGGGTCACACCATGAGTTTGAGGGATAAGCGGCTGAATTAGAAAACCTGACTTCCATTATAATGCTCTTTATTAGATGACAATGCACAACAGAAAAAATGAATGGAAGTAAAATAAGACAGATGGTGAATGAAAGGAAACATGCATAAGTATTTGAAATAAATAGATGCACTGGGCAAGAATGAAACTGCTAATTGAAACCTTTGCTCACTTTAAAATACAATTAAATGTATTTGCTTGCAGTGCATTTGGAATAAAAGGCTACTGCAAGGGATGATGTGGCTTATGAGAGAAAGTGAAAGCATTTAGTGAGGGTGCTGCTAAAAGCTATATTTTTGCCTCCATTTTCAGGAAAGAATAAGAGAACAGATGGCAGAAATTTCCCAAGGGAGAAAAGAGAATTACTAGAGAAGATCAGGATCAGACCTGCACAGGTGATCATGAAATTCCTGAAATGCCTGAAAACTCAATTTCTCAAGGTCGATATAACCCATGCCTAGGTAACCAGCTTCTCTGAATTCTGAGGAAATTGGAACAACGTGAGAAAACTGGGAGGTGCTGGAGGACTGGCAAGAGTGTGCAGTGTCAGTGATGACCTAGAGAGAATCCAAGTACATCGGAGTCTTGTCAGCCGAGTGGTTTCTATTTAATTTGTGTTTCTGCATCACACTCATTGCTGGACTATCTGAGCATCTCCAGTAAAAACAGCCATAGTGTCTTTGCTCTCTCAGCCTCTCCTCCCAGGAGAGCCAGTGTTTCTTGGAGGGGCTTGTTTTAGTAGAATCTTTTTGTTGTTATTCGTGTGTGTATTCTAGAATATTTGTTGCAACAGGATGAACTGAGAGAGGTGTCTTTTGCCCGAACTGGAAAATAGTAGGTTAGGGAGGAGACTGTATTTCTCAGTAGCAGTTGCCCCTGGACTAGGCCTAGTTAGACTGGAATTGCTGGAGATTTAACAAAATAAGGGCAGGAGTTCCTCCTCCCTTGCATAGCTGTTGATGTTATGTCCAGCTGATTTGTGCCTGCTTTCTCTCCGCTTTGGTGATAAAGTGCATTTTCAAACAGGACCATCAGACTCCAGCTGCACAGAGGAATGCAGTTTTGTTCCAGTCCCACTCTAACAACCAGATTTTGTGAGATGTCTTGTTCCTAATGCCAGGGGAGCTAAATGCTTAAACATCTTTAAAATCTGTGTTGACTTTATTCCGGTTTTGTCCAGTGTATCCCTGTGCTTTTGCATGATTTAGGTAAATATAGTAGTATGAAAAGAGGCAATATCCACATGGAGGAGGCTGGAAAACCTGAGGAGGAGTACAGTGAGAGAGCTTAAATAGTGTGATTTGATTATCCATAGTCAGCACGATTGCCTGAGAAATACTGTGTCTACCAAAGAGAATTTGTTTTGTTTTGACTTCTCTGAGGAAATGGAAAGAATTCTGGTGGACTGATACTGGGATTAAAATTAAACTTACAAATCCTATGGAATAAGTGGATATTATAAATGTAACACAGGATGATCAAGCTTATTCAGTGCTGAGGAGCAGGTTTCTAGTTTTAGAGAACCTCTTCCAGCATCCAGAGTGTTATGTTCAAAACAGATCCTTTTCCTCTTGTCTTAGTGTGTGTCTTGGAGACTTGCCAAGGAAGGCATGAACTCCAGCAGTTGCTCAGAAAGTGCTTAATTTCCCATCTTGTAGGTAATGACTCTTCCTATTATATCAAATCCTTTTGTCTGGTCACTACTCAACCAATGCTGGGCTTGACAACCATCTTGCTGGATCCTGGTTGGACTGCTCTGGAAGAGTTAATGGCCAAAGGAAGGACAATTTTGGGACAACTAAGAAAAAGACAGATGATATTTTGAGCTGGAACTAACAAGTTACTAGCACTGACCAGTGAAGTGTGTCAGAGTCACATAGACACGCCTGGATTTCATACAACCTCACTTCCGTCTTTCAGAATTAGTGATTTTCTTTAAAAAAGAGCATTTTTTCTGGCATTAAGTAACCACTTGGAATTTCTGTTGTCTCTTACTCTTATGTTGTTACTAAGCCTAACTTGTAAATATTTGGGATATAGTATACAGCAAGTTACCTTCATTTAAAAGGTGCGAGTACTGATGTAAAAAGTCACTTGCCCTGCAAGTATGCCTTCTCTTGTCTGCAATAAATACCTCGTTGAAGGAAAGAATAGATGGAGAAGATGTCATGCATGGCTGATGTTGATTGAAGCTAAGTTTGTGCCTGGTACAGTAAAGATATTGTTCAGTACTTATCTTTCTTGTGAAAATATTACTGTTGTAACAGTACCAAAATAGCTATGTGTGTTAGGTGTCTCTCATTCAAGCACCAGCTGGGCAGGTTTGTTCTACCCCATCGCATGTTATAAGTCGTCCACCTGTGTTCTGCACAGGTGTCAGCCCTCCCTGTGATCACGCTGCTGATGCTTTTGACCTGACCTGTGTGCATTTCGCTAATGTTCCTCACCAGACAGTGCATCTGGATGAAGCTTTGCCCAAAGGCACTCCCACACTCATGGCTGGGTGGGGGAATTGGGCCCAGCTGTGAGCAGTGTGAAAGGGAAGGCTCACAAGCCTGGGAGTGGCCCTTGCAAGTTTTGCCTTGCACTTGAGAAGCTCCTTCCTGCCAGCACGTTGCTCACCACGCTTGGTGGTTTAGTGCCACCATTTGCACAGGCCTCCCCCTTCCCGGCAGCACTGGGGTGGTAAATTTGTGCTCACACAGCATCTCAGTCCAGATCAGAGGTGTAGCTCGCTTGTAGGATGCAGGTGGTGGGAGTGGGAGTGTGCAGCCGCTCGCAGTCGCGCTGGGTGACAGCTAACCAAGGCGGCTTCCTCCTCCCACGCACTGGGCCCAGCGCAGGGCTTTTTCCTGTTCTCGCCTGCTGTCAAGATGTGCAGCGGGCTCTCGGTCGGAGCAAGTGGGATGAGGTCACGTCCTCTGTACCATGTTAGAATGAGAGTGATGGGCATCTTCCACCTCAGCACATGAGGAGTCAGCTTCCAGAGAGGTTGGTGGCACTGGCAGTTCCTGGTGTGCTGTCATCCTCTGAGGAGGAAGTTCTGTTTGTTGAGACTTATTTCTTACACCAAATACTGAGCAAAGTTATATGTTGGTCTACACCAGCAGCAAATTTGTCCCTGGGGTTTTTATCCTTCAGTTGTTTTAACCATACTCTTATGAATGATCAGTGTGAAGTGAGCTATGAAGAAAAAAATTAATTCTATCTCAGTTCAATGTTCAGTATTTAGTATACTTTAAATCAGCTGTATATAAAATGGTCAACCTCTTTCCCATCCCATGGCAGGACTTTAGTTTTTTCTTGATTAGATACGGTGTCTGGCTTAATGTGGGCTGAGGCTGGGTGAGTAGACCTGGTTATTGTATTTGCTTGTGTGGTAATTGAGATTGATAGACATTGAAATTTGAGCAAGAGCCAAATTAAATTTAATTCTATTGCAGTCCAAGGTGCTTCTTTGTATGCTGGCCAGAACAGTGGTTCACCACTGGGACTCCTCAGAGTACTGGTAATAAAAGTAATAAAGCTACAGTTGATAATAGTTTAGTGAGGGTGTGTTGTTTGAATTGGGGTTTACAAGAAAAGGTCCTTACCACACCACCACCTCTTGCCTATTCTTTCAAAGATGTCTTAAAGACTTTTTTCTTTTTTCTTTTTTCTTTTTTTTTTCTTAAGTCTATGTTCTTTTTATACCTGTACCATTGTGTATGATGAGCATAAATTATGCAACTCTTTCCAAGCTGAAAACTTCTACTATGGATAGAGTACCAGAAGGGATAATAAATAGAAACTGATTTTTTTTTTTTGGGAAGCAATTTGCATGTTATGCTTCTGGATCCTAAAGAAAAGGAAGTGTACTTGATGTTAAAATTGGCTTCATGGCTCCAGTTTTCTCAGCTCTGCACCACCTGCCTCAAACTGTCCAATTACAGGAAACAATTGTTTTCTTGCTTTCTGTTAAGTGCAGAAATTCATTCACTAAAGGACTTCTTACAAAATGTTGCTTTTAACAAAACCACTTTCACAATTTGTTTGCAAATAATGTGCTGATGTTTATGTCCAGTATGCATGTTAGAATTCAAACATATGGTCACCAGGATCCACAGAAGGTCATTTACAAAATTGTGATATTTATCTTAAGTGATTGCAGGGTTTGGAAATCTCTATTGTATTGGGAGAAACTCAGTGGACGTTAATAGTTTCACGATTGTTGTGGTAAGCTGAGAATCAGGCCCTGACCTATAATTATCACTTACACGAAGAGCACTGATAATACAGAAGGGAAATTGGTCTCCCTAGATATGCTGCCTTAATGTGAGACAATGACTTCAGGCTGTTTCTGAGCCGCAAATCTCACAGGTGAAGTCTTGCTGAAGTAGAATAAAGTAGAATAAAAAACAGAGTAAGAGGATCCAGCTTTGGTTAATAATGCTTTCCTTGCAAAACTTGATCTCAAACCAAACCATAACCGTAATACGCTCAGTCAGCCCTGCAGAATTACATGAGATCACATGGAGAAAGCAAATACACAACATCCACTCTCATTTTAGCAATGATGTTTGCATGTCTTCACTTACCTGCTGCTTTTTATCTGCAAAGAAAGATTGATAAGGAAAATATTAACAATATACTCTACAATTTAGGACCTTACGAGTTATACTATAAGTATCTGATTGCCTCAAAAACTTTGTGTGAAACAAAATAGACTAAATAAGAGTGTAATGATCCTAGTTAGGAGGCCTGTATAAAAAGACATATAATACATTGTAAAATTTCCTTGAGAAGCATAAGGCAGTTATTGGAAACTACTGAATAGAGGAAACATGAGGAGCTACTATTCACTGTCTCATAACAAGAGAAGGTGGGGGTTATTCTATGACATTGACAGTCGATAAATGCAAAACAGATAAATGAATGACTCATAGGCATTAACCAGTAAACCTTCAGATGTGGAATTAATTTCCATAGGAAATCTATATTAAACTGCAGCACAATTGGCAGCATTGCTACAGCCATGTTGAGAGTGGTGATGTACTAAAACCAACTTTTTGTTTCCAAAATGTGTTTAATATGTGTCTATGTACTCACAACTTGCAGCTATGCTCACTGGATCAATAGACTGCTATTTCCTCTGTTAGTTGAATCAATGAGGAGGTATTTGGTACACACCAGAAAAAGCTTTGGAAATTTGATACATTGCCCTACATAAGAATTTCTTTTTGTCCTTATAATTGTCCCTGTCTATGCCTTTTTTTTCCTCTCTCCCATTTTTCAGTTTTTTTGCCTTTTAAATCAGGATCAAGAAGAGAACAATGCTGGAGATTTTCATGTTGGCTGGCTTGTACCGTTTAGCAACTTTTTGTTTGTGTGCCGAAGGAAAGGTTGAGGAATATATCACTTTATTCCTGTTATTCTCAAGTTTGCTTTAGTCGCACTTGACTGGTTGATCTTGCTGCATTTATGTGGATAGTGGAGTGGTATATAAGATAAGAACAAAAATTTGGTAACTCTAGAACAAATCTCCACTGATTTTAAAGGAGAATAAAAGAGAAGAGTAATCTAACACAAAGCAAATATTGCTTGCAGTGCAGTAAAACCCGGACTGAAATGCTGAAATGCTCCATAAAAAGAGAGATAGCATGTTTACCAATTGTTATTCCTATGACATGGGTCATTGTTTTGTTTTATTGTGTAACCTGTAATTTATTACAGTGCCCGTCAACACAGTAACATACATTCTTCATATGACAGAGGCATATGTATTTCATATGTTAGCCAAACAAGGATGAACAAATACAGCCTGACCTCTCTGGAGCAAAGAGAAGCCAAGCTGGTACCCTGACTGACAAGTGCTCAGGTCTAGTGGAAAGTAGGTATGGAGAGATGCAATTCCCAGCACTCTTAATGTTGCAGTTTGTGCCTTTATCTGTTTCTGAAAGAAGACAAGGTTTTGTCCTAAATCTTGGGCAATGCAGAGAAGAGGATTTGAAGAACACAGGAGGTTCAGGGAATTGGAAAGTGTTGCCTAAAGCTTCTTTATATGCTTGAAAATGAATATAGGTATGTATGTTCTGTATGTTCCAGGTATGTAGGACTGTATGGAGTTTTTACAGCCATAAGAAGCTGTAGTGGTCGATATGAAGGTACTAGGGAAAGACTAAGTTCGGTGGATTGTAATGAAAGGACGAGGGGTATGGGTATAGGAGATATCCTCACATAAGCAGTGGAAATTCTGGGAATTACCTGAAAAAAAGTATACAGTGATAATTCCATCATTATAAAACTTTGTCTCTTGTTATAAATTGACTCTTTCCTGCTGAAACAGGGAAAAGTTGTCCTCCAATTTTCATGTTTCCTTTCATATATTCCACTTGAATTGTCATCCACTGTTGGTGTCTTGCTTGAAACATGGTCATCCTGCCAGACGTGTGTGTGCACAAGTCTGCTTGCACAAAGGGACACTGCCAGCTCAGCCCTGCCCCAGTGACTTGATGATCTCTGTGTGTTTGAGTGCATACTCAAGATCGGGAAACCAAAAGGAAATGTTATGCTTAAAGAAAGAAGGAAGGATAAAAGCAGAATTTCAAAGAACTGGAGATTCTGCAGATCTCATAGTGACACTGCCCACCTGGAAACACGTGCTGCAAGTCCTGCATGTCCGCTGGCCGTTCAGCCCTTCCCGGTGTCATGGTGGGCAGTGGCAATGTGCGAGCTGAGACTGAGAAGAGTGAAAGCCTCGGACTGCTGTCAGGACTCCCTGAAGGGGAAGGAATCTCTGCACATCAGAAAAAGCTTTTCTTTAGGATTTCTGCTATTTCCAGTTGTTTCAGGTCCTGGTGCATAAACCTTCCAGTGTGCTGCACTGGAAGGATCTGAAGTACACAGGTCTACCTAGGTGGAAGCTAGCTCACTCTGGGATTGTCCCTGGGCAGTAAATTTTTTGTTTGGAAGACACAGGCACACATGAATCACCCAGATACTGTCTTTGCTTCCTGCCCTTCACACCCTATCTTACTGCATATTTCCCATATTTGTCACTAATTCGTATTTTGGTGTGGGTTTTGCAATTCATTTAGCCCTACAGAAATAAAAGCCTTTAGTTTAAATATGCATGTCTAACTTTCCATATACGAAGAAAATGGTTAAAAAAAGGACTTTTAACATATATGTCACATTACTTAGTTCCATAAGAATGTCCATCATCCTGCAAGAACTGGCCCAGAGTCCAGCAAGTCCAACAGCCAACAGGTGCCCCCAGATGGCTTCAGAAGAAGATGCAAGAAACATGACCTTTGAGGCAGTGCAGAGCATGGGCTGGGTTATCACCGTGTTACCACGGTTTGGCTGTGTGGTTTCAATGGGGTAATGGCCATGCTGCCACTGCCAATTACACCACCTTGGAAGAGGCTGTCAAAGAAACTGGAGAGTCTCCTTTGGAACTAAAAGCAAGAACAATTGGTCAGCCATCCCTGTAGCAATTCCTTTGTGGGTCAGAATTATAGCTGGGTTTGTATTTAACTGTATTGGTTAAAAACGTTAAAAATCAACAAATTTAGCTTTTTTATTCTGGACACTGTGCAAGTAGTTTCTAGAAAGAGACAAAGCCTGCAAGATTACGATAGTGCTCACACGGCTTTTTGAGTGGGCAGCTGAAACATTTTAAGTAACCAAAAATAATAGTAGAGGACATATGATAGCTTTTTGTTACGTTTTCTATTTCATAGGACAGTCTTTAGATAGTTATTCATGCTGAAATTCATTACTTTCACAACTCACAAATATATTTTATGACTATCTAACAGCTTGTCTGCATATTGGAACACAACCTTACAAATAGCAGCACACAAGCATTTGCAAAATTAATTTAATTAGTATTCTATCAGCTCTGGAGCTTAACTACTGTGAATAGATGTTGCACAGGCAGTATAGTTTAATGGTTCCTGGAGTATTTTAACTCAGGACTCCATAACATAGTTTTTCAGCCTCTATGCTCGTGGAAAGAGGGTCACAAAATCTTTCAGGCTGCCCAGCTGTTAAATGGTATGCTTATATTTAGGTAGCTTAGCTAAAATTGGTAGGATGAGTTGAAGTATTTGGATGAAAGCTGCTTTACAGTGTAAGCATAAAGTATTATTATTAGAAACATTACTATATTATCAGCAGTGTAACTTACAATGAAAACTCAGGAACTTCTGGCTTTAGGAGAATTTTTTTTGTTTTTTAGTATAAGTATTCAAGAAATATAAAACAGAGAAAATAAGGACATATACGTAAAACAAATAACAGTGATGTTAACTTTATTAAAAAGCTTCATTGTGGTATCAGGCAGGAAGTGAAACTGCTTTCAAACTGCAAATATTTCTCAATCATTTCATGCACCAGCAATCTTTGTAATAGGTTTTCTGTTGTTTTTTGCAAAATGTTCAGATGAGCAGATAAAAGTTCAGACACAAGGGGAAAGGCAGTCATTCTTCTTGCATTTCACTAGCCATGTATTTCATTCTGTGATTCAAAGTGACCTTAGAGTCCGTCTCAAAGAGCAGATGTGCATGCTGAAGGTTTGAGCCCTAACTATTTTTATAGGGCCATTCCTTTTTATAAACCAGCAGAGCTGTATGCTGGCAGCCTGCTAACTGGCTTTGGGTGTTGACTCATGCTTGGTGAGAGTTCAGTCAGAGGCAGCTGAAGTAGAAACGGCTCCAGCTCCCTTTCCTCCCCACCCTGTGCCTTGCCATGGGCCAGCGGGATGTGATGTGTGCCTGTACCCTGGCCAGGGAGCTGAGAGCCTGCTGTCCTCCTGTGAGTTCCTGCTGACTTCAGGCTGTAATCCTTGCTGACTCAAGAGGGGATACTTGTTCTGCTAAAGCCTCGATGGGATGGAACTTCCAAAAGAGGGACAGAGGCGACAGCTGGCAACAGTGAATGCTTCACCCATCCCAGTTAAATCTGCCAATGAACGTGCATCATCACTTTTGGGTTTTGCACTACTTGGAACTACTTTTCTGCCTCAAAGTATCATGTTATGTTGATCCCAGAGAGTCAAGTACAAAAGTACTGAGCACTTCGAGACACTAAATGCCCTTACTGGGTGAATTAATGGGCCTCTAGAGCACTTGGCAATGGGACTGATAAAAAAAAACTTCCAATAAACTCTTGCTTGATAGAAAAACAGTTTTTTCATTAAAAACAGAAAGCTAGAAAACTGAAACTTCAGCTAGCATATTTGTTTCTGCACCTGGGTCAGATGTAGAAGGTCAGATGCAGACTAAGTGCTAATTAGGTATCTCTTGACTCAGTAATTCTTGCTAAAAGTGCTGTGTGTGGAGCATCTAGAAGAGCAGCAGGTGTTGTGGTAGATTTTACTTGTCTAATCTTGTAGTTTCTAGATGCCACGACCCCAGTCTTTGCATCTTTTCAACCAGCAATGGTTTATTCTTGTACAAGAATAGAAATAAAAAGGTAGGAAAAGCACATGCAATTAAAAATTTACAAGGTAATTGCATTTCACAGTGTTCAAAAGTGATCTAGTTTGAACACTTACTGTGTTACATTTCAGTCAAATGTTTGTCTAAATTTTGAAAAATTTAAATCTTGGTAAATCGAGAGAAGATTAAGTATTTTAGAAAGTCTTTGCAGACCTGTTCTGAGGATGAAAACACCTCAATTTTGTAAGAAATTATATGTTAACAATGTCTACCAGGTCTAGGTAATGGCCTGGGATTTAGGAGACCTGGATTTAGTTCTCTGTTCATTGTATGGTTTTCAATATATCACTTAGTTTTCCAGTGCCTCACTTCCAAATCTGTAAAACAGGAGCGCTGTATTTACCTTGCAGAGGTGTCACAGAGATCAGTACTTTGAAGAGTGTGATGTTGCTGTGTTATAGGACAGTGAAAAGTTTGAAGCCTATACTTTTGCTGTTCCTTGGATTCCTATTCTTAACATTTTGCTTTGCCAAACAGGGGAAAATCACAAAGCTCTCCAAAATCATGGCAGTCTGCTGTTCCTGCTCTGTTTGCTTGTTCCAAAGCCTGTAAAGTTTTATTAGAATCTTTGCAGTGACTTCATATACTTTGTGTTGGACTTTAATGGCTTCAGGACCCATACGGACCAGTGCATTTATTGTTGTCTGCTGAATGTCCTCACATTTCAGAGGCTGATCTCAAGACTGCTGAGAGTTTGTCAAAGTCTTTCATTAGATACCATATGCTTGTTTGATATTGACAGATTTCACAAGTGTGACATTAACAGGAAGAAAAGCGTTAGTACCTAAAAGGGATTGCTCCATTTGCTCTGCTTGCTCCTCCAAACTTTTAGATAGGTAATGATAGTAAAGCCTAATGATACCATGCTAGAGGGCAAACAGGCCCCTCAGTATCACAGGTGATATAATTCATAAAGACACACAACTAAAACAGATAAAAGGATGGGATAGAGCCTCTCCAAGTCTTGCAGGAAATTGGAGGCTGCGGGTGTGCTCTGGATGTTCCAGGAGCCTTGATTCATTATTGTTAGTTCACTGTTTGCACAGCATTTGTGAATGCTGTAGAAAGGTTTATAAACAAGTGTCAGATAACGGACGTACTTGATAAGCTCTCTAGCCACACAAACTGCAGATAGATGGGCACTGATGATGATGAGAAGCTGAATGATTTCTAACACAATTTAAAGGAGATGCAGGGGGATGGTGTGATTTGCACCTGAATGAGTTCATCTGCTCCAAATGGTTCAGTTTTAAATCTGTGTTTGGTGGAGCACGGAGGGAGTTTTAAGATCATAAGGTTGTTCAGGTTAGAAGGGACCTTATAAAGCCTCATGTGAAACCTTTTATTCAAAATGGGGTCAGCTAAAAGATCAGACCAGGTTGCTCCGGGCTTTGTCCAGCCAGGTATTGAAAACCCCAGGAATGAAGGTTGCATAACCTCTTTGGACATTCTGTTCCCCTGCTTGATTTCGAAGGCTTTTATTGTGAAAAAATATTTTCCTTGGATCCAGTCTGAACCCTACTTGCAATTTATGCTCGTTGCCCTCCCACTATGTACCACTGTGAAGAACCCGCCTCCTTCTCCTTGTTGGTTATCCTCAAAAGCACTGGGGGCTGCTGTTTTTCTAAAGCCATCTCTTCTTCAAGCTGGACAAGCTCACCTCCCTCAGCCCCAGCACTTTGGGCAAGTGCTTCAGTGCTGGTGGACTTCTGCTGAACTCACTCTGGTTTATTGATAAGCTACTTTGCAGTCGTACAGATTTACAGGAAGACACCTAATTCCTTCAAAATCAAAAACTTCCATTGGAAATTTCTGTTTTCCATGTAGAAAACTGTTTCCAGTTCAGATGTGGCCCCAGCAGTCAGCCGATGGGCTGCGGGGCTCCTGGCCTCACCGGCTCTGCAGTGCTGCAGCCACAGTTGGGGCAGATTGTCGGCTGGCATTGCCAAGGGTCTCACTCTGTTCCAGGACTGCTGAAACATTACTCTGGAGTTTCCAAAACGAGGTACTGTGTAATTTTAGGGAGGAGAATTTCCAAAAACACAACATTTTCTTCTCTGAATTGACTTCTCTGTCAGTTCCCCTTTTTCCTTCCCCGTCCATGTAATTTTCTTCAGAACTGACTTTATGTAAGGCACAGGCTGAACCTACAGATCCTTTTTTTTTAAATTACCCAGAGGACTGTCGGAAAGGCAGGAGACCCTGTCATTAATAAGGCGTTTGTTTAACAGAACAAAACTATTTCCCTCTTTACTGTAGACTTCAGATTCTGAACAATTATTAACTTATTGCCTTCCCTCTTCCTTCCTTCCTTTTCTCTTTGTAGTTGGACTTGAGGTTTTGTGTTTCTCTCTTATCTGCTCCTTTCAACATGTTAAAAGTAAATTTTTGTGGGATTGCAGAGGCAGAAAGCAGAAGATGTTCTAGAAGGAAGGCTGAAGTAACAATAATGTAATTAATTATTGTTTTTTATTCATAATTGCACCATTATAGATATAATCCTAATTTTGCACATGTAGGCAAATTCAGGGTGTCCTAGGCAAGCTTGAGAAGGGCTTGTGTTGCTAGTCCTGGTGCTCCTTTTCAATTACTTCCTTTCCTCCTCTCAACCTCCCTGCTCTATCACCCGGCCAGCATCCGTGTGACTTGGAGGTGACTGCCTGAGGTGGGTGACAGCATCAAAAAAGCTCTAGATTTCTGCCTGGCATGGTGTTGTATTAAGAAAATGGGGCAAAAGGGCTGGTAAATTTCATTCATCCACAGAAGGTCCCTCACAGCACGAGGCTGAGCTGGTGGACTTCTGAG
The DNA here is from genome assembly GCA_013397725.1 of Rhagologus leucostigma. Lineage (NCBI taxonomy): Eukaryota > Metazoa > Chordata > Aves > Passeriformes > Rhagologus > Rhagologus leucostigma. The sequence continues at coordinate 374,542 of VZTD01002291.1, forward strand.
CCATGGGAGGCTGTAAATGTGAATGCCATGCTGGATTGAAAAGGGCCCAGAAAACATTATGAACGGTTGTAACATTTGAAGTAATAATACAGGCTTAATTAAATCTCATATATGAGCACATTGGCTAGTCTCTGTAGGGATCAGGAAGGATTTTCCCTTATCCATATACAGCATTTTGTAATTGGTCAGGTGCATTATGGGGTTATTGTCTTTCTCTATATCCGAGGCAGTGATTAAATGATTCTGCTAGGAGTGGGATGCTGGACATGAACAGTTGGCCTGGTGTGGCATGGCAGATTTGGTCTTACTTTAGATTGTTGGTTGTTTTCCCTTGTGATTTGTATTTTGATTCTTGTACTATTTGACATTTTTCTAGCTCCTGAATGAAGGTAATGGCAACGAGAATCTTGGCTTTCACTATGATACTAATTTTTTAGCTTTTCTATCAGTACAGTAAGGTTGGAAGCATGACCCAAACCTCTGAAGCAGAAGAAACCTCAGGCCATCTTTTACTGCATTGTATAATGCATTGGTTGCTAATACTGTCTTCGCATGTTCCAACTCAGAGCAACTGTGTAGTCCATAAATTTGTCCTATAGTGAAAACAATCAGGTGGGAAAACGCTTCTGACTTTGAAGTGTTCTGGGAGATGGATAAGAAGGTGTTTTTTATGTCTGTGTGTTTATTATCTCTTCAGTAGTTGTGACTACAAAACTATTTCTATAAAGACATGTTCGTGTATCTGGGAGCATGGAAAGCTTTAGTCTTTTGAGAAGGTTGAGAGGATCTAAGCCCAAAGCTAGATGTTTATTGTGTGCCTGCTTAACTCCTGCCTGATATGTGACGCAGCTTCCTGGAGACTGAAGTAGCTGCGTAGGTGTCCTCTCCCACATTCTTGAAGTCCCAGTGTGATCATGCGAAGTGCAGAGGCACCCAAAATGGTGGTGCAGGGCAGACGTGAGACGCTGGATCTTGGCCAGGATGTGTGTGTTATCCTAGTGGGAAATGCTGGGGGTAGCAGCTGAGAGCTTATCTACCACTGAGTACAAAACGCTTATGTCAGGCACACCATGTGTTTCTGACTGCTGTGTGCAGATGCACAACCTTGTAGGGTTTTGTAGTGGGAGAGCATCCACCAGTTGTATCCACCTGCTAACTGCTCATGGTACTATGGAGTAGGAAAGGTCATTTTACTGGGGCAGGAGAGTGTGGAAGAGGGTCAGAGAAAATTTGACCAGCCTGTTGTATCTTGCCTGATTGAAGGAGCACATTAAAAACAATCCAGTTCCTATGCTATATTTCTATAGAGAGGCCAAGGTTACTTTAATTAAAAGACATCTCTCTAAAATCCTTTATAAAGGATTTATAAATCATTAAAATTGCTATTAATTGTCACTGATCATTGTTTACAGTAAAGTAGGAGTGAAATTATATATAGTACTGACAATTTCTTAAACAAGGAAAGACCATCCCTACCCTGAATGGCTTACAGTTATTGCCCAGCATATATATTGAGGGATGCAAGGAGTATGAAATTGATCCCCAGTGAGTTTAGTGTGGAAGCTTCTGATAATGTTTTAATAATACTCATGCAAGAATTTAGCTTTCTTCTCAATAATTAATGCTTGTGAAAAGTTTAATATGTATTTATTTGGTGTGCTGTGATACTGGCACATGAGCAGAATAATAAGGAGTTATGTATGCTTGAAAGGGTTTTCACCTGCATGTTGACTTTTAAATTCTTTTTTAAAATGCTGAACAATAAGGTTTATTCTAATTAAAAGAAGAAGAGTTATTCCTCCAGAGTGACTTTGGTTAAAAATTTAATTTGTCTTGTGTTAATTTCCTCTTAACTGTTTGCAAGAAATTGACATGGGGAAACATGGTTCTGTGCAGAAATGAAAAGTAAAATACGTTTGCAGTATAGGAAAAAATTCTTTGCAAAATTTGCAGAAGCTTGCCTGGTGAGCATATGCATCAGTGTATTGATCAAATTATATGCTTTTAAGTGAAAGTAAGTGAAGAAAAATTATTAATGACACCCAGAGCAAATGCAAAATGGTTTCAGTTTCTTGAACAGGGCACCAAGATGTGAATCATCATATTTTCTGAGTGGTTTTTCCTCAGGGTAACAAAGGTGCATGTCAACTGTCTGAATAAGAAATCTCAGTGAAGGCAACACATATTAGTTTTACCATGAGGTAAACTCCCTCAGGTCAACCCCAGGCAGGGTACAGCACTCATCTTGGCAAGTCACCTCATGGTAAAACTTGTAGTGCCTCATCGTCATTGTTATTTTACCTCGAGGTAGCTGACATGCATGTTGGCTACCCTGAGGTAAAAATGCTGCCTCTTTATCAGCAGGAACCAGCCCTTAGTGTACGTGCAGGCCAACACTGTACTCCTTGGTTGTCCCCAGGTGTGACAGTCAGCCTGTACCTGCCTATCCCATCTCCTTCTCTCTGTGCTCTCCACAATTCAGAGGAGAATCTCTCCAGTGCTCTTCACAACTCAGGAAGTCCAACGTCTCTCGTGAATTCATTTCAACCCACTTCACCAAATCCATCTCATAAAAAGTTCTCAGGCTGTCAGGGGGACGCTGTTAACTAGTTTCAGAAAACTGTAATATTGAAAATCACCATGTGGTGTGTATTCTGCAGGCCTGAATATGGCACTGAGACCTCACTGCACGATGTTTTTCCCCTGTGGGCTCTCTCCAGGCTCCTCTCCCACCTACTGCTTCTTGAAACATTCCTGCTGGCAGCAGGTTTGCCTTCTTGTGCTTGGTGTATCCCCACTTCCATCTCTACCAGAAAATAGGGGCCTCCTTATCTCTCTCTCTCATCTCTCTCTCATTTGCTGAAGGTCCCTTATTTGTTCCTGTACTAGGAGCTGAGAATATAATTTTCCTTCCCACCAGTCTTATCTCCCAGGCAGAGCAAAAAGAAGTAAATGATTCAGATGACCACATTTTAGCTCTAATGGGGTGAGAAGCAGATGGTTAATAGTAATTGTTATTTTTCTTTTCAGTATATAAACCATTGCAGGGGGAAATAAAGGTATTGGTAGGACTGGGAAGAGGCAAGGGATTGCATGCATCCTGCACTTTTCTCTTTGGGTGAGCGGGTTGTCATCAAAATCATATGGTCTGTGCTTTGATTTGTAGAACTTTTCCTGAACATTGGGCTTGCCTGCAGATGACATTGAAAAGTTCCCATATTACAAGCAGACAGCTGAATGCCCTCGAGCTGAAAGTAAGACCTTGCTTGACTTAGAAAATGAATGTAATTTTTCTGGTATTGTTATTGAAGGTAGTGTTATACTCCTGTGTATCTGAACATGACAGCAGTTACAGCACGGGTAAGTGCTTATAATCAGCTGTGATAGTGTTTATTTTAGAAGTCGAGTGAATCACTAGAAACCTGCTTGCTGAATGATTTTATTGGGGAAAATGATTGCCTTGCAGCTATGTAAACTCACAGACAACCAGAAAATGATGTGGTACCAAGTCATCACAACACCTTAGATACATTCTATGTTATAGGTATGGAGATCCTCTCAGCTTAACAGGTTGCATTTGAGAGTGCTGTTTGTCAACTACTCTTTTTAATTTCTGTCCTAATTTTCCTTCCTCTGGTGAGAAATTGTGTTTTTCCATCTCCTCTTCCCTACAACTTAAAATATCTAATATTCCAATATACCTCTGTCAATACTCTAGATTCCTGTAAATGAGTTATTCTTCAACATTGATCATTGTCTTCTCCTATCAGGAAGCTGTAGCAGCAAAGGGCCACAGTATTCGTGTCTGTTTGACTCCCTAGATTTGATTCTAAGCTCTGCTAAACCCACCCAAGGTCAAACTCTCGATTTATTTGAGAGTTCAGACTTATCCCAGGTCCTGTGAGTGATCTCTTCATGTGGGTGGCCTGTGTGCTAAAAGGTTGGGCCTTGCATTTTTCTAGCCAAGTCACATGTGGGCCTCTGGAATCTCAGAAATTTTCCACTTGACAGAAGAAGGGAACTTCAGAAGCACTACTATAAGTACTTAGAAAGATAGGCTAAGAAAATGTTTCAGTGTGCTGATATCCTGCTCTCCTCACTTTCAAAATGATGGCACATTTCTTTGAATCTGCAGTTTGGCATAGTTGTGGGTATAGGCTGGTTTTGACCAGGATTTGCTTGTCTGTCTGCAGAAATGGCACAAGGGCTTAGAAAGCTGCAAGATCCAACTTTAACTTGCATCAGTTACATCAGTACGTTTTGTCTTCACTGAATTTTGAATTGGCCCTGATGTCATGATGAGAGCTTCCTGAGCTCCAGGATGCTGTGAAAAAACGCTGTTCCTTAGAAATCAGTATGTTAAAGGTTCAGCAGATGTGCCAAAAAGAATATCTTTGGGGTTCCTGGGCTTAAGATGCAAGTCACTGGTTTTGACTAAGTCCAGGCTTATATTATTAGAGAATGGTCTCAGCAGAGGCAAATTACCATTTACAGGTGAGAGAAGTGGCCTGTTTCCTTTGCCTTTAAGGAGAACATTTTCATTTTTTCTCAAGTAGATATGAGTTTACAGTTCTTTCACACAAATGACTTACTGTGAAGTCTTCTGTAAGCAATACAGAAGAATACATTAATGTGGTCATTAATGGCCAGCAGAGGAGGCAGTAAGTGGTGACAAGTATCTGCAGGTGAAAGCCAAGTAGATAAATATAAGGTACTTTGAAACCTGTTTCCTTATCTAACCTTTTAAGGTTGTCATTAACAGTTTCCTGTTTATCCTTCAGTTGAAATCTCTGCTCACCTTGAAGAAGCCGATTATTTGGTGGGAAGACTCATTAGGAACTGTATCTCACTCCATCTCAGCAACTGGACATACAGCTCTGAGGTTTTATTCCTCCTTCAGGATTGGAAGGCTGCTTTAAGTAAAAAAATGTTGCTGAAGTCTATTGTCTTTGGCTATCAGAATTTACTTGCTATAAAGAGAAAGGCTGTGTAGTTCTAATTTTTTTTTTTATGGTGTGTATATCCTTTTTTGAGCCCATTTTGAGACTAAAACCAAGAGGTATCTCAGGGGGCCTATGGTTAACTCACGCTATGCAGAATTACACACAGTAGGAAATCTGGGGATTTCTCTCTCTTGCTTCAGTGACTCTAGAAGCTTGCCCAGCAATCCTACAGTGACATGTTGTAAGGGTCATGGGTTTGGAGCAAAGCCAACGCTAGTGTTAGCAAGCAGAATTCCTTATGACTCCACCTTTTTTTTTTTTTTTTTTTTGGTTATTGGCCCAACACAAGCAGCAAAAGTAACATGTCTGAACCTGTTTCCTTGTCTATTCTGGTGATTACCCACTTTCTTCTCCCCCAGTTCAGGGAAAGTGGGGAAAAAAGGTTTGCCTTTGCCCAGCAGCACTGCAGGTGTCTGTCCCTCTAAAAGAGTCCCAGCGGTGTGGGCGTGCTGAAAAGAAAAATCCCCAGTGACTTCACCCAGCTTGGCTTGTGGTGGTTACTCACAATGAGGTAATTTTTTTTCTAATTTTTTTTTTTAAGCTCTGCATGTTTAATGTTACGTCTGAGTTTTTGCATATGAGTGAAACTGCAGCTCCAGGACTGATTCAGGGAGTTTTCTCTGCAGAGCAATTTTGGTGAGTAAACACAGATAAGAGGAAGCTGGGTTAATCCAATAACTCCTCCCTCAAGGGCAGGTGCAGCAATGTGGCTCAAGGTACAGAACGGAGGAAATGCTTTGTTGACACAGGTGATCAGAGCAAAGTGGCCAAAATTGATATAATGATATGAGTTTGCAATGCAAAGCCCTGCTTTCTCAAGGCTGCTATTTGCAGCCCTCCACAGCACGTCTCTGGTCTTTCACCTTTGTTTGGTCAGGCATCCTGTTGTGGGTGACTTCCCAGCTCCTCTCCATGATCTCTTGGTAGCTGCATTGCTGCAGTGTAGCTTGGACTGTGCTGTGTTAACCTGAGAGGATTATTAAAATAAACTCTGAGTCATATTTGAGCTGTACATGGGATAAGATGGCTATCAAGGTTTATTTTTTCTTATAATTAGATCTCTTAAATATTGCCTCATTAGATATCTTCAGTGACTGTTGGAAAAGTCCTCAGGGGACTAGTGGTTGTTTGTTTTCAAGGGAAGTTCACATGATAAATACAGAAACTTGCAACTCTGTTTAGGTTTTTTTATTAATGACAATTAACCAGGCATTTTTCTTTAATCCTAGTTTCTCATCCTGATTTCTCTCCAGCCTTTCCAGTGCTATTACAGCTCTGGTATCCTATACCAAGTAAGAACATAATATTACAACTGTTAACACGTGGGAGATGGAGGAACTGCATTAAGAGCCCATCAGATAGGAAGGTAAGAGACTGTTTAGGTTTGTATGGAGCCACTTCCAAGTTTGGCAAGCTGGGCTGGAGTGCCTTGGCCCAGGCTGAACTCAGCAGTGCTGGGTTTGTAATGGCTCTAAGCAATTCTTTTCTACCCTGTTCGTAAATGTTTATCATCCAGGGGTTCAGGCATGGCCTGCTTTGTTTCTGTGGTGTTCCTCTCTTTTCTCCCTTCTTAAGGGACTGCCTGGGAAATAGCAGCATATGCTTCTCCCTGCTCTGCTGTAGCCTGAGCTTTCATGTTGCCTGTCCCTTGCCCTCCTTTGCTCACATGGCTGTCAGCTGGCTCACCTCCATCTCTCAGTGCCTCTATCTGATAAGACTGGGCTGTTTAGATACATTTTGGGAAGTGTCGGAAAATATCCAAGGAGACATAGTTCTTTTTTCAGTGATCTTTTCTTCTAATCTCAGCTGGGAAATCTTGATCTTCAAATTCTGCTTCTCCAGCAGTCACCACCATTTTTGCCTCCTCCTGTCTCTGCCCTCACTTCCCCTTCAAAAACAGGAATAACTGGCTTGGTGCTCCCACCTAGAGCTCATGGTCCAATGGGCATGTGGGACACCACACATGAAGTAGGAACTGCTCTGAGAGAAAAAAAGGATGTTGCTGGCCCTTTGTGGCAGACCTCTGCCTTTCTGCTTTCCACTGCTGAATTATCTCTAACTGCCACAAATTTTAGGTGAGGTGGTTAGATAGAACTAACTGCATAATATGATCTCTCCAGTGATAGCTTTTACAGTCAAATGTTGCAAGGTTTTTTCCATTTCTTTCTTCATTACATTTTTCTTTGTATTGTCCAATTCTTTTTCATCTGCTAATACTGGGATATTTAAGAGGTATTTTTAGAAAAACTAGTGAATCTGGAATGCTCACAAATTTTAGTAGAAATGCCTTTTATTTTCTGCAATGCTGTGTCAAAGGTGCATACATTATTTGATATTTGTCAGTATTCTCCTCAGTTCAAGAATTTCAGCCAAGTAGTCAGGGACAAGGAGGAAATGACATGTGGTAGAAATGATCACTCTTATATCAGGAGCAATGAGTTGTGAGCAAAGACCATGAGGCTGGGACTTGTTTCTCTGCATGTTTTGATGGATTGATCTGTGATTAATCTGCAAACAGGAAGAAAAAGGGGGTAATTAACAACAAACATAAAATTTGGAATGAATAATCTGATGAGTCAGAGGCATAGATTAACTGTATTTTACATTTAGGGACTATTTGGAAAGGTTAAAGCTAGGAGGAGTTCTGGAACAGGCTGCATCAGCAAACTGGTACATTATTTACTCTGGCAAGGTTTTCAGCAGTAGAGAAGGCTATTCCAGGAGGTGTTAGTCTGGGCATGGTCAGCACTGGCTCAGAGTTTGTGTAAAATGCAGATTCAGGAGATTCTACTGGGCATAGAAGCAGACTTTAGGAGCTGTAAGGCGCCTTGGAACATCGGCCCAGTAGACTGTTGGATCTGCTGAGACATTCTGTTCTCCTCTCTGGAAAAGAGGAATTGGCCTATGCTGTGGAATGACTAAAAATTGTCCCTGAGGACTGGCCAGTTAGGTAGGAAAATGTTATTTACCTTAAAAAAACCACAATGTTTTTTATGCATATTCAGGATGCTAATAATAAACTGCCAGTGGAGCTCTGCCCTTTGCTCATAACTGTGGTCATCTCTTCTCCACAGTATGACTGAGTGCTAGCATTTGTCATTTCACCCAAACTACTCATACACTAAAACTAACAATCTGGCCATCACATCTCTCCTGGGAGGTGTGGACATGAATCATGGAAGAGGTTTTGGGTCTGTGCCACAAGTCATGGGAATTGTGGAAGGAAATTATTATATGCTAGATTTGTTTTATAGTAAACCACATACTGTCCTAGAATTAGACCCCTACTTTATAATTTCAGGAGCCAAGTCAAGGAATCCTAACTCAGATGAAATTCCTCTTGTAGTTGGAAAATTCGTCCCAAACATAATTTAGGTTTTCGTTTTGCTTCTTGTTTACAGGCTTTTTTTTCTTTCTTACATATTTTGTCTTTGCATTCAGGCTTATTTTTTCACATGAAAAATGTGCCTTGATTCCTTGAGTGGCTGGTCAGTACTTTTCTTTTTTTACTTCTTTCTCTTCTCTTTTAGATAGTTAAAAATATTTGGCAGAACATCCTCACTTCAATTCTGGTCCATACATTTTTTTATCCTGCAGAATCTCACAGGTGAGGCAAGGGTTATGAATGTCTTTCTGGAGATGGCAGATAGCTGGGTTAGACCCCATTTAAGGCTGGGATTTAGTATATGCTGCCCCAGGAGCTAAGGGCATTCAGTACAACACACACATAAGCCAGCCAACAGGCCAGTGAACTCAGCTGCATCAGAACATCCATTTGCTACCTGGTTGTCCGCTCTGAGTAACTCAGCGGTGGAAAAAGTGGACTGATAAATTTGGTGCACAGATGGTAGTAATTTCACTAGCAGGCCTTAAAAAACAATCAGACACTTCCACCCTTAAATATCTAACCCCCCAAAAAAACCTCAAACCCCAACCATAACCCCCAAACACTGCAGAAAGGAAAGAAGAACTTCCAAAGAGATACTGGGTTCATTCTGCCAGAACTGTATTGTCTACAATATCTCAGGTCAGGTTTTCCGCAGGAAACTAAAGTAGTTTGTGAGAAGAATTCTTAAACCAGCCTTATAGAATCCACATGACATTTTATTGTTTTGTAGAACTTGCTTTTAAATATGAAAAATAATTAAAAGGAGAATACAATTAAACTGAAATTAACTAAGGCTAGATATATTTACCATAGGCAATGATGATATCTGGAGCTTTACAAAAACCAACCTGTAATGCACATCTAAATGGTATTTTGAAATACGTGCTGAGCTTAAAAGAACTAATATTCCATTTGAAAAGAATAAAAGATACTATTTCGGAACTTATTCTTTTCTGAGGCACAGCTGAAGAGTGAAACCCAGCTTTTCCATACAGCTGTATGAGACAGAATTCATACTCCACCAAATGAGACCTTTATGCTTCCACCTGCATATTATGGCTCTAATAAACACGTTATCAGCTCATGAAAATGATGGCAAACAGGTGACTGGAGGATTTGATAAGTCAGCAGCAAAGATTAACAGATTTTTCTCAGGGAAAAGGTACGAGAGATTCCTTTATTTAAAACAATTGCAGCATGTGAATTGACTGCACTTAAATCATTACTGGCAATTAGTATGTGTCAGAAAGGTTGCAGCTGGCTCCAATTACAGGTAGAACTTTTAGAAGCTGAACTTATTTGTATGTGTGATAGTGGGAGGCTGAGCAAATACATACCAGCATAAATGTGCTCCCAGTGCAGAAAGGAGGGCAAGATCCCTGGATCTTGATCTTGAACTGGGACCTGATTATTGTAACTAAGCCTAGCTCCTGCCTCCTGGGAAATAGACATTGTAGGGGGAATTTGATGAGAACACAGAAGTTCACCTTGCTGAGCTTCTTCGGGTGGTGGGGAGAGCTTAAAAACTGTGCAATACAGGCGATACTTCTTTGTCCTTCTGTGGTAGGTTTGCCCAATTTAAAGTCTTGCCAGTCATATCCGACTTAGGCTATATAATCAATCCATCCAGCTCAAGGCCAGCAGCCTAGTGCTTCAAAGGCCCTGCAGCTGTAGGCAGGGAGTAATTTGCAGACTGCCTGGGTATTTTGATGTGGCACTCCTTCTTGTGTAATTGTCATACGTGAAAAACTCTTTCCTTGTATGGCAGCAGTATGCTGGACTCTGTGGTGTAAAGGCTCTTGGATTTACAACTGTGTGTTTGGGATGTTTCTGCTGTAGTCATTATCAGGATCTCCCTTAGTTACGTTCTGGGCTATGGCCATGTGCCTTCAGCCTGGTCATGGACCAAGGTGGCTTTTTTGTCATTCCGCTTCTCTCTCTGGTTGTGTATGTTTCTTGTCATGTGGCAAAATAGTGGTGTTTTGAATAGAAGACTAGTATGTATCTGATCATATGTTAGGAACTGGGATTACAGTACGTTGACTGCTTTTCATACTTCCATAGAAGCAATGTGATCCACCTTGCCAGAGAAATTTATCTTTAGGCTCTTGAAGTTCCAGTTACATCAGTGACTGGTATCTCCTGATAAGCCATATTGCTTTGCCCAGCTCCTGTGCCCTGTTACTGTTACAGAAGCCTTAAAGAACAGAAGATAAGTACTAATATCCCCATTTAGAGATTCAGTGCTGCATATAAACCTGATGTGTGTCCTTGTGTCAAGATGATGCCCTCAGGTGGATCCCAGGCTTACTGCTGGCTTTTGGAGGGGCTTGTGTGCATTTAGTGGAAGAAGGGTGAGCATGGAAAGCATTCTATCTTTTTGTCTCTTTCCTTCCATCTCTTGTATGTCTGCTGGAGGAGAGAGGCTTAACCTTTGTCATCTGTGTACCACTGAGTCTTAGCTTCTGTTTTGCAATAAAAAGGTTTTCTGTTATAAAAGAGGCTTCTGTTTTCCAATATCCAGACATTTTTGAAAGATTTTGTTGAACAATTTCAAAAGGTTGTTACTACATCTAAATTTATTAATGAACTGTGGTGTGACTGTATTTGTGTCTCCCTGTTCATTAGCCAGCAAACAGTGCCTGTGTGGGCAGAAGCCATTCTGCAGCGTGCCTGCGCTTGGGCCGATGCACGGGCACCTTATTGGTTCCTTGTATTGCTCATAAAGCCTTGTTTGATCAGCGGTACAGCTACCATGAAACTCATTAGAGCTGCTATTTTGGGAAAGCAGGGTGATGTTTCACATAACATGTGCTAATGTGCAAAGGCTGCCATGCTTGTTAAACTAAACTGGAACTTTGTTGGAGAAGCATTAAGCATTCCAGCAGTGCACACAGACCAAGTTTCAAGTAATTCCTCCAAAGTCTTCCCTGTGACTGCTTTTCTCCTTACATCCAAGTTCCATGAATGTTGCTATAATGTTGATAAATACGTTTTAAATACCTAGCTCTTTCTCTGTGATTTTGAGATGAAAATAGTAGTCAAGTAGCAACTGGGAGCTGGGGAAAGAGTCTGGGATTCCCAAACTCACCCCCTGTTAATGTACTTTTCTTTTTATCAGCATCAAGAAAGGTGCTTGCTGTGTAGTCAGCTGAGGTAGTTCTGTGGAGACAATGTTAATTTGGTGTGTAAGGCCTTTGCAAACAGAAACACTGCTGTCTCTGTCCATGTGATTTGTTCAAAAGCAGCACACCCATTTTTGATAAGTATATGCTGCCTTTACAAGAAATGATCTGTCATAGGTCTGGTAGTTAATGATCCATTCTGCCACGTTTATTATAGTTCACAGGGTGCCCACAGTGCTGTGGGGCCTGTGGATGCAGCTCCTAGGCAGCACCGTGTTGCAAATTTGTAATATTCACAATGCAAGGGCCCATCCAGCATCACTTCAGCTGGGCTGTGTGTTTTTTGTTGCTGTCAGTTCCTGAGCACAGAACTGCCAACACAGGAGATGACCTTCCAAAAGAAACTTTGAATATATTAAAGCAACGCATGATACATCCCGTTCCCAACTTTGTTTCAGTGTCTCAAGACAAAGGCCTGTTTTGTGAGTGAGAGGGATGTCATTATGTCTGGGGCTGTGCAGCCTGGTGGGAGATTTGGAGGTGAGCTGTCTTAGCCATTATTCATGCTAAACATGATATTTTATTCTGTTTAATTGTGCTCAGAGAGATGAACTTCAACATTACCAGGCCCAGAGAAGAACTGTAGAATACGGGAAAAGTGAGGAATAATGCTTGTTGGGACTGTATCCTTTCTCACAGACACTTTGGAGACCACCAGAGGCTAAGGGCAAGGCTGTATCTCAGACAGCAGGGCCATGTGACTATTCTGTTGTCACTTCCCTGTGAGTGCCCTGCTGGCATTGTCTAAGGCCTGTGAGCTGCCTTGAACCTCTTTGGTAGACTGAGTGTCGCAAGCTCCATGCAGTCCCTGCAGCTCTTGACACACACCAGAGACAGCTCCTTTTATATTTTAAAATAAAAGCAGAGATGCTCATCTAGTAAAGTAATTGCTGGGAGGATTTTGCCTTCTAAGAAACAAAGTATTTCTGTTCTTAATGCAAATTTAAACAAATGAAATACTGCTCGCAGTGGAAACTGCCATGGGGTATGCAAGAAAGTTCATGTCATGAGGAAACCAGGCTGCTAATGGGCTGTCCTGGGTCTTGCTGGCCACATCTTCTCTTGGAGGACTCTGAGAACTGCACAGATGTCTTTTAATTATACTTCCACAGCTGAATACTCTGCTTACTTTGTGGGAAAAACCTCCATGTTAGGCAGTTCACTGTGAAGAATGGACCTTACAAATAGATTCCTCTCCCTTAGTGGATTTACTTCATGTAAGAAGGTTCCTGGGGAGTAAAATTTTGGGGAAGTAAATCCAACCTCACAGATGGGACATATTCTTTCATGTGCAGGCCTCTCGTGATTTGTTCTCTCACTGCTCATGTATTAGAACTTGGGAGCTTAGGAACAAGAGACTCAGAGATACAACATTAGAGTACTTAATATGGAAAGTCTGTGTCTTTCTTTAGTGTTGAATTATTCTTCAATGTTTTCTTTTGTCTTTAGTCATTATAGTCATATCACTTACCAGCATTACCTGTATAGATATCTTAGGGACTTTTGGTGAGACCTGGGGCTTGGGAAGAGAGATTTTGTGGTCCTTTAACTGCTCTGACTGTGTCCTGGAGCATAGCATTTTGGCTTTCAGGACTCCTGTACAGTATGCCATGAAACAGCTGCAGGAGTAACTACAAAGAAAGGTGTAGCGACATATGAGAACTGCAAATATGTAAAATTACCTGTAAATTCTTTGATTAAAATAACTAACTGTCTATTACTATTATTATTATTATTTTCAATTATAATCCAGTTATGGCTCTGGACAGTGTAAACCAACAAGAGAGCTTTGCTTCCCTTCAAGAATCCTAGTTTTCTGAAGTTACTCTCAGCTTCAGAGACTCAAATTTCCTTACATGGCTCCTATTCCTCTCTCTCACCCACTCCCAGCTGATATGTCTAAAATGACTGTTTCTAACAGTTTGCATTACATTCATGCCTGTAGCTTGTGTCTGAAAAAAAAGGCTTTAAAACATGATTTCGTTGAACTGCAATCATCTGAGAAACGAGAGCTCTGGTGACAAGGCCTGAGGACCCTGCTGCTCTGGGAACAACACTGGCTATTGCAGAACTTGGGATGAAAATGGAAAGTCAGCAATACTTGAGGTCACCTTATTATCTTTTTTGTCCCCTCTGAAGATAGCAGCAATTGAATTGATTATTACTTGAAAAGAACCCTCCTTGTATTTCTGTTCTACTTCTTATAACCTGCCTTGTCTCCCCCATGCCTCAAGCTGTGGTAGCATGCAGTTCACTAATGGCCCAGGTAGCATTTTGAAAGCCATGGGACATGTCTTTCTTCCTCAAGAATCTGTCTAGTGAAAAATAACTTTCTTATTTTCACAGGTTTGTTGTTCCTGTGTGTGGGAGGCAGTCCCTATTTTGTTTCCTCCACTGCCATTCTTATCCCCCATGTTTTCTTCACAATGTCTTCTCTGTGTTTGGGCATCAATAGCTGGGCTTCACCCTCCTCAGGGCTCCGACTGGTGGGGATTTGCCTTAACAGCCAGTCCTTTTGTAGCAGGGCTTTTTCTAAGACCTCTCACTCCCTTGGGACAAACTGTCAGCCCACACAGCTTGTCATGAACAAGGGAATATTTGAAGGTTTTACTTAACTCACTTTCACATTTTTTCACAGATTAGTATTTTTTTAGACCTTGTTATGTTGTTTTAATTGAGTCTTGCCAGCAAAACAAATGAACATTGTGTCACCACTTCTCAGTTCCTTTATACAGCCATGGCTAAGAGAGTTTGGAGACGGTGCTACCTGCAGAAATGTTGAAGTCAATGCTGTGTATAATCGTGATGAATTACTTTCAAGCTACTCCATACATAAATCTGGTCACACCAGAACAAGAACTGTGGAAAGTATATAACATTAATGTATACTCATTACATTCCTCCTTTCACAGGCTCCACGGCTGTCAGGCTGGCTGTGGGGTGGGGAACTTGAAGTAATGAGGAGTTAGACTTAGACATTTTACTAGAAAGCATTGCAGTTCTCCATTGAAAGGGGGATGCCCTTTAAGAAACAGTGCTTCTGTGATGTACAATGGCTGCTAAGGAGTAATGAGTTCTATGTTTGTTTTTTTTTTTTTATTGGTGGCAAAGAAGCTTGTCCCATTCTGCAAGTTTATTGAAAAAGGCAGGAGTTAAAAAAAACCCCAACACCTTGAAAACTCAGTTTTAAATTTATAGTGCAGCTTTCTACTCTCTTTGAAACCAAAGACAAATTTCCTACTGATTTTATCAGGAGCAATATAAAGGCCTGAAAAGATAAGCAATGCTCTTTCTCCCTCATATGAAAACATGTCATTGGGTTCCTCCTTGGATAGTTTTGGCTATATCATTACAAACATACACCAAGGACTGAATTTGGCCTCGCAATGAATAACATTTATTTAGTCAATTTGCAAACCTCTACTTGGAATGAGGGCCCCACTGGCCCTGAAATGGGGAGGAGGAATACAGAGAAGGCAGCCATGCAAGGTAGGGTGACTCCTTCAGTGAATAGGGGCTGTCCAGAGCAGGAAGTCAGTACCCAGAGAAATAATTTTGATCTGCAGTGCCTCACGTTTGCCCTTACATCTGTCATATTGCTCATCCTCAGAGCTGCTGAATGAGCAGTGCCCCTAAAAATCCTTTTCTCTGTTGCAGGGAAGCTAGTGTGGATTCAGTCATCTACCTTAACTCCCAGATCTGAAACTTTTGCTGAGGAGCTTTGCTGGTTTGGGTGGAGGATTTTATGTTATATCAGGTGTTTTTCAGAGAAGAGTGGCACTTCAACAGCCAGCTCAAAAGAAGGGAATTTCCTTTCCAGGCAGAATGAGCAGGCAGGTCTTTTGTTGATCACCAAGTCTGTGGTTTATTTAACTGTTTTTTTTGTGTGCTGAAGGCCCTAGCTGGTGATAGGGCTGCCAGGCTCCACTGCCAGCAGCATACTGTGGCACTAGGGCTAATATCTGACTTCCTACAGCCGCAAGTGCTGACAGCACTAATATTTCACAATGCCTGGGACACAACCACTGGGATGAAGGAGTCTTCTAACTGAATTCATGCAGTGAGAGAGGCTAAGGAAGAATGTCTTTCTGCAGAAGGGAAAGCTGCTCCTTGGAGAACTACCCCCTGCTTTTAAGTTACAAAGCCCACTGCCACTGCTGAGTCTATTCTTGGTTTCTTATCCCCCAATGTGTTTTGTTCCTGACTCTATTTTTTTAATTTGTCTCTTCCACTTGGACGTGACTTGGAAGAACAGTTCAGGTCTCTGTTACTTTCAGACTGAATTCCTGCAATGGAGGATGAGGATGGAGGCACGTTTGAGAACCAGCTTGTGCAAAGAGCCATGTGTTAGTTAACACCACTCTTGATTCACCACAGCAAAGCCTTCAAGGTCAGGTCCTGCTCCTGTTGAATCCCTTTTATCCAGTGGTTTATTATCCAGCAGCTGTATTAGCATGCAGTTACCTTCCTGCCTCTGACTTGCCATCAGTCTGCTCTCGTGATGTTAATCGTAGATGCTGGGCCCCTCCGTGTTGGGTATTGCTCTGCTGAGGTTTGGTATTGAGAAATGCTGCCCACCCATCGCTGGAGCTAAAGCAAAGAACATTGTTGTACACAAAGAAAGAGGATTTTTAGTCCTGTATAGATATAAATAATATTTTCAGTTATAAATAAATAAGAAAAATTCTAATATATCGATAAGCTTCAGCTTTTAATACTATTTTGTTCCTTGGCATTTAAGTTTTGTCTTCAGTCATGAAAAGGTATTTTCATTGCTGAGACCCTCAGGGGCTGCTTTCTGCTGTGAGATCTATCTCAGTGATTCACTTCTCTGGTCTCCTAAGTTGGTTTGCTCAAGGTGGTGTAGCTGTTGTTATCCTTGAGAAAAACACACAGGTCACGGCTGATATAGATAACAAAACAGACACTGTTTAAAAAAACCTCAGTTCTGAGAGCTGATGTTGTTAATAATCCTTGATCTCCACTGCCTGCTTGTAAACTTGACAGTCTGCTTCAAGGGTAGACTGTTGGTATTTTCAGTCTTAACTAACAGGCAGCAGTGCTGTGGGATGCATATTGGGATATCACTAGGATCAGAAGTATTAACCTGTGTTATAATCTAAACTGGGATCACGTCTGAGATTTCCCAGTCAGTACAGGACTCCCTCAGATCAGGTAGCTGTTGAAGCTGTAGTTGGCAAAAAACCACAAAAAACAAAGAATTTGAAATTGAGGTCAAAGATGGTGATGTGACTCTGTCTCTAATGATGACAGATATGTCAGGGATTTACAGACTTTTTGTACTTTTTAAAAGGTGGGCCTAGATAGAAAGATTTCCTGAGTTTTCATGATTCCTCATGGTAATTGTATTCAACTCAGTTCTGCAAGGGTAAATTAGCATGGGAGAACCCAGGCAGATGAGAAACATAAGCAGCACAAAGCAAATACACATCATGTTGCAAGACAATACGGGCAGATTAAGCCCTACCTAAATGAGGGGTCTGCACCCTCGCTGAAGTTCTTCCACAGCCCAACCAGTGCACAGTGCTGGATCTTTAGTGCTGGGGACTCAAAAAGTTCTCTTGTGCACTTTAGTAAAACTGCATCTGTAGGACAGGCTGTATTTATTATGTGCACGTTGGAAAAATGAGGTAAAGAAAGGAAAAAGGGTATAAACATAAAAAAAAAAAGTGTACATTTATTTTCGACACAGCATGCTACATATGTAGCATAGTCAGTGCACTGCACGGCTCCAGGCTCAGTTCAAATCCTGAAATTCCAAGACAGGAGAGTTTCTTTTGAACTCACTAAGAGAGAGAGAGAGTAAGCTTTGTGTGCATTTGAAGTTGATTTCAGATGTGATCCTTTCAATAAAAACACTTGATGGACATCTGATTTGTGATGTGCCCAGGGGTATGTCATTCTGTGTCATAAGTTGATGATGGGCCCAGCCAGCACACACAACGCTTGTTGTTCCTAAATCAGAACACACATGCAAGGATGGGAATGAAGCTTTAGTGTGGAGAAGTCAAACACAGTCTCAGGCTTTTCCCATAGGCATGAACAAATCTCTTGACACCTTCTCTTTCTAATTTTAGTGATAGTGATGTTGCTTTTGCAGGAATTTATACTTGCTGTTGGTTTCTTCACTTAGAACTTGCATGGCTTGTTTAAACAACATTGCAGTTCTGGAGTTCTTTTGCAACATCTTAGGAGGGCACTAAAACAATATAAAACAGACTAGGCCTGACCCCAGGGAAGTTAAGGCATGGGTTCAAAGAGTCTTTTTCGCTCATTCTTTCTGCAACCCAAGGACAGCAATCGTGTTTTGCACCTGGAGTACTAGTTTGTCTGAGGCACAAATTACCCCCAGATTTTGCTTTCTGTCTTCATGCCTTTCTATGGCTCTGAAAGGATCTACAGGGTTTTTTCACAACTCTTCTCTAAAAAGATGCCTTTGTTTTTCCTGTCACTGCCATAAATGCTTCCCTGTGGGTCCTGGGATAAAGACAAGGATTGTACTTCTGAAAGTGGAACATCTAAATACTTCCCTTACAGCACACTAGGTTAAAGATAACATGATGTTAATTGCCTGTTGCTGTAATATCTTTGTGGAAAAATGGTGTATTTCTGAAATTTTCTGGAGCATATTGCAAAAAGTCAGTACAGGTTTAATCCTCTGGTCTGCCCGGACTGTCAGTGTGCCCCTGAGCAGGTTATTTGATCTTTGGGTGACTCAATTTCTTATAACTGAAATAAGAACACTTCCCTAAAGTTTTTTTATGCTGGTGTAAGGGGTGCATTAAAGACTGTAAAATCCTTGTAGTCTGTAATGGTCAAGCCATGTAAGCCATTAAGGTAGATGTTAAAACATCTGAATACACAATCTGGCCAGAAGAGCCTGGGTTCTCCATGAGGTATTGCAGCCCTTGCTTTGCCTGCCTGTGCCAGAATGCTGTACTGCCTTGTGTGTCGCTGTTAATCAGCATTTCCCTTCTTGAAAGGATTTGTTGGAGAGCACCATTTTACTCCATCTCAGAAAATGCAGGCTGACTGAAATCTCTGGGAATGCTCACTGCAGACAGTAAGCTTTGAGGTGATGCTAATACCTTGTAAGGGACCCACTAGCCAGAGAATCCTGCTGGTGCTTGGGTGTTAACTGAAGATGGTCAGGGTTTCTGTAGTGTCCTAGATCAACACACTTCATTGTAGTTCTCTGCATACTGTATCTTGCATCAGATCTGTCCTGTTAAATCAATGGAATTATTTAAATAAATTATTTTTATTAATTTATTATGTGAAAAATTTTAGAGCAAATTCCTTTGATGTGTGATATCCTAATCATACCCGTAGGGCATTAACAAGCACAAGGCACATCTGAGTGTCTCTAATTCCCTAGTGGTGTGATTATATCTCATAATATTCACAACCCCCTGGAGCTTCTTTACTGGTATAAATAAATCAATTATTTAAGTCAAATACTTTGATCATTAGAAGCTGCCAGTGAGTGCTTGAATGCCTGAGCTGTGCAATTCACCAGGAATGATCTTGCTTCTCAAAATGCTGAGCAGCCGAGCTGAGTGCTACCAGTGCTTCATTTCAATCTGCTTTATAAATTAGATTAGAAGTCAGTTTCCAATACTTTGTGCTGGATAGCAAGGAAGGGAGAACTTTACAGGGATGGAGTTATGAGATACTGCTGCCAACAGATCCTCTTATCATTTAACATTGCTGTCATAGGTTAAATGTGAGCTACTGTTCATATTAACTAATAGCTATTATACTGAAAACTGACACAGGGATTCCAGCTAATGCACCATGAACCTGGTTCACACACACTGCATCATATTAACTATTATTTGCACATATGGATGGAAAGGAGTTTTGAGTCACTTGGGACATATAGCAAATTAGCATTTTATATCATATTAATGAAGTGCTAATTGCTCCTTGCAACCTTTTTTTGTGCAAATTGAATGGGTCCTATTTGCATTGTCATGTAACTGCTGTATTACCTACCTTGCAGCACTTTCATTAGGATGAGGCAGCACAGAGTTCATCAAGGAAAAATATTAGTAATTGTGAGATAATTAGTTATGAAACCAGTATTGTTTAAAGTAGACCAGAAATACTGCAGTTAACTTTGGTTTATCTTGGGAATATTTTTATTGATAGGTTTTATAAAATACCTTTTGTTTTGCGTACATTAAACTGACATCTTTACAAACAGAGGTTCCTGCTTCAGTATTTTATTTTTCAGTTCCTGTTTGTCAGGGTGTTTTGCATCTTCTAATGAAACATGAAACATAGCAAAAAATAATAAATAAGGGAGTAGTTTATTGCTGGTCATTTGTTTTTAAAATGAATTACAAGTCTGGAGCTCTTTGAAATTGCAAAATAAGAAAATCTCTAAAGATACTGAATTTACAGGTGTCTGTGAGTCTGATCAAACAGCAGTCAAGCCTGTAAAACAATTCGAGAAATGTTGAAGATGTTACAGTCCTAATAATTTGCAGAATGTTGTTGATGATCACAGATACAATTCTCCATAAGTGTAAAATACAGTATGTGATATTTTCAGCCAGTACTGATATTTTGGAGAAGAGAGACAGGTGGAAAAAATGAGGCAAAATAAATGGAAAGGTAATTTCTTGCTAACTCGGGGATGTTTCCATGATTGTGGAGGAAGCATGATTAATTTCTGAAGCGTCTCTGGGAAAGACACCCAGACAAAAATGACATAAATCTCCATTAGAGGGTTTAAATGCTTTTGCCAAGAAAAAAGTGAGCTGAACTTTTAGTACACAGCCCTTTGCCAGTCAATTTATCCAGATTTAGGGCCTGCACCTTTTTTTTTTAATGAAGCATTGAATATGGACAGATTGCAAGTTACAGCCGAAGGCGGTGTGACAGCTTTATTGCTGTTGCATGGGCAACATGTTGTCTTTGATTGGGAAATAGGCTCTGGACTTCTGGAAAGGTATGTACAAAAAAATGCTTTCAGATATTTGAAGTATTAAAACAAAGGTTGTTAATATTGATTGACTAATACCTTCATTCTCTCTCTTTTGGCTCTGTATGCTACACCTTTCTGTAAATTTAGACCTATGTGTTTACTGAGAAGGGAACCTCATCTTAAAAGACAACTGAATGAAGAAACTGTGCATAATACAGTCTGTCAGAGTATATTCTCAAGAGTCTGCAGGCAAGGGGACTTAAGACTCACACCTCAGATATCCTGAGCACAGAAAAAATTGCACAGGACCTTGTCCCAAGCAGGCATGAAGCAATGCAGCAAGGAAAGACCTTCTTGCTGATCTAGGCTTAAGACTTTTCCCAAACAAGCACAAGCAGCTCAGCAGATTTTTCAGACCTAAAGTCTAGATAGGGACATTTGCAAACTGCTTTGTTTTGCACTGTATGTCATCCTGGCTTACCTGATGAAAAAAAGTGGATCATCTGGGTTTCAGTGATATTCTGCCCACTCAAGGACCAAACCAGAAATACTTGATTATGGTACTACTTGCATCCAATTTGTACTCAGCCAAAGGAACTGTATAAGTGAGCAAAACAAAACTGTCTTTACCCCTTTGCAAAATGCTTTCTACCCTGTCTACATAATATTAGACTTGCTGAAGTCTCTATGGTGAAAAATATTTTCTCTCTCTCTCTTTTTTTTTTTCCTTAAAAATACTTTGTAGCTCTTGTTATGGCATTCTGGGAGACTTCAGTAGATGGTTTTGAGAACACAAATATTATTTTATTGGTAAAGTCTGAGTGCATCAGCGAAGTCTTACCTGACAGCACTGCACAAGCTTGCTGCATTGTGTGCGTCAGAGTTGAAGATTTAATGGGCTGGTGAGTTATCACAACAAATGTGGACCCTGTGGGGAATTGTTTACTGTGTGTAAGAAGATGAGGAGATCCTGAGTGTGGACTGGAGAAAAGGGCGATGTGGCAACCTCAAGAATTTTATGGGTTTATGTTAAACAAACAGCTGCAGTAACATAGGAGGTTATCAGGAGCTGCAGGAGATCCAAGAGCAAAGCTCTGGTAGAGAGATAGAAGTATCAGATGCACAAACATTCTTCCCTGCTGACAAGTAGGACTACACTGGTATATTCCTCTGCTATCCAAATGAGTCTGGAAGAGGACCTGAGAAGAAAAGGGAACTTTTGGTAAATGAGGAAGGCTGCTTCTTGCTTCACAGGCCACTTCCTGTTACATGCTCATCTGTTTTCCAGGCAGAGCTGACAGGAGTCCTTGCTGAGCTCCTGAAGTTGACACTGGGCTATGCAGCTGTTAAGCTCTATTTAGAGTGTAAGCCTAACTTAAGATCATGGCTACCAAAAGTCAGTAATGTTCAACACAGTGTTTGGTGACCTGTGGGAAATTAATTCAACTTCACTACCATTCCCTTCACTTACTTTGCCTGGTTAGAAAAGCACTCCTGATTTCCTCAGCTGGCACAGATGGGTTTTTTTGCAGTGCCTACGGAAGCAAAGGGCTCTGATCGTGAAACAAAGCCAGCAATTGTGTGCCAAGGACGGGGGACTTCAAGTCAGGCTTGGAGACACCTTGTTGCAATGGCTTGGAAGAGACTTAATTTCTGTTGCTGAGATCTGTATCTCTTATTTGTCTTAAAAAGGAAAAAAAAATGAACACTTCCTTCTATGGGCCGATAAGTAAGAAGCTTTTCAGACACCTAAAATGAGTAATGTGAAAATTTAATAGTTTGGAGTCCAAAGCAAAGTTTGTGTGACCTCGGAAAGGGAGGGAGAGAGAGTCTTCAAGGGAATGACAAGAATCTAAAAATATTGATTTCAATTTGCCATGGGAGGGAGCAGGAGAAACAAGCCATTGGAACAAATTCCTGAAGCTTCCCACTAGCTGGAATGTCGAACAGCAGAGTGAAAACAAACATTTCTGTAAGGTTTGCCTTCTCAGAAAAGATTAAGTCCAGTCCCTCTTGTCTTGAACTCTGTCACTGGCAGCCTCTGGTCCTGTTTGGAAACACCAAAGAAGGCAGAACTTTCAGTGCTGGTGGTTTGTGGAGAAAAAGAAAAAAGCTAAGGAGGATGTTTTACTTTGGGCAGGGATTTCAGGCTGCAGCAGGATCCAGCCTGTACACTTGTGAAGGGCTGTGCTCAGCCTCTGAGACTGGAGGAAGACGAGGCTACAGTGATGCTCTATGTTCATCAATGCTCTTCTAGGAGTGCTTGCATCAGGTAGCCCTCTGCCTTTCCCCAAATTCAGAGTCCTCAGCTCAGATTTCATGAGGCATCCTGAGCTCGCATGATTTGGTTCTGCATTTGGTGTGATTTCAGACCAATCACTGTCTCAGGAATGCTGCTCCTGGGTCAGTAGCCCCCGTAAACCCTGCCTCAGATGTCCCACCTTTGCCTTGACAGGGAAGAGCACAGTGTGCACATGTGTCTCCAACTGTCCAGGCAAGAAGGAAGCTTTGATATTTGACATGACTTTTTCCTATTTAATACGGGTCGAAGCAAAATCACAGTCTCTGTTGCTTTGCATCTTTGAGAATAATGCAATAACTAAAATAAGATGATAAATTGAGATTTGGAAATGGAAATGGCTTAAAATCTATGTATCCGAAGGTGACTGGGCTATTAACATGAGATGAACTTTCTTGTGACCTATATGCATGCAAAGATTGACACCTATACAGGATCAAAGAAGCTTATGAAAGGCTACAGTGCATGAGAGGAAATTGAAAGTGTGTAGGTTGTTGATCTCAAGAGTGGCTTTTATTAGTTATTGTACATAATAAGTATTGTGTCAGAAATGAAAGGGATTAAGTCTCACCCAAGGTACTGCACCTGAGCAAATATTGTCTTGCCTGGGTGAAATTTGTGCCAACACAAAGAAGACCTGGTATGAGGCTATGTACTGCTTAAGTCTCACTTAAGTCTTCAAAATGAGGATTACTCAGGATTTTAGTGGTACGAAATTATAAAGACAGATTTCAGCCCTTATATTGCTACAGTGTATATCCCCAGGGCTTCTGGAATAATGTAGAGTCTCACCAGGAGACATCAAAGCTATTGGAAAGTGCTTTCTGTGCAGACTGACCACTTTCCAGATTTGGGAAGTTTTCTTGTCACTGAACTGAAGCTCTGAAAGGCTGTTAGAGAGAAACTAAATGGATAAGTGAATTTTAATGGCTGAATGTTTTATTCTCTGCTGTGTGTTTTCCAATGGCTCAAGTGCTTTGGTCTGTGTGAGCCAGCAGAAGAATATTTTGCTGAAGTCAGTAGTTTTTTTTTGTGAAACTGTAAATTTTGGAACAGCAGTTGACAATTTGTTGTTGGAAGTATGAATGGAAAGCTCAAAGTTTCAGAATGAAAGTAACAAATATTTTCAGGCCAGAGAAAGAAAATTCTATGTCTTGAGATCTAAGGAAATATTTTTCATGCTGAATCCTTTTGTCCAGATCTGCTTCCAGCAGATGATACTCACCTTTCAGTCACACTCTTGCAGCTGTGCCCAGTTTGCACCCCTCTTGCTAAATATTTTCTGGTTTATGGAAGAATGGTGAAATGGTTTCACAAGAATGCAGACCATTTACTTGACATCCATTCTCGTATTTAATTGCCTGCCTTTAGTGATAAGGCATGCCTATGTAAGATGGACTGTAACCACCAGAGGGGAAAGGAGTAGGATATAGTCTCATACACACAGTATTTTCAGAAAAACATTTCCTAGGTTTTTTTGGTGATTCCCATATTTCTTATATGTGCCCTTTATCCTGCCACAACATATGCTGAGAGGAAAAGAAATGGGGAACCTCATGGTGTCTTTGTGTGAAGCTGCCTCTCCTATGTATTGACCTGTTTCCAGGGATATCTTGTAGCGATGCCTCTGTTTTTTCCATATATGTTCCGAGACATGGAGATCACTAATGAGGTGTGAGAGACTCTGGGACACTGTCATATGAAACTGTTCCTTCGGAGAGGATGTTGCTGCATTGACAATGCAATATTTTCGAGGGGTGTGTATCACCTGCTGCCCTCATTACAGCTTATACGTCATGAGAATGCTTCTCTTCCCTGCGAAGCTGATCCCCAAGCCCTTGCTGTATGGCTGGCTTACTAGAGCTGCTGGTTAGTCTGAAGGATCATTTTACACCGTTGTGGGGTTTTCTTCCCTTTTTTTTTCTTAAATCCTTTGCAACTCAAATATATTCTGATCTGATATTATTAGATTAATTTATTCTGTTTCTCTATTAATTTAATTTTACACATATAATTGTAAGCACTGTATTTTTTTATCTCGCATTGGTGTAGTAATTGTGTTCTGAGCTGAAGGTGATTAGTGATCTGAGGAATCCAGGCCAATGATGGTTTAGGAAAATGATCACACATGAATAGATCCGATCTGCATGCCAGGAGCCCTATACTGCTTCTCTGGCATTTGAGGAGGCCGTAGGGTGGTGATGGGCTCCTCTGTCCTTAATCTAATATTTGCCCAGTGTAAGAACACTGGAAAGCAGTTATTGTCCTCACAGGATCCCTCTGAGGTTGGCAATACTGCTGTCACCATTTTGCAGATGAGGAAATTTTTGGCAGAAGAGAATCACATGACATAACCAGCGTTCCTCTAATATACATCAGATAGTGATCTATAGAGGCATGAATTCGGTGTTGTAGTACCTTTTACCTCCTTCCCAAATTTGGCAGAAGATTTTGTATTCTTCCTGATTTCTGTTCTAGTCAGAATTGTTCTTTCATCTGCTCCAAATTAATTTCTGTAACTTTCCATGATTTCCCAAATAAAAATATTGGATTGCATTTGTATCACGTTTACAATGTACATGGAGGTGAGGAGAAATCTCAGAGGAGTCAGATCATGGATGTTCAAGCTTGCATCTGCATTGTTGTGACTGAGCTGTGAGTAAGCACAGAGCAAGCAAGAACCTTTCTGTGCTAGGTGAATTTCTAGGGAGTCTTTCCTTTCCATGGTCAACAAGAAGTTTTGGAAAGCAGGATGATTTTCCCTTGGTATGTTTTTGATACATCAAGGCAAAAGTAAGGAAATATCAATTTCTTTATTATTAGGGGGAAAAATGCATTTTGATTTTTGGTTTGACGAACTTGATCCCACACTGAAGAGAAAGAGAAGGGGAGACAGAGAAGTCAAAAGTTTTTCTGTCTTACTAATTTCTAGAAAAACATCACTAGTGAGCTTATTAGTATGGCATTTTCAGTGGAAATACAGTATTTCTGCTGGACAAAGTGCAAGAATGTTTTATCTCATGGAATTTCCCACTCAGGAACGGAACAATTCTTCATACTGCCACGGCTGCCTCAGCTCCTGATACGGATTTAGCAAGTAGCTCAAAAATACCCATCAGAACCCAAAGACACTGTTGCTATGGTGGTTTTTCAAAACCTTAAAGGGGTATACCAAAAAAATCAGGAAAAAACATTCACTGTAAAAATTGTTGGTTGCAAAACAGGAGGGATCTTGCATTTTGTCAGTTACTAGCCATTTGTTTTGATTTCTCCCACAGCAGGTTCTGCCTTGAATACACTACAAAATTTGATTCTGTTGTGTTTTATGTGCACTGAGCCCAAGTAAAAGCCTTCTGTGATGTCAGTGCCATTTTGCTCTTAGAGATTGTAGCTTTCAGCTTGATGGTTTCTTGTAATGACACTACTCTTGTTCATCCTTGTTTTGATGTTCTTTTGATGAAAAATGTGTTTTCTGAATGAATGGGTTTGCTCCTTGTTTATAATTCAATTTGCTGAAGCCTATTTTCACTGGATTTTTAATTATACAGCATTTAAATCCAGAGTTCATTTACTTCAAGTAGAATCCTCAGAAGGCTTTTAAATACCAGGGTACCACTTTTTGTTCAGGAAGTCTCTGAGTCACAAAGTACTGCAGGAGACTGTGCTGAGGAGGTATCACTGTGTGCTTACCCCACACTATTCCTAAGTTCCTGTAATTGGTTAGTGATGGAGGCATGATGGATGTGTGGTCTCACCTGGTACATCTCCTTCATATCCCCATGCACACAAAATGTGTGTATGTCTTCATTCCTCTTGTCTTTTTTGGATCTCACTTCCTGCATTTCTTATTATATAACTGGAAGTCACAAAAGGGTAAACATTTAGGATAATATGCTAGCAGAAGTCCCAGACCGTGGCTGTGTCAGTACACTGGGCAGGGCCAGGAGCAGTGGTGTTGGTGACCTGTGGAGTTTGGGTGTTAGCACATTCTGGGGCATGGTTCTGCCCGTGCCAGCCAGCACTCTCTGCAGTTGGGCCTGGAGATGGGTCAGGGCAGCAGCGTGAGCCAGGGACTATTCCAAGCATGCAGATATGGATGAGAACTCCTCTTTGGGGAGTGAGCAGAAGGACAGAGTTTAGCCATATGGACATGGGCTGTGCCATAAAACTTGTGCTCGGGGCAGGGAATTGGCCCTGAACTGCTGTATTTTCTATTCCAAGGCAGGCCTGTTGATTTCTGTGCCGCAGTGCCAGGCCCTAAGACAGAATGCATTTACAGCTCTCTGTATACAGGACGTAATTTTAATGCTTGGCTTCTGCTGCAGAAAATGTCACAGTGAACTTCAAGAGGATTGTTTATGTCCCCAGAACCTTAAGCTGGAATAATGACTCTAATTTATTTATGCACATTTTGACAGCTTGTTATGTTTTATTCCATAAAGCTAAATGTGGTCTCAACACCTTGGAGTTATTGCTACCAAGTAATGATGCCAGGGAGAGATAGGAATTTTTGTCCCTGAGCAGGGAAGATCTTTTCCATTCTGTAAGGATTTAAAACTACTGTCCTTGTGTCTGCCTATGTGTTTGAGAATGTACAGTGAAAATGAGGGGTGATGTGTCCTAGCTGCTTGTTCCTGAGTGGGAACACATCTACTCTACATCAACACTGAATGCTTGAATAACCCAGAAACCAGTGACCTTAGCATGGGAGCTGTCACATTCAGACAAGAGATGGGAAGCTCTGTCCTAGAGTAGAGACTTGTAAATTCTTGCTCTGTAATGTGACTCAGTTTGTTTCGGATCTGCTGAATGATACAGATTGGGTACCCTGTTAAGAGAGACAGTCTCTTTCTATGGAGGTCTGAAAGACAGACCCCTTCTGGTCTGAAAGGGTTGTATCATTTCTGGGTGTGTTTTATGTACCCATAATATTTCCAGTGTCTAATATAATGCTTTAAGTTTGATAATATATTGACAGCTAACCAAGGTGTTCATAGGAGCATTGAATAGTTTTGTAAATGAGTAGAATAGGATATTAGTGGGTAGAAGGCAGTTTTGATGAGGAATATAAATGAAAACAAAGGAAAACAACTGTAAAACCAGAACACTGGTCACTGGATTCTGTATGATTTTGAGTTTCTTTTCCTCTTGTCTACAGCAATATTTATACTATTAAAGAAAACTGTGAGTAAGTGTCCCCAAGCACCATATTGTCTACAATTGAATGTTAGAAGATCCCTGGCAGGCTTTAGGCCTGGAACAACTAGATTTCTCTCAAATAATTTACAGGCACCATTCAGGGATGAACTCCAACCCAGGACCTATTCTGAACTGGTACTTGACCATCTTGTTTTGGAGGTTAAGAAGGTTAAATAGTATGAATAGGAAATGTTTGCAGACAGTAGCTGTAATCCCGAAGAACTGTCTCAGGCTTGTTCAGTTGTCTAGTGCAGATACAGCTAATGCAAACTTACTTCTATAGCATATACACTGGGAAGCTGTGTTGAAATGAGGGAGGGGAGAAAGAGTATGCTTAACCTAATCCAAGATATATGGGGATGACAGAAATCACATTAACACAGACTCTTAATTCATTCCTGAATATCTTCTATTGGCTCATCACAGTAGTAGCACAAGAAAAATAACATTCATGACGGGCCAGTGTGGATCCCTGGAGTCTCAGTAGGGACTACTGAGAGGCAGAGCTGTAAATATGTCATAAAGGACTGAAAAGGAAAAGGTCCCACTCTAGGGGGGAACTCAAAGTATAAATGTTGGCTCATGTTCACTAACCTGGGCGACGGAGGAGACTGGTCATTGCCTTTGGGCTTTAGTCTATGTTTTAGTGCATTATTTTCTTTATACTGTCTCTTAATGGACTACTCCAACGGCACAGTTTCCAAGGCCAAATTTATTTATAGTCCACATGGAGAACATGAATAGTTACTGCTTCAGAAACAATAGGAGGATGTTCCTCTGCTGCTGATACAGATGCACTGATGAGAATGATCCTATTACCATTCAGTTACTAACTCCTTAATCAAAACTTTAACTAGGTTTATAATCCAAGAGCTAGAGCTGTGGCCACATTGGGATTCATCAAATTCTAGTGGTAGAAGTTTGATTTTCTCACTCCTGCCTTGAGGAAATGATCAAAGTCAATCTGACGACTGACCGTCTCTGCAGTCCAAGGAAGAAGATCTCCTTGAACGTGGAGAGTGAGCTGAATTCCTACCTTTTTTGGGTTGGCATTTCATATCAGGATTTGGATCTCATATTGTGTATGTCTCACTTGGTGAGATGGTGGGATGGTGACTTTATCAGGATGGCACTTGCATGTACGTCTGTGATCACTGTGACCGTTTCCTGGTCTCTAAAGTAATTTCCTGGAAAAATAGTACCAAAATTGCAAGTGTTAATCAGTGATTTTTAAGTAATCAAATGCAACTGAAAAGATAGATATACAAGAACTTGGGCCAAATCTTGGCTATAACATTATATCTGAATGGTGTACAGTATGGCATGCTCCACTATCCTTTTTGTGAGAAGGTAGAAATTGGTTCCATTCCATAGAAACGGTTACCATTCCTGTTGTTAGCAGAGGCAGAACTTGAATATCATGGAAGAAATGAGCCACTGGAAGTCTGATGTAAGTTAAGTTCTACCATCAGTGAAGTCTGCTGTCGTCATCCACAGGCATTTTCACTATGGTATTTTAACCTTGGCTCCTCGTCCTAGCCTAAAGTATCTGGTTTCTTTTCAGAAATGGCTGGTCCTAACACATAGTGAATAATGCACAGCCTACGTCTTTTTAGGGCCTTGCCCTGGACTCTGTTTCATTTTGCAAAATACACATAGTTAATCTCTGTCATGTCCTCTTTTCAGAAAAAAGACACTGGCAACAAGGAGTAGCTGGTGGAGTTCCTGACAGCAGGTGTTTCTTTTATTTTGTCTGCTATAGGGGTTTGTGATATACTAGCGTGATTTCTTTTTTTCTTGTCTGTGAATTCATGTGAAAATGAGTTATGGAGTTGAGGCCTGGACTGCATTAGGAAGTTGCTGTGCTTTAAATTAATTCTCTCTACAGTCAAATGGGACCTTTGGATGTTTCAAAGGCCAACCACCAAATGGTTTCCCGTTTTCATATACTGTGGATGAGAGTTCTCATCTTCATTCCCGCTCCAGAGAAATTGACCCTGAAGGACAAGGGGGTGGTTAGTTTTCTGTCAGATAAGTAAATACATTGTGGCAAACTTGAAAGCTCATCTTTTCTAACTTTTCCATTAATTTTGTAGCTACACAGGTAAAAATAGACTGCTTTCTAAATACCCTAGTCTCCAGCCCATCAAATTGTGTACTTGCATATACTAAGCTACAGCCAACAAAAACTTTTAGCATTTTTCAGTGTATGGACAAATGGAAGTAGGAGATTGTGACTTTTTATAAATTTTATAAGGAGAAGGCACAAGGTTATATAGTTTAATTCAGGCTATATTTTGCTAGCTTTTGTGCATATGGAATAGCATCTTTCTCTGCAGTAATCTTACCTATATAATGCTGTCAGAATCTGTCCTACCAGCTGGAGTGAGCTATTTCACACTGTATCTGATATTGTTTCCTTTTTATCTGTTGAGGCAGAGTGCTTTGCTGTATGTCCTGATATCCCATGCCTCTCCTTTTGGAGCTCTGTTCACACATCTTGATTCCATCTGTACTCTTGAAGAGGCCCGCTAGGTAGAAGATGTATCTGTCAAACACATGTCCATCCTGGACAGCAGCCCTTTACGGGTCACGCCTTGAAACATCGCTAATTTGATTTCAAAGGGAGCTATTACAAAATGCCTTTTGTGTTGTAAGGCCTCAGGAGAAGGACCTCAGCTGGACGCAGTGAAACGCTGCAACTGCTATAGCCATGGAGTTCCTTGTTGGAACAGATATAAGAATCAGTCATGTCTTTGTCTTGGAGACCTGCACCTCTTCAGGAGAAGTCCCCTGATGTGAGAGGGGGATGGCTGAATGTGTGTTAAAAGGTCCAGGGGACGGAATCTTAGTGATCCACAGCATCCATCAGATGCTGTCCAAAGCTGTTGAACAACCTCAGGAAAGGAGTGGAAATCTGACTCTTGTTTGACTATCCTGAGTCCTGAGAATGGTGCAGTGGGTGCAGAGGGTTGACGTACACATCTGTGCACTCCCTGGCAGTGCTTTGAAGATCCGTATTGCAGCCTGTGGCTTTTTATGATGCAGTCATGTGCATTTTTAAAACTTAGAATTAGACACCTTTGTGCTTGATGTTAAGCATGACTGTGACTCATTAAGCTGTCACTCTTACAGACTTGGTGTGAGAACCATATGGAAGGGAAGAAGTATTCTTGACCCAAGATGCAAGTTTATGGATTGCATGGCAGGAGGACAAACACTGAAACAGCATATAGCAAAGTGAGTAACTGGTCAAAATTTCCACATCTATTTGGTCAAATTTCTAACATAAATAAAACCATTGTCTTGAAGTAGTGGCTTTTCCCACTGGTAGGCTGTGAATCTTCGTCCACAGCTAATTCACTATTTTCCGTTACTTACAGTTGCTCATAGGCTGCACTATCTCTGAGCATATTAGAGCCAGAGTAGTAGCCTGTCTGGCATTTGTAAACAGGCAACACTTGGGACTTCGTAATACTCTCAGTGCAGTACTGTGCCAAAATAAAGGTCATTTCAATGTCATGCTATGTCACGCAGTTTTGAAGTGACATGTGTTTAATGTTTTTGCTCCAGTAAATGAACGATAGCAAGTATTAAACTAATACTCTTTGATGATATGCCCACAAAAAAAGGCAAAATCTTTTCAAAAACATTAAACTAATATTTCACCAGAAAAAACCCCACAACACATAACAAAGATTCGAACTCCTACCCAAAGCTTCTGCAAAGAAGAAAATCAGACTTCTTGGCCTTTTCCAGAAGTCTCACTGTAATTTATTTATGTGTGTCCATCACCACAGAGTGAGGCTGATCTTCTGATAGAGACAGAAGAGTGTGAAAGGTGCAAGTGGAGTTTGTCACAGAAGCTGTATCACCAGCCTCATAACAGGACCACTAAAGGAGTGAAAATGTGGTCCTTATGTGTAGAAGCCTATAATTGTGCATAGACATGTTTAAAGTCTTCTCATTTAGCAAAGCCTTCCTGTCTTCCAACTCTGCCTAGTACTCCAGGTTGTTTTTCTCTGCCATCTTTCTAGCAGGCTCAAACAGGCACAAACTGGAGGACAGAGGGTGCTATCAGAACATCAGGAAACACTTTTTCATGGTGAATGTAGTCACTCACAGGTTGCCCATGAAGGCTGTGAAGTCTCCATCCTTGGAGGTATTCAAAAGCCATCTTGACATGGTCCTGGGCAACTTGCTTCAGGTAGCCCTTATTGAGGAAGGTGGTTGGGTCAGATGACCCCCAGAGGTCCCTTCCAATGCCAATTCTACGACTGATTCTGTGGCTGCTCCATCAAGGCTGCTGACATCTTGTTATTCAAAGGCCTAAAGGCATTGAACAAAATCTGTTACCCAGTCTTGGTTCTGGGAATGCTGCTTTTGGTCTTAGCAGTTGGTTGCGTGCCACATTTAAGAAACTAACAGTTCTTTCAGCACAGAATTGGCGAGAGAACTGTTTTGATTATTGGTGGTGTAGCTTTTGAGTGTGCGGGAGGAATGGTTGTATTGAGGCTTCCTCTCCTAGGAAGAAGTGTGAAGATTCCAGGAGGTAGGATGAACACTAGTAAATGGCTGGTAGTGTGAACACTGGGGATGTACACCTTACAGCAGTTTGTAACAAAGCCTGTATCAGCTGGTCCTTGCAAAATTGGTTCTTAATATTCTACTTCATGTTTAGTTGTCAGAGAATGAACTGTCTCTTGAGCTGATCACACACCAAGTCATGTCTTCTGTTTAGTCACTACTCCCATTGAAATAAAACTGATGGTAAACTGTAGACCAAGAAGTCAATACTGAATGCAAAATAAATTACCTGTCCCCTTGCACCTCCTGTCTGACCTCACTGAGCAACAGGAAGAGATCACACAAAATTTGGTATTAGGCTGCAATCCTAGAATGAGGCAGCTAAAGTAATCCCAATTAATTTCCTTTGGAGACACATTTTTCTGAATGGCACTTTAGGTACTCAAACTGCAAAAAGTCTGCAATGTTGCATAGAGATTATAAACCTTCCTATATTGTTCAACTGATCAATTGCTTTTTTGGGTCAGTGGTTATATGACATTATTTGACAGAGGACAGCTAAGTCTATATAAATAATATCTTAAAAAGCAGAAAGAGATTGTGTACTTGCTGTCTTAAGTCTACTGGGCCAATGACGAAATTTAATAATACAACCATTCCTTACCACTCAATTGTTCTTACAACCTGTCCTAAAATGTTTTACTATCAATAACCATGACAAATATAATATGATTTTTCCAGTGCATGGACATGAGCACTGGCATGAGCTTTGATGATGATAATATTTGGCTTAAAAATTATTTTAACAAATTTTGAATTGTTTCTAGTCGTATCAAATTCAATGCCAGAAGATAAACAAAATGGTTTCAGGAATACTTTTGATGCTGTGCTTAATGCATTCATAGTAATAAGAAACCAAAGCTGTTATCTTTTGAATGCGTGTGCCATGGAACTGAGAAATATCTTAAGACAGCAAAAGACTATGTCTTTGTTACTTTTTGACCGATACAATCCCAACAAAGTTGGTAGGAGAGCTCTTTTGAGATAGCAGGATATCTTCCTTTGCCATGATTTCCGTACAGGGGCACATGCATTGTATAGCTGGTTTTAATTGTCTGTGTTGTCTGTCAGGGCAAGTTAAGCTTCAGATCCCCTTTTCCATTGCAGGTGATGTCATGGTGCCTCTGTGCTGGGTACTGTGGCTTCTCAGCCCCTGGCACTGGCACTGGGACACAATGCACTCAGATGAGGGGCTGAGACATGAGGAATAGTGCAAGGGCTGGTGCCAGGGATGTCAGAGCCAGTAACCAGCCTAGTGCTATGGGTTCGGGGAATGCTCCCCTGGGACTACAGCTGTGCTGCGGGACTGAAGACAGTTTGGATTGCAGATGTACGGTAACACTTAAAGGCTGGCTGTGCTGTCAGAGTATAATGTCTCGTGTTTCACGATACTATTGTATGCGGTCTTCAGGCCTTTCATGTCTTGTGTTTTATCCCAAGACCCATCTCCTTTTGAAAGGATATTAAAAAGGTTCTAATATGTATGTGGGTAGGGTTTTGTTCCGAGTAGGAGAAAAAGTTTTCGGACCTTGCATGCAAATTTTTGGAAAGAGGGAGCACACTCTTACATAAACTTGGAGCATGAGAAATGGGAACATGTTCTGTAAATGATGCATTTGCTTGAACGAGTGATCACAATCAAACAATGCATCTTAATTGTTTTCTTTTCTTTAGAGTAATCTTGCAGTCCTAGAAAAAGTAATAAGAACACCATGAAAACAGTCTCCAAACTTTATTGTTGAAGTTTAAGACTTTCATGAGAATATGTACAGACAGTTACTGTCATAAAATCAAAGCTATTGCTTCCATAATAACCATAGCTTTGCCAAAAATGTAGAGATCCTGTATCTATACTAGTAGTTTAAAAGACCGATAGTGGGGAATTCTCTTAATTACTTGCCTATAAAAGTATGAGTCACTGGCCAAAAAAAGGTGTAACTTCTTTCTGTTTTTACTTTTGACTTTTGCTGTTACATAGAACTACTACTGAGTTTGCATTGTGTATTAAAAATCAATTTTTTTGGAGGGGACTCCCCAAAATTTCTAGCTTGCATTAAATCTCTGTTTTCCTCTGTGTGCATCCTCTCTTCATTAGTGGTTCTTTTAAATTCCAAGATGCTGTATGCTGCCCCTGGCAGAAATGTGTCTCTCCCAGTGGAACTTCCCATGCTGGTAGGTTTTGAGAAAAGGCAGTGCACAATCCTTCTGACTTGATTTACATGAGATCAATTGTGGCATTGGGATACATATCTAAGAAAATAATTCAGGTGGTATTGGAGTGTTGGAGGTGTTTTTGTTATACAGAGTTCAGTACATTATAAGAGGAAGAGGCTCTTTTTAGTATCCAAGGAGGGATGACAGATTGGAAGTTATGTTTGGGATGGGCTCTTGTTGCTACTGAAAATAACTGTGGAGTCTCCAGGGTGTCTATTCAACTCTGCCATATCTATGTTAAAAGGAAAACATGTCAATTGTACTGAAGAACTTGGATAAGTTTCACAAAACCACTTCAGTGTGACTTAGTTTTTTATCAGTTTTAAAGAGTGATGTACCTTTTTCAGACAGGATAGGGATATGAAAAGTAAATAAACCATTCCTGTACCCAGGATGAAGGAAGGAAAAAGTGGATTAGGAGAAGCATGGAAAAATATACTGTAAATATAAGTTTTACTGCATGTAATGTCTGCCGTGCTGGCTTTGGGGACCAGCTTTCCACTGTCCTGCTCTGTGGCCTGCAAAGCGGCTGTAAAAGTCTGTTCAGAGTGACCATGTTTCACAGTCTTTGCACAGATTTAAATACCGATTACATGAGACGGCAAAGACTCAGACCCAGGTATGGGTTGTATACAAGTACTCAGTAGACTCTGTTTCAGATGCAGTTTCAGTTTTCAGTTTCCCCTCTCAGGGCAAACGATCCTCAACCCACTCAGCAGCTGCTCCACTTAATTGTTCCATACTTTTCTTGGCCAAATATTTTTCCTTGCATAGGAAAGAGCACCTTTAACATTAACCAATGAAAATGATTTTTAAGATGCTTTATTTGCCCTTGACAGAAAAACTCTCTATTGGAAGATGTGTCACAAAATGAGAGCTGTGGTTCATGCTTGGTCATGCTGCTGCTAACTTTTCCTCGCATGACTGCGTTGTAGCTTGAATTGATCATGGCAAGTAAACTGAAGCTGTTAGTTCATTTAGTTGTCAGTTCTGTGTCTCTGCAGTAAGTCAGTCAATGATTCTTCTGAAATGACTGCTGCTACATCACATAGCTGCTCACGTGGCCATCGGATGTGTATTGATGGGGCTAATGGAGTCACTGAGTCAAGCTCACATCTAGCAGTGTCACAGCTCTCCAGATATTGGCCGTGATGGTGATTTGTTCTGCAAAGCGTCCTGAAAGCCCAGGCAGTATCAGAATCCAATGTACTGGTTTGGATGATAATAGCCGCAAGGCTGAGGAGGCTATGTGAAACTTGAAAGAAGACAGTAAACAGCAAAACCAATGGTGTTGGTGGTACAGGATGCACAGGCTAGCTTTGCAGTCATTTAGATGCAGCATCACCTGGGATACCTTAAAGTGTGAATTTATTAATGATTTTTTAAATATTGAGCCTAACAATAATATTTTAATTAAAAAGAAATTTATGATGGACTGTGCTGGCCACTCTGAACCTAGCAAAACAGATGACAAATTTTTTATGAAACAGATGAGAGGGGAGTTTTGATGAATGTTAGAAAGACCAGCAGCAATCTTAGAAGTTAGTCTAGGTAAAATTTAATTTGTCCTGAGTGCAGCAATGGACCTGTTACTCATCTGAAAACACCTTGTAGAAAACAGCTGTTAGGTCACTAGTTCACCTCACCCTGAAGATTGGATTTGTCTTAACTGTATTCTGTCTTGAGATGTTTTCATGTTATTTTGAAAGCTAATATTAATTTAACCATATTTTCCCTCTTTTGCATCTCTGATAGTGCTGTTAATAATTTCTGCCTCTTGGATGTTTGCAGCATTTGCAGACTCACTTCTGATCACTGACTACCTCAGCTGTAGGAGAAGTATTGATATAGAGATGAAAACCTGTGTATTCCACTAGTGGCTCTCCTCTGCCTCCTTTACATCTAAAGAAAATTATGGTTTTTTAATAGCTTCTTTTTCTTCCAAGATTGCTCTCTCTTTGCCAATCTCCTTAAAAATGTCTTTGAGAATTATCCTGGGGACCATAATGATTATCTTCATCAAAGAACAAGAAAGCAGAACAACCTGTAGCATCAGAGAATTACTCCTCACATGTACAGTTGGATAAGATGGGATTTATGCAACATCTCAGAATAACTAATTTCTTGCAGAGCAGAGGTATTTGATTGCTATTTACGTTGATAACCATTCTGTCATTCTAAGAATTCTTCTAGAAAACAGGATTCTGTGTATAAACTGAAAACTTCATATTTCTGGGGGGGAGGTCAGTGATGATACTTAGTGTTGTACAAATGATCTGGGATAATGATAAGTAATTTGCAACCACCTGGCACTGTGTGAACCAGCCAGAGAAATGTGCCTGGGGTGTATTAGGGAGAAATGATACAGCTGCATATTTTTTATGCTGAGATCAACTGGGGGGCCTTGACCAAGAATTAGTTCTTTCTCAGAATGAAAAAGATAAAAAAGATGTGTTTCACTGGACAGCACTGGAGCAGCATTTAGCTAATGAAGGTGCTCTAAGCCGATGGAAATGCTGGGAGTCAGTCTTGTTTCCTTGCTGCTTACTGTGCTGAAGCAAGATCATTACAGGACCAATGCAGTGTATCCATGGGAACGTAGAACTCAACTTTAAGAAGCTCTTAAGAAAGAAATGTGTTGGTTTTTTTTTCTCTTAAAGTAATTTTATAAGTAGTATTTGCAGAACTTAACAAATGGTCTAAAAATGGTACTTTATTAATGTACCTAGGGAACAATAGGTATGTTATGGTACTTAAACAGGATGTCACATCTGGCTCACCCAAATCAGGATTATTTTGTAAGAATAAGGATTGATAATACGAATAAGTATTTTCAGGATCAGATTGCACTCTGCATTGGAAATTTCTCACAGTTAATGGTTCCTCCAGCTAGTCATTCACTGCCAGGAAAGCCCTCTTTATTGATTATTATTGTATATTAATGGATCTATCAGATATTTATTTGGCAAGTTTCTTGGTTGCATTTTCTCTATTGATTTCTCCCAGGGGTAAATGAGTTGCAGAATTGGAAACAGGCAGTCCTCTTCTACTAGGTTTGGGTATTTAAATGTATTTTCAAAATATCAGTTCTATTACAGGAGCATTTGGAACAGACATTTGGATTCCAATAACATAGTGGATTGCAAGACTTTTTATTATACAAGGATTAACTCAGAAAACAGATGGATGGATGGACTAAGTCAAGAATCCTAGCATGTAGGGAATCACAGGAGGGCAAATTTCCAGCAAAATTCTAGATACCTGTCTTCAGAAATGTCTGTGAAGTAGTCAAAGCTGTGTATGGAAATCAAACTGCACATTTTCAGCTACCGCTGTTGTGTGTGCAAATGGAAGTTTAGGAAGCATAAGTTTAGTAATTTCCTTTAAATTGATTGTGCCAATATCTGAGAGGTGATTGGATGAATTTTTCAGTGTTCCAGATATAGCTTGTAATTGCTGCTTCACATTATAAACAAAGCCATTAACTGAAACATATCTACATTTACTGAAATGAGTTTCATTCATTGAAGACATTGGGGCACATTTAATACCTTTTTGCTTTGTGTAAAGACCGCAATAAATTTTTCACACTTGCTAATATTTAAATTAAGCTTCAAAGTTAACTCAAATGATTACTTTGATGGAGGAGCAGGTTTTATGCATTCAACCAAACCCTCTTTTCTTATATAAGCATTTTTTATGGCAGGTTTATTTTTGATAGGACGTTGTATAAAGACATTGCCTTCAGGAAGAAACATTGGAATTTTAGGATTGTTTGAAACAAATGTATAAGGATATGTTATATGCTGTGACTATACAGCCTCACACGCAGTTGGATCAAATGGACTTGAAATAATGATGGACCAAACCTGCAATTAAATTCTCTAATATTTCAGTGGACATGATTGCATGTGAAGCTACTTCAGAATGAAGCTCATGATACTGGACCTCTTTTCTGAATAGATGTATGAAAATTCTTCATAAAACAAATCGTAATAGAGGACTTGTTTCACCATATGGAATTACATGCACAAGGCTACACAGCAAGATGTAATTTAACCTTATGCATGTGTACCAGGATTTTCATGATTCAATTTTATTGCAGTTAAATCTGATTGTAAAACTAACCTGTGGATCAAACAATAATTGCAATGAGGGGGGAGGCTCATGCAGTGTTTTTGCTACCTTGTCCTGCAATAAGATAAAATGTCAAATGGACAATATTTGCAGAGTTACTATCACGGTTTATCATATTTTTATTATAAATCTAAGAAATTTAAACTTGAGGTAACAAATTTTGGCATTAAAAACTTGGCGTTTACTTCTCAGTAACTGATCCAGAATAAAGTACAATTTTGAACTGCTAGAGAATTAAAGCAGTTGTTCAGAATGTGTGAATTCACTAACTTCTATTTTGGAAGCACCTGTGTCTTGGGGTGACTCTATCATGTGTATCCCCTATCATGCTCTATGCCCAAAAAGTAATATTGTGCCTTTTCTGTGCCTTTAAACTGAGNCTTCTTCTCTTCTGAACGGTTTCAACCACATCAGAACACATCAGGAGAATTTTCTCCCCGAGGCCCGGGGGTGGGCCCATGCCCTCGCTGACCAGCTCCGAGGAGGAGAGAGACCACACCTACAGAAGGACTCCGAAATCTTCCTAGGTTTCTCTCTATAGCGAGGGTTTTAATTCATTATTTAGCATCATTATCCTTTTCCTGTGTGTTTGCTAAAATAAATAGTTTTTATCTCTTTCACTTTCCTTTGAGGAAAAATTTCCTTTTTTCCCGAACCCTATGGGAGAAGGGTGGATGCAACCTGGTTTTCTCTCAGGGGCTATATTACTAGATTTTGGCCAAACTGGCACAACTTGTCAGAATCACTGTTTTTTACACAAGCAGTTGCTAGATAAAAACAAAACAGATTCTAAAAATTAGGCTAGTTTTACTAGGAAGAATTGTTACAACTGATTATCTTTAGGCCCACACTATGAACTTCAGTATCCTACTTTTCATACAAGTACTTTCATATAAATTTTCAGACAATGGGCACAATAATTCAAGGCTTACTGCCTTCATCTGAAAGTTAATTTGGATGAAAGTAAGGTTTGCATTTAAAGCGCAAAAGCTCTTCCTGCATAAGTGCCTGTGTGGACAGTCCTAACTCAGGAATCAAAGACTCTTCTGGTTTCACTTAATCTGCTTTGAAAATAGTAGCATTTAGCTTAATCCTTCATGGAACTGGAACAGGTCTACTTATTCCAGTCCATCTCTGAGTTATGCTGGAAAGGGAGTAGCTTTTCTAAATAACTACTATTAATTTCAAAAATATTTTTGCAACTATTTGGGTCTGAGCCTGATCTCAGCATACATTGACATGTACTGTAGCCTTTCAAATCTCAAGTCTAAATTTTTCAACTCATCAAATAACAGGCTGCAATTTAAATGCTCAGAAGACTGGGCTCCAAAACAGAATCTAAGTTGTATTGGGTATTTGAGACAGAAGTGTAACTTAGATTTGTGGCTTTTACCAATCTCAAGCTACAACTGGATTTCTGTTGGTTATACGTATAGTAGTAGCAGTATTTAACAACAAAAATGGCAGTGATGATAGTAATTAATTGAAAAAATTGAACCATTGATTGTTTTGGTATAGAGAAAATCAAAGCATGTGCACAAATCCCATCAATCTCACTTAAATGGTGATATGATTTAGGAATAATTCCTTGCATCAAGACTTAAAGCTGTCAGCTCTAAGGAGCAAGTCTTGTTATCTCCAAGTGTCTGAACCGTGCTTAACCAACTAGAACTGTTACATGGTTGAGAGCTTCAAACATAATTGCAAAACATTATATAAGCATCTTTTTGGCATTTCAGTAGATTCTGAGAGTTAAAAATAAAATCTTTGCACTTAGTCTTTTGGGAAACTAAAGTCATTATTCTTTCTTTCTTTATTTTTAAATTATCATTTAACCTCCTTATGCAGTTTTTAGAAAGGCTGATGTGCATACCTGGGTTACTGTGAAGGTCAAATACTCTGCATATTGAACATTTCAAGCTGCTGTCCTGCTTAAGTTCCAAATCATTAGCTTAGCAAATGGGAGCCTAAATATAAGCAAAGTCAATAGGGAGGAAAAAACCCACTGCATAGTATGTCTAGTAACAGAAAAAGCCACAGAATGCAAACATAAATTTTTAATTCAACATTCTTTAATTAAAAAAAAAAAAACCCACACCACCTCCACTCCCCTCCCCCCTGACAAGCTTGCAAAAACTAGGTCTGAATTCCCAGTGGGAATAATGAGCAACAGCAAGAGTGAATGCTGGGAGAGTAGAATGCAATTGTATTAGTCTCCATCACAATGGGAGGTAAACCCAAATCATTTATAAAACGTAAATGCTGGCAGAACACAGGGAGCTCAGAGCACCACACTGCAGGTGTGATTTATGAGGCTGGGGACTGGCTATAAATCAAACCCTTTTGTTTTAAACAGTACTGCTTCAACGCAGGAGATCGGTTTACATGTAGAGGAAATGATGAAAAAAATGCAGTACATTGCATCCCAAGAATATTAGAGAATCAGCTTTACAATGTGACTATCAGGACCACGCTCAGACAATGGGTATCTGATGCGCAATTTAACGAATGCTCCCACTGCTGAACAGAGTGCCCTAATCTAGCAACTCAGGTTTGTTTCAAATGTATTAATCATGGGATCTATTTTGTGAGACCAGCTGTTAAGATCGTTGCACTTAGGGTCAGGAATACATTGGCTATTCTTGTTAACTAGCTAGAGCTGTCCTTTTATGCCTCCAAAAGCCCTGCCTGTTTCTATGTTATCTGTATTTTTCCTTAATTCTAAAGGTTGATGGGTCTCATTATTTAGTGGCCTTGTCCTATGGAAATGGCTGAATAAAACAATTAATTCCTAAGGATTCAAATAGAGAGTAGGCATCCTGCAAAGTTGTGCTCAATTACAGGAAAACGCATGTCTGGCAAGGAAAAGTGCTTTTCTCCCTCTATTGGTTATATAATTATCAAATGGAAGAGATTTTAAAGGTAATGAGCAAAGTGATTTCTTCTGCTCTGCTTTCTGGATCTGCTGGAGTTTATCTTGGCTGCATATTTTGCATTCATTTTACATGCATGCCACTAGAGCCTATGCTATATGCATAAAACCACATTGTGTATCCTACAGTGTGGGCCAGAAAAGCATTTTAAAAAGCTGAGAGAATGAAAGATCTACATAAAGGTAGGTATAGCTGTTATATAAGTTCTCGAAGAAATTTATAGTGAAACAAAAGCTGCATCTGTTGCACTTGTGCATATCCTGACCATTCGATGTGATGGTCTTATCATGGAATTGTAGAATGGCCTGGGTTGGAAGGGACCTTAAAGATCATCTAGTTCCAACCTGCCTGCCATGGGCAGGGACACCTTTTACTAGACCAGGTTGCTCAGAGCCCCATCCAACCTGACCTGAAAGGCTTCCAGGAATGGGGCATCCACAACTTCCCTAGGCAACCTGTTACAACACCTCAACCACCCTCACAGTAAAGAATCCCTTCCTCACATCTAATCTAAACCTACTTTTTTTTTTTTTTTTAGTTTGAAGGCATTCCCTCTTGTTCTGTCACTACATATCCTTGTAAAAAGTCCCTCTCCATCTTTCTTGTAGGCTCTCTTCAGGTACTGTAATGTCACAATTAGGTCATCTCTAACGCTTGTCTTTTCCAGGCTGAACAAACCCATTGCTTAAAACCTTTTCTCAGAGCAGAGGTGCTCTATCCTTCTAGTCATCTTGGTGGCCCATGTCTGGACTTACTCCAACAGGTCGATGTCCTTCCTGTGCTGGGAACCCCAGATCTGCATGCAGCACTGCAGGTGGGGTCTCACCAGAGCAGAGCAGAGCAGAGGGGCAGAATCCCCTCCCTCTCCTGTTGCTCACACTGCTTTAGATGCAGCCCAGGACGTGTTTGGCTTTCTGGACTGCAAGGGCACATGGCCAGGTCATGTCCAGCCTCTCATTCACCAGCACCCCTAAGTCCTCCTCGGCAGGCCTGCTCTGGATCTGTTCATCCCCCAGCCTCGACTGATACTGGGGGTTGCCCTGACCCAGGTGCAGCACCCTGTGGTTGGTGATGTTAAAACTCATGAGATTCACTAATGATTTAGCCATGTGAAAGTAAGAAGTTGCACTCATAAGCAGAGTGCCTTTATGTAAGCAAGGAGTCAAGAGACATCTTGCATTGAAATGCTTTATTACTTTCCAAGACTCCAAACTGCACACACTATGGAAACACATGCACACAATTTCCAGGATTTTTCGGAGGTTCTGGTGTTGACAGAGGCAACATCAGCTGTTGCTGGAGGCATTAATATCAATTGCTTGTGTGAGGAAAGTATCATTTCACTGAAATAATTGATTTTTTTTCCCTTACTATTATAAAAACACATCTAGTGCCATAAATTTATGGGGCACTCTATAAATGTAAAAACATATTCCCTGCTCAGTAGACCTTGCAGTCTAAATGAGGCCAATATATGAAAAAGATATATTGATGATGAACAGAGAAAAGAATCAAGTGACTAAAATTACTTTTACCAATTTCTTTCCAGCTGATAATGGGCCAGACTTTTAAAGGTATTTGGGCTTTCTGTGTCTGAAAATTAAAGTGCTTAAGCATCTTTAAAAATATGGTCATTTTACATGTCAAATCTAATACATCACAAAAAGCACATTATGTGGGAGAGGAGCAAAGGTGGCTTTGTGTTTTATGAATCTTATGTTGTCCTGGACACTAGAGTCAATTTAGACACCTAGCCTTGAAAGGGGCCTGCCCCAGTTATGTAGTCCTCTCAGGTTGCAATGCCATCTGTAATCTTTACAAAAATTTGCTTTGTGACTGGATTCCTGAAAAATCTTTCCATCTTTGGTGGTGCACTGTGGGTTTTTTTTTTTTTGTTTGTTTGTTTGTTTGTTTGTTTGTTTTAATTTTTGTGAGTCAAACACTCTGTCTCCTTTCTTTGTCTATTGTGCCCTGTGATACAAATAGTTCTGTGGGCCAGAAGTAGTGTTTTAAAACTCATTTGTGCAAACTTTTCTGACTTTTAGACAAGTAAGTCACTCAAGGGACTTTGTTGCAACATTCAGGAAAACATATAATTAAAGCTGGTTTAAACATTGAGTTTCTTTACCATTATAAAGGTTAAATACATGAAAAAGCAAAAAACCATTTATATAGCAGAAGTGACAATGAAGGATTTATATCTGCAGCCTCCAGGAAGGTTGTGGCTTTTCCTATGTAGAGTTGTCAGGAATAGCTGGTAATTACCAAATTCAAAGCCTATTGTCTCCTCTAAAAAGCCAACTTGTTTTTTTGGGGTTGTTTCAGAATGATGTGATGTCTGATGGCTCTATTTCTTTTACAGGACTTCTTGATATGCACTGAATTCTGACCAGGGATGGAAAGTAATTTTTGTGACCATATTAACAGAATGATGTGTAATAGACTTAGCAAAGGTTGGTTGAAGGCTGGTAATGGTGACTGATGGAGTACCACAGACAAAAGAAATCTGAACACTGCTCTCCGAGGAGGCCGAGCGAGGAGTGAGGTAATAAGAGGTTCCATTGCCCAGCTGGGGTTGACAGAAGGCAAGATGGTTTTGCCCCTCAAATTGTGCTCAGAGGACGGGAGGCAGCATATATTTTACACACATACAGTAGGTGATAGAAGAGACTTGTTCAGTGATGTAGGAGGCATTGTGATACATACAAAAGTCTCCTGCAAAGCTGATGAATACTTTTTCCTATTGTGGAGCTGACACACTGAATGCCTCCCTACAAATCCTGAGCCCAGCCTTGATGTGGTTTGCTTGCTGTATAATCTCATTAAGCCAATGGGTATAGCACTGAGGTAAAATCACGGGAGAGTTTTTT
Source organism: Rhagologus leucostigma (assembly GCA_013397725.1). NCBI lineage: Eukaryota > Metazoa > Chordata > Aves > Passeriformes > Rhagologus > Rhagologus leucostigma. The sequence continues at coordinate 419,313 of VZTD01002291.1, forward strand.
GTCTGCTGTAGCTGATGAAGGGAATGTCCTGGCAGTTTAGAATTTATTCTAATGTTGTGGTTTTAATTTCTGGTAGGTGTTGGCTTGCACAAACTATTTCAAAATGTCTGCTGCAATGGCTGCAAGCAAGGAATGTTCCAGAGGAGTTTACATAGATACGCCTGCTGTCTGTGGGCAGGGTGTGTAGTATTACGAGGGCGATTCATGACCTTTGCTTCTTAAACCATACCCTTCCACATAGGAAGCTGAAGTAGGTCATGTACTGAAGGGAGCTAGGAAATGTACATGCGTGTGTGATGTGAATCTGATAGCCTGTCTAGTAACCAGGAGTGGCCACAGATGTGCATCCCAGTTTGGCAGATGTGTTTATACGTTTTCTGAGATGTTACAGATATAAAGTGTATATCAGAGCTTATAATCTGACCTTAAAAAGTAGATGCCTTTTAAGATTGTATTCAGGCTCCTTCTGATACAAATTAGTTTTCCAACTTAATAAGCATTTGTGACTTGATTCAGCACAGCACTGAAGATGTACTTATGGCAATCACCATTCAGCAAAATTTTAAACTTTAAATACGTGGTGTGGGAACAAAGCTTACAATTAAATGTAGGTTTACATGAGTTGCAAAACTGGGTTTTGACTTTGAGCCTCTGAATGGGAAAATTAGTCATGAAAGTTTGGTTTATAATGTGAGATTTCTCCTTTCTTACTCAGGAGGGAACTAGCATAAGAGGTGTCACTGGAAACCACGGTGAACAGTTAGGAGGATGTTTTGGCATCCCTTTTGAAATAAAAGCTAAACATATGAGTAGGTATAAATTAAGCAGAAATGTTTTTTTTTTTAACATTTGGATATTAAAAGAAAATTTTTTTGAAGACTGACATTTCAGTTTCAAAATTAAGTGAAAAATTTGTAATTTAGAAAGTGTGCTGTCATTTGAATCCCTCAGGGTCCATATGCCTGCAGACAGATGTTCCTTTTTTAAAGTATTTTTTCCAAAATCCTGGGTTTATAAAAATATAAAATAAATGAACAAATAATGGCACATGTGTTTTGATAAGCTTCACTCTTTTTGTGATATTACCCTGTAGGATGCAATAGAGATGTGGAATCAGACTAAAGGGATCAGAAGTATCAGGGATAAAGTCTTTCTTTTATTCCTTGTTAGAAATATAGACCTGAATCAACGCTTTGGAGGGTGCCCTGTTACTGGACCCTAATGCAAGTTAGAAATGCCATCTTCAGCTCTGCTCCTAGTGGAGTTCTGCAAAGTCTGCTCCACAAAGTTGTTTGCAGGCTGAACACGGGACCTCAGTTCACTTCAGTGTGCCATTGGCAGCAGCAGTATCTTGCTTCCTTCCCTGACACCTGCAGACCAGAGTCATCACTAGCTCCCAGCCAAACTGAGAGCAAACTGGAGAACCTGGTCATCCTTATCTGCTCTCAAAAATATGCACTGTGAAGAATGTCAGAGAATTGGTAACTTGCTGAAGTGACTCAAATGCTCCATCCTGACATCTGCAGATGGCTCTTGAATTTTTAAGCATTTGTACACTTTTTTTTAGCATTGATATGAAAGGTGTTCTCTTACAAAAGAAGTTCATTAATTGAACAGTGCTTTTTTACAGCACTGTAGTAATTAGTGCTCCAGATAAGACCACTTTCTAGCCTTGTGCCTATCTTCAGATTTGCGAGAGGACAACACTGGGTGGCAACCAGATGATTCTTTCAAACCTCTGCTTAGGCATTAACACAGGTGCTATCTTTAATACACCTCTGATAAATTATTATCACAGTCTAGTGATTTATAAGGTTTAAAGTAGGCTGTCTGGTTGGGACTGTGAGAGGCATGGAGAGTCCCACCGGACAGTCCATCTCAAGTCTTATAAGTTGCTGGAAGTAGGGTTTCAGAGTAGGAATCTGAATTTGTTCATAATTATGTATATACATTTTTAGTTTAATAGGTATGAAGAGTATAAAACAGAGTAAGCAAACTATTGCTTCAAAGGGAAGTGTTTAAAAAAGTTTAGAACACCTGTTCTAAATGTATGACATTTTAATTTCTAATTAAACTCTGAGCTAAAGAGTATCTTCCACATATCTGTTCTGCTGATCACCCTCATATTATGGGAAAGAGCATGTTTTGCTATTTTTATATTATTTATTTAAAGTCCTTGTAAAATTTAATTTCTCTGTCTTTAGTTCCAACCCTGGTAAGGATTTCTTTTTTAAACCTCATAAATTAGAGAAACATCCTATTAATTCCTCTGTCATATCCAATGTTAGTAATACTACACCTTTTTCCTTATGTATTGTGGAATTGGAGATTGATCCAGTTTAGTTCTTTCTAAGTATCAGAAGAAGTAGAAATCCCTCTAATTTCCAGAACCTGCTCCTCAACTTTGTTGACTCTGTATATTCCAGTCACAGTTTTTATCTATGCAAAATTTGGAATAAATGTATTGAAGTCAACAAAGCTGTTTTAGTTTAACATAATTTAATAATAGATTCTGTCCTCGATCTTCATCACTCCAGCACTCATTAGGCATTCTGGTTTTGTTCATACTAGGACCCATCATAAAGAAATTGATTTCCCTCTGTTCACTCATCCAATTTATTGCAAGAGAACTCCATGTTCATTTGCCCATTACACAGCGTTTTGTGGGACAAGAAAGAAACAAGCCAAAAGAAATCAGCAGAAGAAGTAGTTAGCATGTTGGATGATGCTCTGCTCACATTTATTTTTGGTATAAATGCAGAACAGCTCCACTTCTCCAAGAGGAATTTATTTGCATTTGGTGGGTGAGAATAACTCCAGATTAATACTCTGAGCCCCAAAATTCACCTTTTCTACCCCTATTTGATGCTCTGAGTTAGAGAAGAGACTACTTAAGATGATGCAGCATATGTTTTATGATTTCCATTACTTCTACAGTTCCTCCCCCTCCTTCATTGCTAGTTGTGTTCCCCAAGTTGGGCAGCTGAATAATGTGTCCTCCATGGCTGTTAAAACTGCATTATAAATAGGCTGGGAAGAAATATTGTTGAAACAAAGCAATTGGCACAGTCGCTTTTCCTCTCCCCAGTGGCAAAGTGTTGATGACCTCAACACAATTCGTCTCTGTTATCTGGAGAACATGACCACGTCATTGTTTCTCTGTCTGGGTCCCTCACAGGGTTGCACAAAGCACAAGCATTTCAGTCAGGATGGCACCATCAGCGTGCTGAATGTTGTAGAATGACAGTGACAGAAAATGAGAGCCCTCTTCTCACACACTGCTCCGTGCTGTGAACAAAATGGCATTCTTGGTGCAGCCAAATTGAAAACTTCTGCACAGTTGGCTCAGTTAGAAATTTGCAGTGAGGAGTGTGTTAGCTGGTAAATCTGTAAGCTGTGAATTGCATTGAGACTTGACATGACAGTAGATGAAGTGAGCCAGTAGTAGCTTTGTTTTCCTTCTATGTCACTCATTGTCTTCCTGTTTAGCTGCACCACATGAAATCTTCCCAACCTCATCTTCAGGGCCTTACAGATGTTGCCTACACTGCCACATCACCTTGCTGTACTAGTTTAGCAGCTTCATATCTGTCCCCTGCCTACAACTTTATGCTTTCTCCCATAAATTTTCTATCCCTGATACAATTTTTCCCCAGAAAACCCTCCTGCTCTTGTGTGTCAGTAATTCTTTGCTCACCTACCATACCTTTTGTGCCTTTCTCATCTATATCATTAGGACTTTGAGTAATGAAACAGTTTATTTTGGCTTGTCATGGGTGCTATGTATTTATAGATGTTGGATGGGCTAAGATCAGTACTATTCTTGTGGCATTGTACTTTCGAAAGCTGTGTACAGGATCCCTGTAGACCATCACAAAAAACTCTGAATATATCTTAATTTCAGTGATGTAAGGACAGGGCCTGAGACCAGTACTTTGTGGCATGAACTGCAGCTAGACTAATTACAGCAGTCCCTTGCAGCTTTACATGTAGATATTGTAGATAAAGAGTTTATAATGTAGATAAAGCATTTGTGTGATTCTGGGAGAAATATCTGTTTGGAAATTTTGAATAATGGTTTTGATTAAATTAATGTTGCAGAGACTTTCCCTTTGGAATGATGATTTGTCAGTGGCTCAGAATGAATTAAATAAGAATTTTATACAAATACCAAATTGTTATTTAAAATGTGTCGCAGCATTGGTAGAGCACCTCTGAGCTGGTGCTAAACTCAGCTTTCAGAGTTATGGTGAATTCCCAAGCTCCATTTTGACTGGGTGTTTTGAAACATGGTCTATTCTTTTGGCTTCTCTGGCAGTTTTCCAATAAACAGTCTGTCAGCCTGTTATGCTTTCACAGCTGTATTAGCCCCTTTGGCCTCCCCACCAAGCTCCTGACTAGCATCAGCTCATCTTTGCTGAGAATGTTGGTCCTACTAGAAAAGGCATTTTACAATTTATTCTTTGGGCATGTGACAGCTGATAGCAAACAGACAAACAGTCTTTGCACACCAGTCACTTTTTTTCTGAAATAGCACAATAAATAACAGATGCACTCATGTACATGTAAGGATATAAAAGTGTACATGCATGTTCGTGAACACAAAAATGTGTATTTATGCACAAAACTGTGTATGTGTATCTTCCTAAAATGAAGAATATATATGCTCCTCGCCTTTTCTTTCTTCTGTTTCCTCACGGCTTTCAGGAGCTGTCTATATCCAAGCCTTCCTGTGGTGCACAGCTCTTCATGGCCTTGGTGTCATTTGGTTCCTACTTCCTTACTTGGCCCACTGCCTTCTCCATTTCTTTGTCTCGATTTCTTTGTTACTCAGCTTGCCCTTCCCAGCTTCTTAATCTGTGAGATTTTATCAAGGCAAAATATGCGCTGCTGTAGGACTGTATCAATGCTCCATTTCATTCTTCTGCCTTTAGGAAAATTCCCAGGCTCTAGCTCTGGCAGCCAGTACAGACATTCTGCCTTTTCCTAGATTTGAGTCTTCTCAGTGCCCTGCCCTCATGCCCAGACAATAACCCTTACAAAAGACTTTTTCAGTGATAGATTTTTTTGGCCCCACTTCCCTGCTTATTAATACAAACTGTAATGAACCAAGGTATGGTGAAGACAGATGGACATAAAAAGTACAAGTGATGCCTACACTCAAGTTAGGCTTTTGTACAGTGTGTAGACATGTCCTGAATGACTCCTTAGATGTTTTGGAAAAATGACTGACCTAGGGGGACTACAAGGCCCAAACTAAATTAGTAACTCAGAAAAAAACCCCTGAGTTTTGAGTACTGAGCTCTCAAGTTACTAAAAACCCCAAAATCTTAAACAATACAGCATAGGGATAGTTTTCATTTTCATGCAGTAAACAGCAGTTTCAGGAGTCACTTGGTTTCAAATGAGCTGTACTTGACAGAAAAACTCAAACTGAAACCAGAGTGGACTGTTTGTGAATGCACTGGGGCTGAAACTAAAGAAAAGCTTTCCATGAATCGCTATACGTGGAAACCACTGTGTTAACCTAGATGGGTGCCCTACTTCCCAGCTGGGCACCTGTCTGCTTACTCCCTGTGGACTAGCAGAATGGTAGCTGACCTTGAGTAAAGGGGGCTGCCTCAGATACAACACTGTGAAGCAACTATTATTCAAACACAAACCGCTTTTTGCTCCTCTCCCCTGTGGGATGGAAGATAGGGGAAGTATAAACTGTTCTGAGATGAGATCTTTCTTTCCTCTCGAAGGTCTTGTCCCCATCCTGCTGATGCTATTGGGGTGTGCAGCCTGTTTGGGCAGCACATTTACATGCAAACCATTGGCTGCAGATCTCACATCTTCTCTGCCTACATTTCTAGGGGCTCCCTGGGTAGCACCTGCTCAAGGATATTTCAGTCTCATTTCATTTTTTTGCATCTTCATTTTCTACAGAAAAAGTAAAAAAGTTACAAAGTGCTTCCTGCACCAGCTGATTTCTTGTAGTCTGTAGCCATTCCCCAATGCATAGCCACTCTTGGATTGAAAGTAAGTTTAACAATGCACAAAAGCCTCACACCGTATTTATTGCCATGGTGCTAAGGAAAAGTATATTTTGTACTGCAAGTTTACGGCATAGTAAAGGATCTTTTTCCTAAACTTATGGCAAGTTTTTATTTTTAGATCACTTTCCAAAGTTGTAGACTTACTAGATAGCTAGATGTATCTTTAATATTTTCCACTGTTGGATTGTAATTCTTTCTGATAGAGAATTTAGCTATTTTTTTCATGCAAGTTGGGGAACTTCTAGATCTCCAAGTGATTTCACTGTTAGTCTGAGCAGAGTCCAGTATATGTCAGTTGTTCTGATTTGGGTTGGTTGTTGCACGCCAGCATCAGTGCTGACTGAACAAAATGGAAAAAAGCACAAAGACTGAAGTCAGGGCTATGATGTGTGGCTGCTTTATTGCTGCCCCTCTTGCCCCATCAAATCCCATCAAATGTATTGGAAATCAGCTCTCCAGCCTGTTGTTGGTCAGGCTTCACTCAGGTCGTGTTGGAGAAATTATTCAAAATTTTTATGTGTTTCCATGCTACTGTCAGCAAAGCCACAAAAGAAGAAACTGGGACAAAATCAAAGAAAAGCCAAAGAACAGTAGTTTCTGCACAACTGGACTCTAGTTGCTTCACCATCTTTGTGACTCTTTGCTTGATGTGCACCAGTATGTCTGTTTCTCTTGAACCGGGGAGCTCAGGACTAGACTCAGCACATCAGATGTTTTTCACCAGTGCTGAGCAGAGAAGGATCATCTCTCTTGACCTGCTGGCAAAACTGTTCCTAATGCAGCCCAAGAAGTTGTTCACCTTTTTTGATGCAAGGGTGCATTGCTGGTGTGTGTTCAATTCGGTGTCCTCAGCAAGATGTTTTTCTGCCAATCTACTTTCAGTCTGGTCAGCCCCCAATATGTCTTGGCACATGAGGTTGTTCTTCCTCAGCTGCAGGACTCCGCATTTCCCTTTGTTGAACATCACGACTTTCTCCTTGGCCCGTTTCTCAAGCCTGTTGATGTTCCTTTGGACGGCAGTACAAATATCTGGTTCATCTGATACCACTCCCATCGGCTGCAAACTTGCTGTGGGTGCACTGTGACCCCATCACCCAGGTCCGTAGTGAAGAAATTAAACAGTACAGGTCCAGATATCAAAGCTGTATTATTCCACTAATGGCTGGTCTCCAGCTGGACTTTGTGCTGCTGATCAGAACCCTTTGATCCCAACAGTTCTGTCAGTTCTCAGTCCATCTCACTGTCCATTTAATCTAGTCTGTGCTTGATCAGTTTGTCTATGAGGCTGTTACAGGAGATAGTATTAAAAGCCAGGCTAAAATCAAGAGAAAGCCTCAAGAGATCAAGACTTTCAGTCTAATTCTGCCAGGTGAGACCTTTTTTTTCTGAATTATACCACTGTTGAGGTCTACTGTCCTGGACAAGTCACTAAGCCTCTTTCTGTGCCATGCTTTATGAAGCTGGGCCTGAGGTTATATAGAAAGAAGGAAGGAATGCTCTTGTATAGAAAGCATTTTAATACTGTCAAGTATGATCAGTTTACATAATAAGATTCAAAAGCAAGAGTTAGGCATGGATCATTCATACCAAATATTTGAAATATAAAAATGAAAGTGTTTATAAAACTAGGGTGGTTTGTTAAAGCTTTTGAGATTTAGTGAACTTAGCATCCACAAATATTAAACATGTACAGTTTACCTTTAAGAGGAAAGGCTCTGCAGTGGGCATTTAGCTAGATTTGTACACCTACACACTGCAGATGGTTTAGTTTTATAAGAGATGAAACTGCATTTGGTGGAACTGATTAAATATAAAAACACCACCATCTGCCATTTATTCTAATATAAAATGGTTTGGGCAGATGCTGACATCTTTTGAGATGATTGATTCATCTCTGACAAGTGAAGATTCTCGGAGGGTTCCAGCTGCCCACTGCTCACACAATACCCGCTTACAAGAGCAAGCGCCAATCACCGCACTGTTGATTTGGATGTAGCAGGTGAACGAAGGGCACTTTAATAACCAGCAGCCTGCAATTCCTAACTACAGCAGTGGTGTTTTTTTTTTTCCTTCCTTTTCTCTCCCCCCCTACACTTCTGGTGCACATTATACTGGGAGGATATTTTATGCACACAGCATACTGTATTGGAGCACAGCGATAACTGGAAGAGTGTCAATTTCTGGCACAAATAGATCTTTTTCATTTTTTAGAGTGGAAAACCATCAGATACTCTCCACACATGCTATTCATTTTAAAATTATTTTTGCTAAGTGTCCATCAGGATTACATTTAAACTTCCTGGAATATTATTTATTGAGTATGACACCAAATGCTTTGTAAGAACTTAAATAACAGATGTCTATCTTGTTTTATTTGATAACATTGTCACACTCTCTGCTGGGGTATTTCCTTAGGGTAGCTTGCTTTAGCATCATCTTTTCTGTAAGTTTTGCTCAAACTTTTTAGAACATGCACAATAAGTTATGGAAGAATTCTTAAAAAAATTCTCAGGGCCAGACTCTGACATTCATACCCACTGAATAGCTGCTTGCACCAGCAGTAAGTTCTATTGCAGACAGATCATTTCTCACAAAATAAGGTCCTGACCCAAAGCTAGATTTGTGGTAACTGCAGTGGACTTTTGGTCCATCTCCAAGTGGGAGAAAGTGCAGCATAATTAGATTGTCATGCAATAAAGAAGCAGATCCAGTCAGTCCTAACACTCCAAGTATATAAACTGAAGGACTTCTTCAGAATACCTTAAAATAGGATGCTCTTTTTGTACATGTTAAAGTGTAATCTCTGACTGTGTCCCCCACTCATAAGTATTATGTCGAACAGCTTCTTCACTATTAAAAATTAGTTAAAAAAGGAAAAGAGTCTGTTTATATGAAATGACATGAAAATGTGACAGTTTGGTGCTGTGCTGGCACAGAAGCGTATGGCACATATATATAAATTTGGTCAGAGGGATACTGAGTGATTGTACAATCATTTGAATGTATCTGGAGTAATTCCAACAAAGTATGGAGTAAGCCTATTGTACAGGGAAGTAGTTGGCGTTACAATATGGGTAAAAAACACTCTGTGGAGCATTTTTAAACTATTGAGAGAAGCTAAAGGCTATATAAAAAGTATGGGTTCTTACTATTGGTACAGAATCTATTTTGCTCACCTGTTGCTGAAAGTAAGGCTATAGAGAGTGTAATTTCATTGTTTAAAAAGGTAAGGGGTAAAATTAAGTCAGGCAGATTCTCATCTGGCATAAACTGTGGTTTGAAGTCAGTGAAGCTAATCTTATTTTTTATCATTAATACACCTAGTGCAGAGGATTCAGAAATTTTTTTTAGGCTTCTTTTTATTTTAACCCCTTTTTTACTTATGATGTTTTCTTCATTCAGATATTCCAGTTTACCTCAGCCCCCTTTTTCTCCAGGTGCTCTTTCTGTAGGAAGAGGCAATATATTTTGCCTCAGAACAATCTTATTGGCCCTTCTTGGATACTGGTTTGTAGGATGCACTGATGAATGCTCCCTGCTGTCAGAGGAGGACTCTCCCATCAAAGAGAGTGACTGTGTTATTTCATCTAATGATCTGGGAAGCTGGGTGCTTGCAATTGCCTCTGCGGCTGGGTTTATTGCTGCGAAAGAGCAATGTTTATGTTAAACTCAAAAAGCAACACCTTAATTTGAATGTTCAAAAGGTTTGCTTTTAAACAATGAAAGAATCTGGAAAAGAGGTATGTTTTGGAAGTTAAAATGAAAATCAGAATCCTAATGAACATAGAATACTTAATATATGGAATGTATATCTGACTTTAGGGAAACGACTTTTTTCTCCAATTTAGCTCCTGTTTCTTCTGATACAGAAACATTATACAAACCTGAAGTGTCTAATCCAAGAAACAGCCACCAGAACCTTTATAATGCAAATGATCTGACTGCTCTATAGTGTCTTTCTTCCAAAAGGGTCCCAAAGTGCTATACAAATTACATGTGGCCACATGAAACAGTTCCCACACCACTGAATTACTGGCAGCTCTAGGGAGCAGAACGCCTTTCTACCAGTACACATCGGCATTACCCAGTATTTTGTAGTGGCAAGCAGAAAATACAAAGGAGGCAAAACAATGAAATACAAGAAGATGAAGCAGATACTGAAATTAAGATTCGAAGAGGACTGAGTAAAAGGATAAAATCAGCTCCATGTTTTTCTTTGATGGTGTCATCAAAGCTGGTGATGCATATTGTTATTGATTGCTATAGCTGACCTTCACAATATTTGTCAAGATCCTGGTTCCCAGGACTTTGTCAAGGGTATCTGGGCAGTGCTCCTTGTTTCTGGCTCATAGACCATTTCTCTCTGCAACCCTTCCACCTCTGTGTCTGAGTTTCCACAAAGAGGCCTCCTAGTACAAGGGTGCTGGGGTACCTACATCCGGGCCAGATGTGATTATTTCAGAGAATGCTCTCGGTTTTCCCGAAACAAGGGGTGAGTTTGGCTCCTTGTGCCACCCATTCCACTCCCAACCACCCCAGTGTCAAGCAACAGGGTTGACTTGTGGAGCTGGAGCCTGGCTTGAACTTCACTGCTGCCCTTAGCAGGAGTGGTCTCCTGGCTGCCACTGCTCCAGCCAGAGTCCCTAGAGCCTGGAGAGGAGGAGGGACCAAAAACAGGGAGGGAGAAAAAGAGAGTTTCCCACAAAAACAGTTCAACAAAAATCAACAGTCCTCCACAATCCTATATTTTTCTATTTCCTTAAACAAAATGTTTTGGATTTTTTGTAAAAGTTTAGAAAAGCATATCTTTTTCTTTTTCCTCAGGCTATTAGCACTGAAAGGTGAAACATGAAAAAGCCCTCTATCTGTCTGATTTTGTTAAATTTTGTTTAACAAAGCTAAAGTTTACCATACATCTGAGTTTTGAGACGTGGGTTTTCTGTTGAGAACACTGAAGTATTTTCATTACAACTGTTGTTTCCCACCTAAATTCTGTTAAATGTTATGTTGAAAAGAGTTTTGGTGGTTTTTTGGTGTGTGTGTATTTTTTTTTTCTAATGGATAGCTTGCAATTCACTTTTGTAAGAAATTATGTTGGGCTAATCACTTGCAGAGTTTGCCTGAATGCAGTGATGGTGACAGTGCTGTTACTCTGTGCATAGTAGTTCCTTCAGTTGTGGGAGACATGCTTGGTAATTAAAAAAGTCTGTAAACAAAAGCTGAGGTGCAGCTTCTCAGCAGAGAGATGCGAAGTGACATTGTGGTAGATGATTAGTCTTCTTGGGGGCAAAATCAATGAAAGGAGCAGTTGGTCAGATGTCTTCTGACATAATTTTTCCCGTGTGCAGGTAAAGTATTTTACAGTAGTCTTAGGAGCTATTGTTATTTTCTACTGGCTCTAAAGTCAAAATTTGCAAAAATATCTGAAGGATTTAAGTGTGTTCCTGTGGGTGAAACAGGTATATGGGATTTAGACAGGAGGGAAAAATATAAAGGAACAAAAATCTCATAATTTTCTCACCACAAACTCTCACTGAATTTTCCTAGGTTTCTTTTGTTGCTGCTGACTCCTTACTTCCCTCACATGCTGCTTATCTGGGTGAAGAATCATGGCTGGAATTTATAAATGCTTCTCTGTTGTGCAAAGGAACTTTGATAGCATGAAATGAATAACAGGTAACATAATAAGAAAAAGTATCTGGCTACAGCTTTGGAAATGTAAATTCTTTTATCAGTCCCCCTGCTAATTGGAATTTCTGTTTGTTGTTTCACATTTAGTGGATTTCATTATAGTTTCCTTGGTAATTAGATATTTTAACTATAAATGAAAAATACCAGACCAAAAAAAACCCAAAGCAAAACAACAAAACCCAGCCCCAAACTACCAACAAAAAAACCTTCATTAAGATGCAGTCAAAGTTGTATATAGATAGGACTTTAATTAAAATATTGTTAGAATATGCCGTTAAGGAAAACAAAGGAAATAAATGAGCCACATAAAATTGAAACTTGGAAAAAAAGGACCCAATCCAGTCCTTCCCAGTTACTGCAAAGGCACTTGCCATCTGCGCTGTGCTTGGGAGGAGTCCACATCCAGCTGAGAGCTTGAACCGGGGGGCCAGGTCCAGGAGGTTTTTGCCTCTCTTCCTCAGTCTCCTGAGGCAGTGCCTCTTTTGGACTGCCTTCCTTCCATTCTGTATTCAGCTCCAGCAGCAGCCAGCTCCCAGACTGATGGGGGCTACCAAATACTCCCTGCCTTGTTTGGATACAATAGAGAAGGTGTCAGAAGAGGATTTTTGCATCATTTGTCATATGTCCATGTGGAAAAGTCTTCTCCAAAATGATGTGGTTCCAGGCAGGTGGAGAAAGGACTTTGTAGACTTGAGGAGTTTTTTAAATGGAAGGTCTTGTGATGTTTTTCACCATTTAAGGCTTTTTAAAAATATGCATGATGGTAAAGGTATCACAAAAGTTTTTTTTTTTTTTTTAATCTGTGTTCCTCTATATTATTTCTTATGTGAAAAATGAATATGATGCATTGCACTCCTGTGCCCATAGCAAAGAGATGTTCACAGACCTGCCCCTTACACTTTTATTGATACTGCAGAGCTAAGTGCTTTCAAAAAATGTATTTTGGAAGGCAAATGAGCCTTTCTGCATTTATAGCTTCATGTTTAGAGCTGGGTTCAGACATGGAGGAAGGAAACTATTTCACAAAATATTCATTCTTTCTGAGGCTGACTTCTGTCTTATTAGCCCAAGGGGAAAGGAAACCCAAGAAGAAAGTATCATAGACAGATTTGGGTCCAAAGTTTTCACCAAGGTTGACCTCTGCTCTGTAAGTGAGGCCTGCCAGACAGAGGCAGTAGTGTCTGAAAGATTCTGAGGTCTAGATGCCAGTGTATGAAAGCAGTTTGTCTTTAAACAGGTGGAAAAAACCATCATTCCTTACTCCCTCATTTGCTTCTTCGTCCTGTGTCAACTCCCTCATTTATTAAGCTTTCAAACCAAGCTCTTTTTTTTTTGAGATTAGATTGCTTTGTACTGAAATCATTAGATAAATATGAAATGTACCAAAACCGAAATGAATCAAAAGGAATGGCATTTTATTCCAGCTGAAGGTCAGCAAGAACACTGAGTGCATCGCCATGCTCCCAGAATTACCTTCTTAATTTCTAGTGTCTCTCTGCAACTCAACCTCCTCCCTTTTGTATCACCCTTTCTATTAGTTTAGTAATATGCTGTCATCCTGATTTTTCTTAATTTCGCTTGTGATATTACTTCTCCTTTTCCTCCTCCTATGGGAACAGATTTCTTTCTGCCATATGCCCATTTAAACCTGATTGTAGCGTCTGAACATCTTGTGTGCTTAGCCACAGCATCCCTTGGGGTTCAGTTGAGGCAGAGTATGTATGTGACCTTTAAAGCCATGTCAATGTGAGACTCTCTCAGCACACGGGTCTTTAAAGCCTGGATGTCTATGCTTTATACTAACAAATTTGACCAGCATGCCTTTTTATGAGGATATCATCATTTTGGGCAAATTCCAGGTTCCATATTTTAAATCAGCATGTAAAGCATTTCTAAAATCTCAATTTCCCACAGGTCAAGTTCCAGTAGATTAAAAAGGAAAAAAAATCAAAGCAGTTGTTATTTTACTTATTCATTCCAGCAAATTTGTAGTAGTAACTACTTGAACATGACTGTAAAGTGGACTGTTCTCAGTAGCAAAGTTTTAAGTAAATCAATGCTGTAACTGTTTCCTTATTATGACAATTCTTAAAAAGTGTGACAAGGTTGTTACAGGAAACAGTGAAAAGTCCCTACATTTCTGCAGATAATAGGTTTTGTATTTGTAGCCTAAGTAGTCTTTATTTTCACACTTTTTTTGCATACACCAGAAATAGGACTGTGCTGGGTAAACAGTGAGCTGCCCTAATAGTCCTGCCATAATAATGTTTTACTGTGCTGAAGTCTCATAAAATCTTTTTGGCTCAATGAAAGCCATTTCACAAACATCCTTAGTTTAGATCTTGTGTCATGCCACAGCATCGTTGCTGAGCTTTGCCTTCCCAGAGTGTCTCTGACAGTTCAGCACATAAACTGTCCAAATTTCAGTGCACCACTAATGTAGACATTCTTAAATATAAAAACTCAGGTGTGTCACCAATACATATAAACCAAAATATTATGGCACTTGCCTCATGAGGCAACAATACGTGGGGTCTTAAGGGTATTTTATTATGCAGCTGACTGGAGAGACTGAGAAAAAGCAATGATTGATTTGTACTCTGAAGTAGAAAAAAATGTTAAATTTCAATTAAAATTGACAGTATATTCTAGTAACATAAGCACAGCATACATTGTACATGTATTGAAATTAACCCTACATTACATAAGTGCATAACACAGGACATTTAGTACTAAAATGAAGCATTTTAGGCTATGAAAATACATAAGTATAACATCTATCCAAAGGATATTAACTTTGCTCTGTAGTGCTATATATCATGCAATTGGATTTTGACTGTTGAGCATTTTAATTCACCAATTAAAGTTAGGCATTTCAATATTCATCTTTCAGCTTACCTTGGTTAGTTGCTTTATAAAATATAGGTACATGACCATTTTGTTACTTTGTAATACTTTATTAAATGAGAATTCCTTATCTAAAAGCCCTCAGCTTTGAAATACTTCTCAATATAGAATTAGTCCAAAATCTAAGTTTTGTACAGTCGATTGTTTTCTGCTGAAAATATAGTAAAGGAGAAATGAACAGCATTTAAACAGAAGACAAACCCAGCAGCCTGAAATGGCAAATATTGTAAGCTGGTTTTAGTCCTTTTCTTGTTTTAACTCAATAATGAGGATCTGGGAAGAGTAGTAGCCTTTGTGGTGCAGATTATGAACAAAATTAAATGCTAGGGGACTTGTCACTAATGTTAGTTCTTAAATCAGCAAACTTTTCCATGCTAATCACTTTCTGAACCTGACTATAGCATCGTTCTGTCCGATGAAGAACTCTATTGATTTTCCTCTTTGGAAGCAATTTTTGTGGGGGATTCTCAAGTGGAGGAGCTTGAGCAGTGAGTAAATCTTTTGGGAGGGGTAGGTTTTGTATACTCATAATGTGTGACAGCCAAGCTTATGCGTTGATTGTTTGCCTTATCGAGCAACTGTTAAACTCTGAATTCCTGGAAACACCATCAAGCTGGAATAAAAGTACCACCTTCCCCTGCAAACACCATTATTTATTTTGGTCTCCTACAAAATCTTTGAGCAGCGTTTTTTCCTTACACATATTAATTCATAATGAACAATATTTCTAAGATGCCTTGAAAAAAAAGGCATCAAAGTTCGTGTTTTCACAGAGAATAACTAACTGGAAAGACAAACACCTCTTACTTTAAGAGAACCCCCAGACACAAACTCACCGGAGTACAGTTACAGGTGACGTATAGGTGTGTGTAGGGGTGAGGGGTGGGTGTCTCATTCATGCAACAGGGTTGCCACAGAAGGGCCCCCAGAGCGAGTGGCTCTTTTCCTTCTCAGCTGGGGGGATTCTGGAGCAAATGAAAAAAACTTATAAGTGGGCAAGGATCCCACCCCTGCATTCAAGTGATAACACAACTGAGTGACTGCACCTGCATCAGAGGGGAGTATGCTTATGTTCTTAATACTGGCTCACAGCTACACTTTGATTTTACTTGCTATCTGTATGATGAACTACAGTCAAGATTTTTTTCTTCAGTGATATTATAATATTTTATTTGATATTAAATCAAAGGTATGCTGCCTTTTAATTAATATTATAGTCTCCTACACATAATTTTCTGGTGTAAAGGAGGGTTATCTAGAAGGTCAAGGGTCAGAGAGAAAGATGGTATCTTGTAGCTTGAATTAATCTGAAAAAAAATGATATAGCTTTTTAGAGAAGAGAACAGTATGAGTCTGGCCTGAATTGGATCAGGCCCAATATCCTTTTGAGGAAGAAATAAAGGGCTTGAACCTTCTCCCACTGAGAGCAATTGCAAACCTGCAGTTTACTATAATAGCTGTGTGTGATAGGGGCATAATAAATTTAAGGTCTGAGATAATCAAGAAAGACTGTGTAATCTTCTGCTAATGCTTCTGAAAGATGCTCTAGTAAAATGCTAGGTAGGGAGAGCTCTGCACTACCCTGTTATCAGAAGAAATAAGTTTAAGCCCCTTGCTTGTTGCACTTGGCTCTAACTGATTGAGCCTGATCTTGACAGTGATTTAAAATGAAAAACTTTTGAAAATAAAATTTGTGGAATGATGACTGTGAATGCTGTAACTGTGAGAGAGTGGGGAATATAAGGGGAGAAGGAAGAAGCTTTACAAAGATACCTCTCTGAATTTCTGTATAGTGCATAAGAAAGTTCAAAGGCCATTTTAGACAAAGGTCCTCGGCTTGGTGTCCTGTTTTTGACAGAGGATGACAGGAGATACTGGTGGATGGTACAGGAGCAGGGCACTCCCACAGTGTGCAGTCCCAGCCTCCAGCAATGTAAAGCTGGGGGATTTCACATCAATAATGTGCTCTTCAAGGAAAAGCTATTGTTATCCATTTAAACGTCTTCCTGAAACTCTCCTTATTCAGAGCATTGCTTATTCAAAGACATTCATCAGGCATTTGCAAAATATAAGATTCACTGAGTTTAACAGAGTGAGCTAAGTTACTCTATAACTTTAGCTTCAACTGGATAGAAATATTAGTTCTGATCCAAAGCACCACTGTAGCCATTACATATCTTTCTGCACCCTTAAGTAAGATTTGGCTCAGAACCCCTGTGCCCCTATTATCATCAGTTTAAAGTAAGTGTGACAATGGCATTTGTTTTTCCTTTTCCTAAACTGGAAAACTTGTGTACGTGTTGCTGTAGCCTCATCTCTTTGGTTTATCGTCCCTGATTATACCTTAGCTAAAATTCAGATTTTCGATTTCAGAAAAGAGACAACTTTTTTTTTTGTTCTCTGTTTTGAATTCTATAAAATAATAGTAGTAATGGATCCTCGAATTTTGCCAATATATTGTATGAGAGTGAAAATACATGCATAGCTTTTCTGCTATGGAAAATGTGTGAAGTACTATGTATATATATATATATATATACACATACATATAAGGCAGAGTTACCTACCAGCAATAGGTAGTCCTTTGAAAAGAAAACCTAGAAGTTGTTTCAGCAGAGGCTATATTTTCTGCTAAACAAAATTTGTTCAGAAGACACATTTGTTCATGTGCCATTGAAGACTGTTAAATTTGAGTGACAGGGTTACATAAGTTCTTATGAATTATTTTGATATTATTTTTGAAAAAAAATCTTTAAAATTGTTTTTACTGTCTTTGTTTTCCCCTCTTACATTTTGCAGCTTTTTAATTTCAATTAGTATAATTTGTGAACATGCAAATACATGTTGAATCTCCAGATGGATAAGAAAAAATTTAAAAAAGTGTTTTGGCTTATTCCAGATAAAGACATTGATGTCCTAAGTTAACACTGACCTGATGTGCTTTATATTTCAAAGCTGAAACACATGTGAGGTTGTATGTGGAAACGCTGCTGTGGACGCAAGCCGTATAAATGGGTTTTAACCTATTGTGTTTCATACAGGCAAGTTCTGTAAACACCTGGCTAACATGTATACACTAATCCTGCTCCCCTAATAACAATTAGATTTTACTCTGAAAGTGAAATGAAGCACATAAAGTCATGCATTACATATCACAAATGTATATATCAATTTGCACGCACATCAGTTTTTGAATGGTCATTTCTCATTACATTTTCTGAAAAAATTTGGTTGATTCACACACTTATTTAGCATATGCATTTGTATGAATCAGGCTTTTATCTGCAGACTGAGAGTCTCCAGTGCTTAAGGGAAATACTGACAGCTGAATGTCTAAACCTGTTTTTGGTTAAATGTTATCCTTGGTTGTCTTCAGGAGCACAGCTTTTGCAGCCAATATTTTTTCTACAGTTTTCCTAGTTTGCGCATCATGTTTTACTTTTCCTTCCCTAGACACAGCAAAAATGGGCTCCATTTTATAAACACGGTAGTCAGCAGTTTCTAGAAATGTGAATATTTGTTTCAGCAAGGAAAATATTGCAAGTGAATTATTAAAAATTCAGAGGTTTCTAATTTTCTATTAGTAACTGGAAAATTGAGGTTTTTTTTCATTGTCCGTGGTGTTATTACTGAGCACAGCTAGAATGTTATTTCTTTGGCGTATTGCTTTGGACCTTTGGGGTATGATATAAGGCACAGAGCATTCAGAACACTGCAGCAGATTTCTGCTTACTGAATAACCAGGGGAAATAGATGTATTTGGGGAATGATGGTCAGCAATAATTCTGACTACACAGTTTTTCATTGGCAAATGTCAGATTGCTGTAACCCCAGGATGCCTTAACTGTGATGAGTTTCTGGTCACCTACCCCAGCCTGTACCCCAGACTAACCAACAGCCCCGTGCTTAGAGGTGGGCAAGCAGTGTAGTTCTCTGAAGTGACCAAGAGCCTTTTTGTCATGGGCCTCTCACTTTCCTGAATGGAAATTTTTCTTTAGGAATCAGGGAGAAAAATACAGACTTTATATAGTGAAGAACTCCATGGTAGGTGGAAGATGATGACTGGGATTCCTTTTCCAGTTAATATGTTATCGTTTACACAAAATGAAGTTATTCCAACAAGGGAGATGGATAGAACTTAGCCCAGAATACTTCTGAACTAGCGATACAGACATTCAAAGGATGGTAGCAGATTAAGGTTTAATATCCAAACCCGTATCTGACTTCTAGATGCCTCAAATACAGTTTTTCCCGTGGTGTGCTGCCTTTTTCTTTTGTTTTGTATGAAAAATATTCAAAGTATATCAGTGGTTCTCAGAAATACAGAGCCCGTGTTGCTTTGTGCCTGGTTTTTGGTGTTAGCCCTGCGAGGCACAGGTGTCTGTACAACACAGCTGCTCTTGCAGATGCCCAGATGGCCAGGCCTTGTTTTCTTGATTTCCCCAGACATAACAATAAGAAGAGAAGAAAACTGCCAATAGTACAATTAAACAAAGAAATACCTGCCCTGCCACCCTTGTATCTCCTGTTATCTTCTACATAACTGGGTAGTTTGTTCTGTGGTACCCTTTGGAGGCCTGTGGACCCCTGAGCACTGCAGGGGTGGCCAGCACCACTCTTGCTGGAGCATCACTTAGTTGTAGATGTGCCTGACACGGATCTTGGCCATCTCAGTCTCTTGAGGCTGTTGCCTGTCTGAGATCTGAAATAAGGAAGATTTGGACCTGCCTGTCATCCTCTTCAGTGGAGATATGGTGCCTGCCTCCCACAGCAGGATTTTTTAATCCTAGGTCAGGCACCTGACCTCCACAAGCACTGTTTGGAAGATGCTGATGCCCCAAACCTCTCTTTACTGAGATCAGGACATAAAGATGGCAAATGCCTGTGTTAGAAATCAGCAGCTCCTCTTTCCACTTCTTAGCATCCTCTGCCAGCCTGAGATGTTGCCTTTGGTAAATCAGGGTATGTAACTCTGAACAGCTGTACAGGTGTATGTTTTATCTTGGGAAAACTGGCCCATTCTAATTTTTAGGAACCAGCCACAAGGAAAGATGGTGACAGGTGCTGATAGAACCCTGTGAAAACAACCAATGCAGAAGTGGTGGGACCTTCTGCTTCTGCCTCCCTCCATGCACTGCTCAACCTCCACAGAGTCTGCGGGCACTAGTTTCAGCCCTGCATCCAAGTGAGTGAGCAGTGGGGCACTCTTCAGCTCTCCGACATATTGGGTGTGTGTTTTGAGGACCACATTGCTCCATGTAAGGCTGTTTTGTATGTCAGGTTCCAATACTGCAGGCCTGTATAGTACCTGCACTATTGGTGCAAAGCTGGGCTGTGCTTGGCTTGCCTTTTCCCGTGAGGAGGGTGTTTTTAAGTACTACCTTCATTCAAGGGAAGGTTTGGGGTTTTTTTTCTTCTGTACATTTGCCACTTTAGCTGTAAATGACAGCACTGAGGAGTGAGAACATCTAAATTTCAGAGTAGCCAAATCAAACTCTCATGCTAGAGCTGCCATCAGTTTGTCTCCATCTGCAGAACAGGGACACTTTTGAATTCTTAATACTAATATTACGGGAGCATCAGTTCCTGCCCTCAATAAAAGAACTGTTGAAAGGACCCTTGAAAGGATTTCTCTGCATTGCTTTTAACAAATCTGGTTAGTGGAGGCAGAGTTTACTCCGTGTGTTTTCCCAAATTGCAGTACACCAAGTTGTGATCTGTTGGCAGAGTCTGTGTGTGAACTCTGTGCCTGTCCAGCAACCCATCAGAGCAGTGAACGTGAACATCAATGAAACAGTCCTGGTTTACTGCTGCTGGGAGCCTGTCCAGCAACCCTAGCTTTTCACCCTGTGGGTAGTGCGGGCAAAGTAATTCCACAAGGAAAGAATCACAACTGGATTCCAGCTTTTGTATTCGGAGGGTGGGGGGATGTTTGCGTTTCATTAATGTTAAGTTTGCTATTTCCAAGGATTGGGAAGAAACATGTCTTCCCTCTTTTCTAGAATATAGAGTGGTGTTTACTTTCTCATTTTGAAATTTTCACATCTTGTGTAACAGCTGTGCTAGGGCAGGACTCGCTCTCTGCTGAACTGCTGCTTTTTTCCTTTGGCCTTTGTTAAAATTTCTGATAAATAACAGACTGTCTACAGCTGTTCAAATGATGTTGCTTTTTCTAAGTGTCACTTCGGTGTTCATTCCCACCAATGTAGGCTTTGCTTTAGAAGGTAAATAAGGGAGAAATAGGGCTTGCTGTTGAGTAAAATTGAACATGTGGGCAGTGGGAAAAGAGTCTGAAACGTGAATTGCCCAAGCCTACAGAAGCCATCCACCTCCAGCTGTGATGGAGACACTGTAACACCTTGGCAAGACTGCTGTGTGCAATTTCCTTTAAATAACTAGTAGGTTTTTTGTTTGCTGCAGTTGGTGCAATTTCTTCACATTTTCTCATTTGAAGGTAATCTGCTTCTAAGAAGTGATTAGTGTGATTTGTACATGGAAGGCTTCACTGGGCTTTGAATTTTTGCAGTGGCATTAGCTATGCCAGTGCTACTGGGCTCACCACTGTAATAAATAATGAGAAGATAATATGTGTGACTTAATAGTATACTAATCTATTGTAAAGATAACTTGTATAATTTATATTAATCCATGATTTATCTAGAAGCTTGCTCTAAGAACTTTATAAAATCACAGTTCTTGAATAAAAGGATCTTATGAACAAGGATCTTATTTTTTACACACTGTAACTCTCCTTTACACAGGAGTTGTTCTGTTCATTTTTTGTTCTTAACCCTTATGTACAGATCTCTCTAAGAAACTGAAGGGCAGAATTTGGTCTGGATTTGAAAAACATATCAACAATTTCGAAGAAACCATATGAGTGCAAAGTTTTATCTGTGTTTGAAATTAGAAATTGAATTTCTATAGCAATATTTAGGTGAAGTAAATATTCAGATGAATTTGATTTGTTTCTGGTTGCAAACTTCTTATAAAGACAAAAATATATCATTTATAATTCCAAAGAGAGAGGACAGCGAATGAACTGAACTAACTCAACTCTGTCCTTCCCACAGCTGAGGACACAAAGTAATAATTGTTGCTCAGATAAATTATCACACAAAAGAACAGCAAGACATTCATTTCCACATGAAAAAGCATAAAAATAGGGTTTCTGTAAGACTGATTGGAAGATTTAATATGAGAATGTCAATGTGAAGGTTTCCTTTTAAGGGTGTTAGATCTGCTTGGGCTGGAATTGGTCTTGCTTTTGCTCAAACATAACTAGAGCAAACCTGTAGCAATTGAATAAATGGAGAGCCAGTGACATTGTTTGAACAATTTTTTGACAAATATGACAGTCCAGACCCTTAGCTCTTCTAGTTTTTGAAAACCTTTCTCAAGGTTCTTATTGTTGTAACAATTTACATCATTTATAAGCCAAATGTGTTGGTTCCAGTATAGTACCAGCACTTACTGAGAGATAGTAGATCCAATGGTCCTGTAATTTGCTCAGTGACTCTTTAAATACAGGATGCTGGCTTACAGCCATGCTGCAAGACACATAGATATAATTCTGTTGGTAGACATCAAATTCTGGTGCTTTTGGAAAGAAGCTGGCTTTCTTAGTCACAGGGAGATCTCCAAAAGAATTTGAGAATTTTGCGAGCATGTGCTTCAGGTTTGCTCAACATTTTGAGGCAAGTGTAAATCACTTCTAAGTAAGCTGTGACGAATGAAATGTTCCTAATTACAAACTGCTAGCCAATCTTTACACTATTTTTGCCTTAGTACCACTTAAATTTCTACAGCATATTTTATAGACAAGAAAGTGTGACTAAATACCTGCAACATCATAGACTCATGTTGGAATAGCAGTGACAAGAAGCAGAACTAACTCCTCTGGCTGAATATGTTAATTATTTATTGGATTAGAGGTGATAAATTGGGGATCTCAGCCCAAATCTGCCGCGGCACTATATTGTTCGGCTAGCTCGAGGACCACTAGTGCCAGGCACCCACCCACGCGGGAGAGGGTGGCGGAGGCTGCTCGCGGGCGCGCGGGAGGGTTGGCGAGGTTCCAGCCTGGACTCGCCTAACCCACCAATGGTCCAGGCGCGCTGAGGAGGTAAGAACAAGGCGGAGGGAACTTCTGCGTGGGAGGAGTGGGTTTTATTCAACTTGGAGGTCACAAGAAGAAGTAGTGGCCAAAAGCCGTTACCAGGGCTTGTTATACCCTTACCAAAGGGTGGGGAAAACATGGAATAACCAATAAGACAGGGACATGGGTTTGAATCTTGGCAGGCAAAGGGTACAGACCAATGGAGGATAGCGTGGGAGGGGAGAAATGCCGTGGGCCGACAGGGGATCAGGTAATCCAGAGCCTTCTGTGGGAAGAACCAAACACAGGGAGGGAAAGGGGGGAGATGGCAGTGGCCAATATGATATTGCTGGCTGTGGAACCGGCCATAATGCACCGCAACACAAATCTGGGTGATCAGCCACTTCAGGCACTTTCCACCAGCTTGGCAGAGAGGCCAAGGACTTAATAGAGGTAGAATGTGAACTACATTTTGGTTTCCTGAGATGGCTCCATTTCTTGAGGTTTATGGGCAAAATTGTGACTAATGAGAAATGCGTGTCCTGCTGGAGCACAGCTGGCTGTGTTCACTGGATGAGTGAAGACCTGCAGGCCATTTTTCAGTTACAAGTGTTTTAATGGTGTCAAACACTGGATTTTTAATCAGATTCTCAAGCAGCATCAAAAACGCATGTGCAAATTGCTGATCTTGGTTGATCTTGGGACCCATTTTTCCTGTGACAGCTAGGGCCATCTTAGAAGAGAGCAGAAATAACAATGCGATAAAAGCATTTCTCTAGACCTTTGTAGTTGGTGAGAGAGGATGTTCAGTTTACCCCAGATAATGGCCATAACGCACAAACAGCAGGGCTGGTGTGTGCTGTTTTCTGACGTGTGGTTCAGGGGGCTGACCACCAGCTGCTGCTCGTGGGGTGGGACAGCCACACTCCGAGCGTTGGGCAGATACACATCTAGGCCTCTGCCGCCAGGAGCCAAAGATGTGTGGCTGCAGCCACCCGGTGAACCTATCTCTGATGCTGCTCTTGCACATCTCTAACCATTGTACTGAGGCCCTACATCTGCAACGAACAGGATTTTTGGTTCATTATTTAAATGTCTTTGAAATGGGACTATCATGCAAAAGAGAAACTAGGGTTCTTCACTGTGTTCATGCAAAAAGGTACTTGGTGAATTGGAAGATTTTCTGTTTATAGGGACACTTATTTGCTTTATTATAGATATATTTGTACCATAGAGTCACTTTATTAGCTGACACATCAACCCTGTTCAGTCTCAATAACTTGTAGTCTGTTTTGAAAGCAGAAATGAAGCCAGGAATACCAGCAGTGGTAGGAATCAGACAGGGCTTTGCTGTGTCCAAGCTGGTGTTGTCTGGCATTTCACCTTGAACTGCCTGGTGAGAATTTTAAATGTGGAGATATTAGTCAGCATCATGGTTATGGTATGTTGTGTTTTCATTGCCATGTTTTTTCATGAAAGGAGGCTGTTCTGCACCTACATTTGGAAAGCATTCATTCTTCATGTGTACCACGTGACTAAAATATTGTATCTGGAGACTGTGTTTTTAACAAATAATTGCCTCTTCATAATAAGTACAATAGATAGAGAAGATCTGCTTGGGCAGGCAGTCCTTTGCTTTTCCACAGAGGTATTCTACCTTTTGCAACTGAATCATAATATTTGCTTGTGTGTTCAAGTGGAATGCCCAATGCAGGACTTCTATATCCAGATTAGAATTCAAAGGTTCCTGATTATCATTCCTTTTTCACCTGAATTGTTTTCTAAACCATCTCCTAAAACTCCTGTTAAAAAAAAAGGAAACAAAACCCAGCCATTCCCCCAACCTTTTACTGCGCTGATATTTGTGGAAGAAAAGCTGCAAAAACACTTTATGCAGAGCATATGAAAGGGAAATGGTTTTAATTTTTAACCATAATATTTTACTTTCCTGAAATTTGTCTTCTCTCTTGGAGGTTCTGTACAAGGAAAGAGAATCTGTAACCCCTACGCTAGCATTATTTGGAATACCTTCTACATTTTCTGTAATTACAAATGTCTTTGATACATTAAGGAAAGAATTTATTGGAACAACATGTCCAGTTAAATTATGAATATTTTGGCTTGTGCCGTATCCCAATTCTGTTTTATGTGCCTATTTTTTTATGCATGTAACATTGCTACTAACTTCCTATGGCATTATATTCTCTGCTTCCCACAGCAGAATGGGCTTTCATTATTGCTTTTCATTACAGCAGTGAGCAAACTGTTCTAAAAATGTATGTGTGTGTGTGTGCCCGCGTGTGTGCCTGTGTGTGTGAGCGCGCGTGCCTATGTGGCATCCGGTGTTTACACTTTCGGTGGACATTTCACTCCCAGCCTTTTCCATCCTCGATGCTTTATGTGGTCAGCTGTGGCTCCACAAACCTGGCCAGCGCCCTGTGGGAAGGCATGAATAGCCCTTGTTGTGCAGCACACCTGTGTTCTGTGCACAGCTGTTTGGTTCACAACAGGGTTGCTGTTAGCAGTTATGAAACGTTTTCACACCACCCACCCACTATCCACTGGCTTATAACGTTTGCTGGCACTTCTGTCCGGCTTGAACTTTTTTCCTTGTTTTTTTTTTTTTTAATTTAAAGGACACCAGGATATTTTATGCATAGGAATAACAAGCCAAATTGGCACAGCACCTTATTAAAAATATTCCCTCTCTCCTGTGTCAAAGATTGCTCTTTTTCTGTCTGTGGTAAATCTCCAACTATAAGAAAAAATGTTGCTATTTATTTTGCTATTTTTTATATATTTTGCTATTCTAAATTTTTTTCTGTAGTTATCAAACAGTTTTGTGCTGGCCAGAATTTAAAGAAGCTGGAACATTACTTTGTTTTTATCTACATATTATTGGAGATGCAGAGTCACCCATTTTGTTCTATATTTTCTCTGTGTGTTACAATAGGAAGTTGAGACACCAGCAATAAAAGTCTGCCAATGTACCACTTTTTAAACCCCCAGAACTGACTGGATGGGTAACTTAACTCTTCTGAGAGGAAGAAGGCTAAAAGCTCACTTTTCTGGTACTCAAGTCTTCAAAATGGAAAACTGAACTAAAAGGAAAAACTAAATACAAAATGAGGTGGCTAAGTGAAGCAAGTGTTCCATATAGAGGGGAAGAAAGACAAATTAAAGTACAAACTGCTTCACTTCTACGGGAGAATGCTATTTAAATACATAGACTGGGAAGACAGCTGAACTCTTCTATGCAGTTTTATCAGCTGTGTTTTGTATCTCTCCATGACACAGTATGTGGCTCTCTTCTGAAAGCAGGACAATGTGTTTTGACAGCCCTTGGCAGTGAGAGCAACAGTGAGAAAAGCAAACCAAAGTGATTCAAATTAACACGAGCTGGCTGTTGTGAAGCTGGTCCATCCAAAGCATTTCCCATGAATCGAGAACCTCAGATATTTTAAGATGCAACATAGCCAACTGGGTTAGAAGCACTGTGCTAGCGCTGCCCACCATGCTGCCACCTACGGAGAACTCCATTTTCCTTTGGTAGGGAATCCTATAGGGGCAGTCAGCTCTAGTCCTGTTTGACAAAGTGAACAGGTCCTATACTGAGCTCTGTGTAGGATCTGCAGGGAAAACAGCATCAAGCAGAAAGGCAAATCTCAATTAAAATTGCTTTGGGTAACTCTGACCATTTCTGTAGGGGATGGCTTGCATGGAAATTTGTTGTTTTCCTAAATTACACATGGCTGTGTGTTTATTTTGCCATAACGTGACTGCTGATGGTTTTTATTTTTTAAACACTTTTATGCTGATCAGAAGAAAAATATGGAATATTTCCTATGCCTTATTTTTTTTAAACACTTTCTAATTCAAAAGAGGCAAAAGTCTTAGAATTAAGGATTTTCTGCTCAAGCTAGAGCAATTTCCATGAGGTTCAGTCCTGTTGACTTTATTCAAATATGACTGGTTTGAAGAATTCAAAGAGGTCTAGAAAAGAAAACACTTTAAAGTGCATTGAAGCTGAAAAATCTGTTTTTTGTCATGCATGTCCTCTTCTGGCCTTGCAGGACAATCTTTTCGTTTCATATTCCTTTCCTGATGGTAAGAACATGTTATTTTTTGAGGTGTACAATCCTATGACCCATCTCTCTGTTTTGTGTGCCACAAAGTTACTTTGCCCTGTGTTCTAACTTCCTAAGAATACTCCTTTTACTTAAGATCCTTTCATTTTGGTTCCCTTCTGGGTGCCTTCTCCCACCTCGTCACCAAATAAACCTTAATTTAGATTATTCAAAGTATCTGTTGTTTTCTTCTTATTCGCACACCTGCCCACATTCTACTTCTCATACCCAATGCCTTCCCACTCTCATTTCCAGCTGGAAGATCTCCTCTTCCCATTGTAGTAAAACTCCCTTATGAGTAATGAGGAGCAAGTTAACCCTTCTACTTGTACTTCAGTCCCTCGTGATCCATAACAGATTTTATCTGCACTGTGCCCTGTGAAGAAAAAATTGTTGCAGATGCAAGAAATTAAGTGATTTGCCCAAGGTCATCAAGAAAGTTAATGGGTAAATTAAGAGCAAACCTCGTGGATCCTAATTTGGGCTGTGGAAGCTGTAATAGCAATGGTGAGGAGGGTGGAAAGTCAAAGTCCAGGCAGATGATTTGTACTTACAGCCAAAGATGACACAAATAGAGGCAACCCCCACTCCTGATGAGGAGAGGCGGGAGAGTGGGACATAATTCAAGCTATTCAGATTCTGCTATTTAGCATTTGCCGATCACTAATGTGATATTTGCAAAGTATAATATTTTCTAACAGCTGTAAGAACAAGAGAGCCTAAAATTTCTCCCTATACATAATATCCATGAAATTGCATTGAATATTGTAATGATGTGTTATGCTGCCATTAGATCCCTGTGAATACCTAATTTGGAAGGTTAATGAAATTGACAAATGTGTGTACTGCATGTGCATTGTCAGTACTAGTTAATGGCAACACTCACATTTTTATTTGGAAAATTATATAAAACTGAAAGTGACAATTATTGTAACTTCATCTTTTTTGGAATCTAGCAGAGTGTGCAGTTTATTTAAATAGGGTTGTATGTGTTTTAAATTTGTATACCATCATATGAAGTCCTTTGCTCGTCATGTGATTATATACTTAATTTTTGTATGAATGAATGCATGTATTGTGGTCTTTTACAGCATATTGGGCCATTTTTTTTGGCTTTTTTGTGTGTATTCCACACTATAATACCATAAGTCCTTGTCTTCCTGTTGGCTCAACAGTGCTTGATTACAAAACTCGTGCCAGTTAATTCAAAGAGACATCACACATTCAAAATGAATTTCCCCAGGCAAGGAAAGTATGCTAGAGCACAATGAAAGAGTACGCTCTTGTATTTTCTGAACACGACTGAGCACCAACAAGGTCACTTGCAGCTGCTGCTGCTTCCATATATGAATTTGATGAGATCCTTGAAGTTTGGCCCGTAATTATTTCTGTGGCTTTAGAGAGTGCTTCTTTAGGTCAAGGTCACATTTTTAGGTTTATAGAGTCCAATTTGATCTCTTCTTTTGGTCTAAGCTGTTCAATTAGACAGTTTAACATAGTGAATGATCCGTTATGGTCCTGGAGATCTCAGATTCATCTCTTGGGAAGTGAGACATTATGGTAATCCTCTGTGATGCACTACAGAATGGATAATGTTGCCATATCTGAGCCTTGCAGGCTAGAAAACGGTGTATGGATGGAGTGATAGCTGCACAGCCCACTTCCCCTCTTACTTAATTTTTGTGCATCTTTTCAACTCCTTGTGGAGTTTCTTCTGAGGAAGCAGGTGTCGCAGAGGAGGGTGGCTGCCCTGAGGAGACCATATGTGTCACTTCCAAGAACAAAGCAGTCTTTTAAACCCAGTGCTATATTGAGCCTGTGACTCATGAATCTTTAGATCAATAACAAAAATGTTTTTAAATGTGGGGGCAGCCCCAAACAGAGTGACTCAGCGCCGCAGTTCCACATTCAGCGTGCCTTGGTGCAGGGTCTGGTTTCAGATAACTGGTCTCTGGAGTGGGGCCAGGTGATGTGTGGGGGCCGAGGCGCTGGCGCAGGCACAGCTGAGTGGGGTTTGCTTTTTGATACTCGGCACACCTGCTCTGGGTCAGCTTCAGGCAGGAGCTGTGCTCTTGGGCTGTCTGAGGGTTGCCTGCAAGTCAGCAGCCCATCTGACTTTCAGGCTTTTTTTTATAAGGTGACTTGGAGTCGCTGAGGCTTAAGACATTCTTAGGCTTAGATTCTGCTGTGGCTTTTCCCCTTTTTGTCATGTTGTGTTACTAAATATATGTCAGAATCTGGTGCAAGAATACATCTATTCAGATCCTTTGTGGCAGATGCCGTGGATTCCGGTAGCCTAAAACTCTGAAGAACTATTAAATGCTTGTCCCTCTCACAGTCAAGGCAACAAGGACTCTTTCTGCTTTGGTTCCTGTCTTGGTGGCCATGTCACACTGGGCTCATGGTAACGCTCAGGGAGAAGCTGGAGTCCTCTAATCACCCCACAGACCTCTTCCCCAAAAGCACAGGTCATGCTTTAATGTTATCATCAGCTATGATTGTCTATCTATGCACTGATTTGAAATAAGAAATTTGGAGCCTGGAAAAGCGTCACACTGAGATTTGTCTTGATAAGTGGGAGTGTTCTGCTCCTCTGCAGACTAATGATTTACTGATAGTAAAGGATAAGAGATATTTGCACCCGGCCTATTGAAGGGAGATTTGCATTTGAAAATGTTAGGCCAGTAAATAATCCAGGGAGATGACATTGAAGCCAACACCTGAATGAAGGAGGGGAGATGAATTTGAATGAACCTTCATGCAAAACTCCAAGAAGGAGTACAGGGTTATAAGTTAGCCTTCTTCCTTGGCTGCAAGTTCCTTTCTGTGAATATATATTTGTGGTGGAGAGTGTACACCAGCTCTGAGACACTGTCCCCGTGGGTCAGATGTGGTTTAAATCTTGTTTCGCAATTAGATACGAAGTGAGACAAGAAGGAAAGAGATAATGGTGAGCCTCTTGGACTTGATTTTAGAGAAAATATTCTTTCCTTTTTGCCAGCCATATGTTAAAAATCTCTACAACTCTGTTGCTTATTTTGAATTTTATAAATAAGTATTTTTCTTTGCTTTTGACTTGGCTTGTGCCATGAATTCTAACGTTGGCTAGCATAAAAAACCTATTCTGAAAACTGGTATATAGGCACAGTGTAGTAACTTCTAAGTCCTCATGATCTCCCATATCAACAGAAGTTGCTACCTGTGCATACTGTGGGACAGAAAGGCAGCCAGTAAGGTAGGAAAATTATACTAATGTAAAATATTTGGTTGATGAGCACAAGGCAGAGTGGTCTTGTGCACACACAGGGGGACAAAAAGCATATTGAACTTCAAGTTTTGTGTTCCTTTCCAGGGCTCTGGGGGAGCATATAAAAAGCAGTTGACATGCTTTAGCTTTCCTTGAAGAGCTCTGCCTCTTGTATATAGAAAGATATTTGGTAGTTCCTGCAGGCCTGAGCATATTTGATAGGCATATGCATTCTTTTGTTCTTTTCTGACCAATATGCTTCTGTACTATGTGTGTGAGAGAGAGATTGTAGTGCTGTACCTCTCCACTCCTTTTTTTACTAAATGCCTGCCCTTCCCACATTGTCCTCCCTTCCCCGCCCCTAGTCCTGGCCACACCCTCGAGTTCTCCCTATTGGTTCAGGTACCCCAACTCCGCCCATGTACCGCCCCTGTGCCTTGAGACCATTAGTCCATGTGCTCTCTCCGACCTGCTCGACTCCATATAAAATCCCAGGCTCCATGCTACGTGCTGTCTGTCTGTATGTCTTTGGGAACCGCCGTGTCAGCATGTGAATAAAGATCCTCTGAGGTCCCCATGTGGGGAGCCTTCTTGCCTTCTTTGTCGCCACCGTGTTGTGGAGCTGACAGCTAGCTGGAGCATGAGCGCGGGGCTGCCCAGAAGGGCTATGGGAAGCGGAACAGCCGCTCTCCCCGATAAAGCCACGCTGAGCTATCAGGGAAGGTCTGCCACTTGCCTTGCCATTACAGAAACAACTACAGACCACAACAGGAGATAGATAAAATTTCTGCTGATGAATCAGATTTCCTTCAAGGTCAGGAACTGAAGTTATGTACTCTTAACTCAAGAAATTAAAGGAACTTGAAGAAGGAAAGTAATAATGAGGAAATGTTTCAAATTAAATTATTTTTCCTCAAGAAATGTCATAGGGCCACCAATTTTTTTTCAGCTTTTTGACATTTCAAGCAGAAGTGAAAAAGGATTAATGGTTAGCTACATTGAGAGACGATGCTGCAAGGACACCATAGGGACGGGGCTCAGAAGTGGCAGGGGACTCCCTGGGCTGGGAATGAAGGAGTTTTACCATCCGGGACTCGTCCCATCACCTCCAGCAGTGATTCCTTCTAGGAACTCTATTCCCACCTGAAGGGTAGCAGGTGTGGGACCCTGACACCTCAAAGAACATTGTCAGCAGCTAAGATGCCACCAAAAGAAAGGAAACCTCTCTAGAAGAATGATCACTTCCATTAAACAGAAAAAAATTCTGCTGGAAATAGGGCTATAAGCAGAGAGTGTCCACACAGGGCAGTAGGAAAAAATGAAAGTAGCGGAAAATTCTCATAGCAGAAAATTCTCTAAATATTTGTGGAGTATAACGGAGGTCCCATCTATCAAACAACTGTGGATAATTATTGATTCATTATGATGTATGTCAGCATTCAATGAAAAAGCTCTCACTGACCTCAAGAGATGACAAACCGAACTCAGTGAAGGATAAAATAATCCCCATGTCATTTAGCTGGTAAAATTTGGAGAATTAAGGTTTAATTTGCTTTCTAACAAAAAACAGCAGATATAACACAGAGTCATTTATTTTCTAATAAAACCCACCAGATAAAACACACAAAGAAGCATGTTATATCTCCCCTTTCCTCAGCTTGAGACACACCATTAGTGAATGTGTGAATGTGTGATACTTGAGGTGTAAAAAATGATACTACACTAGAAGAGGCAAAAATTAGAGAAGGGCAATTATTCTGTTGCTTCTTGAATGTATTTATTTCAGCATCTTTTCCTAAGATGACTATACTATTAAAAAAAAAAAAAGAGACAGGATGCCTTTTCTCTGACTGTGGGTAGTGCAAGCCGTAGCTCTGCCTATGCAGCTGTGTTCCAGCCTAGAAGGAAACATAATGCGTTGGCACTCAAGAGCAAAGAGTCTTGATTAAAAAACTCATGGTTTGACCTCTGGCTTGCTAAACTTTGGTTTTAAATGTAAGAGGGGAATACCTCACTGATATAGTTTTATTGAATCAAGGAGATACAGACAAAAGACCAATGTTTTTGATGTGGATTTGTGTTGTGGGACTTTCTAACTGAGAGGTAAAATTTGAAATATTGTTTCTATGTGAGATTACGGCCAGACATCCTACTAAATCCAACCCATCCAGATTTCTCTGCTAATCTTCTGCTTTCGCAGCTGATGAACTACAACTCAGAATATTTAGCTTTGTTCAGACACTGACAGTATGGAAATTTTCATGTCTTTCAAGGTTCTTCTGATCTTTTATTTATTTTTTGATTAAATGTATATTACTCATAATATCCAGCTTTCAAAATTTCCCTCTATTTCTTCCATGATTGGGTTTGTCGTAGTTGAACTGGACTTTCTGCCTGGTGGAAGTACTCTATCCAATTGTCTACTCCGAAATGGTTTAGACTATGTGGAATTAACTTTCCATTACCACAATCAAGGGTTAGCAGTGTCTTTCACAATCCCCTTGTATTCCTTGTTACCTTGGTAGAAACTCATCTTTCTGGATCATGCAGAAGGAATTCAGGTGTCACAGGGGTCAGAACAGAATTACCAAAGAGGTAGAGGAGGCTGACAGCTTCATACCAGCACTTCCTGGTGAGGTTCAAGCCCTGGCCATAGAGTCATATGTCACATCCTGCCTGAGCTGGTGTCCAGTGTATAAAAGTTGGAAATAAATAACTGTGCCTATACCAGTCTTTCTTTGCTGTGTGGGCTCTGTGGGTTTAGCTCACAATGCCAGCCTTTACTGAACATCTAATTTGTTTTTGTTTTCAGGACAATGATTGCTGTCTGAACAGGTTAGCCCTGTAGGGGCAGGTTTCAAGTGGCAGCTATGTGGGATACAGGCAGCTATGTGGGATACAGGGCCTGAGGGATGCTCAGCACCCAGCATTACAGGATTCTGATTTTTTCTTGACTTTGGTGAGTCTGCCTGGGTGAATGAGGCTTACCTGTGGGAGTTGTAAAGTATGTTGCTAAGTTTTTTTTTGGTGTTTCTTTTAAAAATCTTCTGTGCCTGTTGCCAAACATAAGACATTTGTTTTCAGATTCTAACTTCTCAGGTAAAGCTGTCATGTTTATTCTGACTCACTACATCAACACATAAACATGAGATTTTTGTTTATATTTATTGCTCTTCGTGTATCTTTATATAGCCTGGAAAGCCTTTTTTAAGGCTTTATTCATTTCCAATGTATGAAAGAATGAGGGAAAGAAGTGCCACTATATAAGCTACTCTCAGAAGTTGCGTTTGAGCTATGTGTTGGCTGTGACACAGTAGGATACAGTTTAACCTGAGACAGATTTGGGTTTACATCTTCTGGTATAACTAACAGCCTTAGCTTTGACCATCACTTGACATTAAAAATAATTTTCCACTTTTCAACATGAAAGCTGTGAGTCATCCCTGAAATGAGTGTTGCCTGTGTAGTGCATTTGAGGAATGGTTTGGGGCAGGCTAACTTGCATTCACAGGATCTATAATCTATCATCCACTTTGCAGTGCTTTAATGTACTAACATTTTCACAGGCTGCAGACAGTGGCTCTCTGCTCAGATTAACCACAAGCTCATTCTGCTTCACCACAGTTTGACCTCTCTGATGAGCCACACATTAATGTGTTTGCAGACTGTGTATGTATATTTGGCTATAGACTTGTCAAGGCATGCACAACAGAGAAATAATTTTCATTTTTAAATGTGTTTGGTTTTTACTGGGATCTGGTTGGTCATTTATTCCTGGTAAATGATTTTTGTGGTGTCAGATAGTCAGTTGTGGAGTGCTGTTAAATATTGGCCCATTGTTTTCAAAAAACCAGAGGAGATTATCTATGGAGGGTGTTACAGAATCAGGTCAGAAAAGACCTTGCCAGGTCATCTAGTCCTTCTGTGTTGCCTTAAGGTAGGCAGTCTGAACCAGTTAGTCCTCTTAATGTCTGCTCCAGCTCGCTCCTTGTATCTTTTCCTGCTCCCTGATGTCCGACTGTGCATGCTCAGCATCCTGTGACTCACCACATCTTATTGGAATAGAACTCTTGTTTGTTTCCTGAAGGTGAACTGCAGGCTTGTGGAAACCAGGTCAACCCTCCTGCTCCAGCTCTTTGACTAGAGGTAGAGAGAGGCAGAGCAGGCAGCTGATGATCAGGACTGAGCTAGGACAGCTGAAGCTCTCTGCCGTGGCACCTGCATTCACATCTTTGGCCTGGGCTCGTAACTGCTGAGTTTCGGCACCTGCTTCTCATCTGCACCAGGTCCTTCACAGCTGACCTCAGCAGAGGCTGTTCTGAAATAAGGCACAAGCTGATCCTGCCGTCCATTAAATTAGTACTTGCAAGTAGCCCCTATAACTGGATAAATGATCTGATGTTTGAGGGAGACTGTAAACTCCACAGGAATGCTGTTCTCACCTGAGGCACCAGCCGCTCAGAGCTTTTGCTATGCGCTACAAGGCTGGCATCTCCAGAGGATGACGGGCTCACTGCTGGTGAGGGATGTGGTTGCTTCCAAATGCTCTTGCAGTTCTCTACATCCTTGGTAACCTCTCCATACTGAAACATGCTGGGCTGTTGTTGGCAGCGCCTTCTCCCAGTGAAAGATGAGCACAAGGAAAACCTGGATGTCCATCTTGCCAGCCCATCACAGAGTGCCAGTTAGGCTGCATTCAGCTGCTGTGCTCTACAGTGCCCAGCCCCACCAGTGTCTGTTGCCGCATGCTGGGGTGTGGGGGGGTGGGCTGAGGCCAAGGCCAGGCATAGAGCTATACCCCTTAGACACTGCCTTCTTATCCAGCCTGGTTTTTAATTTTTAATTGCTGTAATTTCAGAGGAGTTTGTCCAAATGGTTAAAGAGCACTGCCAGGAGCTCCTTCTGGGGTTTCAGATGGCTTATTTTTGAAGAGCACTTTCTCACTTGCTTTGACATGAGACATACAAAGGTAATGTGCTCCTCTCCCTTTCTTTTTTTTTCCCCCAGCATGTAGGAACTTGTTATCGGTTTCACTGTGCAGATGAAAAACTACACCTTGAGCAACCTCTATAAATGTCACAGGGATGTTTTTTTTTCAAGTGTTTACTGAGAACATATTATGTTTTAGTGTCTCTATCATAAATACCTTTTTGTTAATCTTTCACCCTCACTAAATCTATTACAAGCTTTAATCAACTTTTCTAGGCAGTAATAAAATGTTATCAGCAGTTGGCAAAGATTATAAGTGACAGACCCTAATGTTTTCTAATGATTGTCATTATTTAGAAGGTTGTTTGTAGTTTTACAGAAAAATAATTAGATCTATCACATACATTTAAAGAGAGAGGAGTGTACCTCCTCTGATAGTTTACTCTCAAGAAGTCTAATTTGTAAATAATTACTTAAAAAGAGATAAACCAACAAGCTAGAGCTGAATGGAAATTCAAGATAGATTTAGGCAAATGCAGGCAGAAGAGAACATACTTTATGCTTAAAAGGCAAGATATTCCCCAAGTGAATACGTACAGTTCAAGGTTTTCGCCTACTGTCAACAAGACCTGAAGTCTGAATTTCTAAGTCTACAGCACCTTCTTTATCAACTTGCTACCTTGTTACACATACAGAAATAGGCTTTGTGAAACTATTACTTTATATTATGCAAATGATTTTTCCCTTTAGGAGACAGTCAATACTGTTTCACTTACATGACACGTTTCTGCAACTAGAGAAGTGAAAGGTTTGAAATAAATGAAGGTGAGAATTTCTTGGTCTCCTTAAAGTTTAAACATCTAGCATGGGTTTTTAAAATTTGTTTTGTTTCTTTTTGGTTAGATTTGGTTTATAAGGGAATATCTGTAAGCACTGTGTTCTGGATGAATTTCAGTGTTGATGTACTCAAGATACATTTCCCTGAATTCTCAATGGTGTGACTATATTTTAATTCTTACTGTCCTGATCCAGATTGTTGCTGAATCTGGAGAAGATGCAGTCCTAAGCTTAGCACAAGCTAAGTTTGATTTGTGCTCCATGCATGGCATTCAGTCAGTTGTCCCACACTTCCTGTCTGATGTACCAATCCGCCGTGACGCAGCTGCTCCCTGCCTCCAGGTTCTGCTGTGTCCCTGAAGCTACGGGAGTTTTTACTGCACCCCTGGTACAGCCCTTGGGCTTTAAGAGAACCACAGCCAGGATCTATTCTTGGGCAGCAGTCCAATGGCATCTTCTTCCTCCCTTTTTGTTTTGTCTCCTGTTGTATGACCCCCAGATGTGTGCCAGTAGAGAAAGGCCACCTATAAAGCGGCACATCAAATATTTGTCGTGAATATATCTACAGTGCTCCCAGATAATTTGCTTGTGCCACAAAACTGAAATCCTCACCAGCACCAGGCAGGGAATGTTTTATAGTTTAATGTTGTTTCATGCCCAGTGAATGCTCACTGCTGACCTGCTTTCAGATGGTGTAAAAAACATCTGTGCAGGTGTTTAGGTCTTCTGGATGTGTACCCACAAGCAAGCACACACATACACACACAAAATCCTTTAGGCTTAAACCAGTTTAAGCACAAGTGTGGACCAAATCTGATTAGCGTAACTGAACTGGAGCTTAGCTTTGCAGTTGCAGACCTCATCTAGTTTGCTTTTAAGCCTTAAAACTGAAACTCTTTCCCCATGTATACCCTTTTCCCTGACATCAGTTTTCCTCTTGCTCAGCATGTGGATCAGCTATGTGCTCAAGATGAACTTGCAAATGATTATTAATTTCTGTGTATTTTTTGAAAAGCTTGGTTTATTTCTTGTGGTGGGTTTCTGTTGGGCAGTGTAGATGTTGACTCTTTATTCCTGTCATCACCTCTTAGGCATTTCTAAAGTGTTATGCTGACTGCCTTTTTTTGTCTCTAGTGATCTCTGTTTCCACACATCCCAGAAACTTTCTTGTTTAATTCTGTTAACAAAAAAAGAATGATATGTTTAAAAAAATTAAGCTGATTTTTATCTCCTTAGTAAACACTAAATGGTGCACTTTTTCTAAGGAAACTAGGCATTTTTAGCAATTAATTTCTTTTCTCAAACCCCCATTACTCTGGAGAAGGGTGTGCATCCTAAAGATATTATAAAGTAAGCAGAAAATCCAACTTGAAAGGACTGGCAGTGTTTAAAGTTAGCATTTGGAGTATATCTGCAAGAAGCAGCAGCATGTTTAAATGGGAAATTCCAGACTATAAATTCTTTTTCAGCTAGATTATATGCAGTACAAGTGTTGACTTTCAATTTATACCTTTGATATGACTCATTGAATGTTCTGATTCTTAGTTTATTTGTCCTGTCTTCAGCAAAATGAATTGAATATAGGGTTATCCAACCATGATGCGTTGTCTCTGTGCCTCAGATGTTATATTGGTGAAATCTTAGTGTCTGGCACTATCTAAGAGGAGTGTAAAAATTTGATTTGGTCTGCAGCCAGTTTTTCTCCCATTCTGGAACAATGATGGAACATCTGGAGAACGCTGTATTCATGAACCCAAATCCTGAACAGTTTGCATAATACCTGATCCTGTAAGAATCTGCGTAGTTTTCCAGCCTGTGTAATTTGTGCTGGATGCAGCTAGAGCATATTTAGTCAAAGGACCTCGTCTCTTACATTTTTGAGCTTTTATGTGACATTATGCTTTGTCGTAATTGATGATAACAAGATTCCCATTTGTTTTCTGATTTTAAATGCCAGTTATATGTATGGTGGCTCACTCCATTCTTTCTCCTCCAGAAATTTCTCTTTATTTGTCATTTGTATTTTCAGCTGGAGACCTTAGGGTTTTATTTTACCCATGGTCTCAGCTGAAGCCATATGCCAAGAGGCCTCTTAACTTTCGTGAGGATGGATCTTGGAGTATCAGACGGGCACCAGTGTGCCACCTTTATTGTTTTTCCTGCTTTCATAATCTCCCCTTCTCACAGTGGCAGATGCACACCAGTATTGTGGCTGTCAGAATAGCCATTTTCCTCCTGGGGTTTGATGCTGTGCTCTGGCCAGCTGCTGTGGGGTATACAAAAGGGATGCAGTTGGTGCATACCAGGGTTTGAATATCCCCCGTGATTTTACATTCTGTGCTTGCCTAAGAAAGGGATTGTGTTTATATCTTCTCATTACTTCAGATCCTCTGCATGGATTTGACTTTTGATGAGACTAAATAAAGCTGAACTCCCTAACCCTTGTTTTAAAATGACTGTCCTAATGCAAAACATGGGAGCTCCGGTGTCTCTTATAGGAAAGGAGGAATGAAGCAGTGGTTAGAGCACCCTGGAACTCTTTTCTCCCTTTACAGTATAGGTATGATCTGTGCTTGACCTTGTGCAAGACACACAGGCTGAGATCCAGAAAATACTTGTGCACCTGAATCTCACTGTGGAATTTAGCCACCTGGATAGGAGAAAGGTCCAAATTTTCAAAAATCCTAAGGTTTTCAGAGCACCTCATCTGCAAAATGAACATGGAAGCTCATAGTTTTCCTCAGCGGGGTGTCATGAGAACAGATGTACCACGTTTGTAACGTGTGAGCCACTCATCTTTGTCATGTCCAAATGCTGACTCAGAAGGATATAAAAGTGTATGTTATCCCACTACCTGCCTCTTCTACTGATGTTTTCAAAATGTATCATTTCCTGGCAGGATTTGGCAGAAATGGAAGAGGGTTTGGGACCAAACCTGAAAATTCTGTCTCTGCATTTTATCTATACAGCCTCCAAAGGTTTCCGTAAAAGCAGCTCAGATAGGCCACTTTTCAAGGCCTTGACATGAGCATTGCTGAAAGAGTTAAGGCCATTAACTGTGTGCCATAAAAATACTTAGTATCTCACATCTTCAAAGCAATGTACAAATACTAACTAATTAATCTTCAAAATAGCCTTACCTCCACACCCCACAGTCAACCCTGATTAAAAAGTAAATATTCCTCCTGCACATGTAATCAAGGCTCAGAGCTTTATGCTCTAAGAGTGTAATTGACTTGTTTGTGATTTTGATAAACAATTCAGAGTAGTTCAAAGGATGCAGAGCCAGAGGTAAGGTCAGTAGCAGTGTTGAGGTATGGAGCGAGAAGTGCTTCCTCCCTGGACGCCATCAGTATTTCTGGACTTAGCTTTCTTTTCACACTGATATGAGAGAGACAGTATTTATGTATAAAATACTGTGCCTGGCAAGCCTGAACTATGGTGAGAAGAATGGTACTTTGGTATACTTTTTTAGGTACCTAAAATTTCGGCTTGCCATTGCTCGGTGTTTTTATTGGTATGCAGAAGTGTACCATAAGTCAGTTCATTTGCTTCAGTTCTTTCGTGAGAGTGGACCCATCTCTGGACCCATCCAGTGACAAAGTGTAAATGTTGAAACCAA
Organism: Rhagologus leucostigma; assembly: GCA_013397725.1. Lineage (NCBI taxonomy): Eukaryota > Metazoa > Chordata > Aves > Passeriformes > Rhagologus > Rhagologus leucostigma. Next base: position 458,812 of record VZTD01002291.1, read on the forward strand.
ATTGATGGCTAGTGCAAAATAAGGGGAAATTTCTGTACCTAAAAAAGATATGTATTTGTTCATCTCAGATGAGCTTGTGTCTTTTAAACCTGACGCTAAGAACAGATAGATGGGAGATGCTTCATCACAATTGATTTGTCTTGTGCAACTATGACAGTGATATATAAAATAAAACCACTTTGTGACCACTTACTGAAAACTGTTCTCATCAGACCTGGATGTTGCTGCATGGGTGAGACTCTTGAAAGAGCACTTACTGCTTTTAAATGTTTTGGTAGAATAAGGGTGTACAAAATCCCGTTGTAGTAGCCAGGTATTTACATCTGGAAGCATCTCAATGAATAAATGCTAATAAACACCATAGATAGTGTCAAGCTGTGCCAGCGGATGTTCAGGTTGGACATCAAACGGAATTTTTTCACTGAAAGGGTAGTCAAACATTGGAATGGGCTGCCCAGGGAGGTGGTGGAGTCACCATCCCTGCAAGTGATCAAGAAATGACTGGATTTAGTACTGTGGTTTAGTTCGCATGGTGGTGTTTCGTCGAAGGTTGGACTTGATGGTCTTGGAGGTCTTTTCCAACCTTAATGATTCCATGATTCTGTATGGGAATATGAATGTCAGGTCTGCAGCCAGCACCAGGCTTACAGATTCTGCACGTGACAGAAGGCAGGTCCATGGCCCTGTGGGTCACTGCAGGGAAGGGAGGGATTCAGGATCTACCGATCCACTCGTTAGTCTGTGGGATCAGTCAGCTGTAGAATCAAGGTATTGCAACAAGTTGCTACCGTTGTGCTTATCCTTGATTTTAGAGCCAGGGTACACTGTTGAACCTTAGACCTTGTATGTATTACTACAGATTCATGTTGCTATCTTGTCTGGCTGAGATCTGAGACTTAAAAGATGCCTTTTTTTTTGTTTGCTGGAGAACACTCCTTCTGAATGATAGTAGGAGATCGCTCTGTTCACTCTGTTGCAGTAGGTGGTTCTTTTCTACTTCATGCTTTAAGGATAAACATTTCAGGTCCTGAAGTGTATTACTGCTGGGGATCAGAGATTATTGTTGTGCATGAATTTAAAAAAAAAGTCTCAAGTCAGGCAGCTGAAAATTGTGTAGCTGAGTTGGCAGGGTTGGATAACTGCATCAAGAGATGAAATGTACTTTTATATGGAGCAAGTTTAGACAATAACAATAGTTGCATTGTGACCATGGTATTTGGTCTTTGGAGGGCTCATCTTGGGACTGTGAATTACCATTGCAGTGCCTGTATCAGCAAAATGCTGATTGTCCGGACACATAAAGCACCATTTATATCTTCTTGAAAGACTAGAATTTTAAAGATCACAAAACAGTTTTAGTAATGAATAATATTTATAGAAAACCCAGTAAACTGGAACACTTGATAAGGTATTAAGATATGCTGCATGAAATTCAGTTGTGGTTGGTTAACAGAGTTAAAAATAATGGATTCTTGCTGTGCCCAAAATGAGTTTAGTTTGCAAGATCTTCCTGGTCCTCCTTTTGAATATTAAAAATTCAGCATTTGTCACATAACCACTTCAGCTCAGTTCAACACACCTGGGTGCATGCCACAGTGGGATTATCTCTGATCTAATCACTAAGGAAAGTGGTCTTTTTGGGTCAGGACTGAGGTCATGATTAGATTGTAGATAGAAAATTATTCCTCCTCTCTCTGAAGCATGCTTATTTACAGTATCAGGTGGTGTTCACTCATGTCTCCTCATTTCATCATTGAAATGCTAATACTCATTCATCAGTGTCACTGATACTCCATGTGTGTGTGGGAGCATGTTTTATATTCTCAAATAGGCATTGCAATATCATTTTCAAAGGTAGACCTTCGTTAATGCATTTAGGTAGCTCTATATATTTAATTAGGTCAATGGCTTCGGCGGACATTAAGTTTCCATCCATAGTAATAATATTGGGCCTTTGTATGTAGCTTGTTTTTAGTAAAGCCAGGAAGCACATATGCAATGCTCTAAGCAATTGTAAAACATAAATAAAACATAAATTCTTTTCTTTGTGTTGAAATGTTAAATGTTCACATGTCGTAAAGATCCACATACCAAGGATGCTCCAACAGTATGAATTAACTGCTTGTCTACTATGCTTTCTGGTTTACATCCTCCCATAGCCTTTTCAGCAAGTAATTGATTAAAATACATATATTTAACAAGGACAGCATTCTTATTAGAAATGAGATTAGTATTTTGAGATAAAATATTGGAAACAAGTTGAAAAGCAGCGGAAGGTAATAGATGTAAAATCTTTTGATCCTTTCTGTCTCCTTGCTATCAGTTTTCTGGATCTGTTTTGGTGTAGAAATGTCCAGAGGCTGTCTCTCACAGTTCCTCCATTCCTGCAGACTATTACATGAAAAGTAGGCGTTGTTTTGCTCAGCTCTTCGGAAGTCCTATATTATCAGCTTGGTGATCCTCACCTAAGAATTTAACATCCTCTGCAAATGCTAGAGCCAAGCTGGATGTGATATGGAGACAGGTTGTAGTGTGTTTCTTCCACTGGCCTACTCATCTGCATGCAGAAAGTAACTGATTTGCATTGGCATTTCAAGATTTTGAGACAGGGTGCACTCATCAAATTATATTAGATTCCAAGCTGACATGTGAGATTAACCACTACCAACTACCTTTGTCAGGGGATGTCTCAAAAAGTGGGTAGTTCCAAGGAAAATGGAAGCTGGATGTATAATGGAACCTGGAGGTAGATAATATCAAAAGTTATTAAACTGTGGCTAAAAATAGTAAGGATGCAAGAAAAACAGGGCTCTCAGCAACAATGTCCATGAAAATGGAAGATAAACTGGTGGAGAACATGGTAGACCATAGATGAGTGCACTGTGACTGCTCAAAGTCTAAGCTCATTTTCTAGACACACTTAGCAGTCCTCGGAGAGACTTAAGCACTGCTGGGTCATGTCACCCTGATGCTGACATCTGATTTCAGATTAGTGAAGCCTCTGTTCCTCTCTAATGACTGGAGTCTAGCTTGCTGCATCAGGCACAAACACCTACTTTATAAACCATCAGAAATAGGTGAGGTGATTTGTGCTCTGATCATGCTGTAGACACACCACATGCTTTTCATCCATTCCACTGCAAAGGGAGGGTCTGAAAGAGCTGTTTTGTGCTGGTAGATAAAAAAGGAGAGAAACCCTCCACAGAAGGCCAGGTGGAATCACAGTATCTGGAATACAGCAGCATGAACTTCCCAACAAACAGTGCAGTTTATTTTCTTTCTATTGACATCAAAGAGATTTTGCTGCTGCATCTGGTGAGGGAGGGTACAGAGTTGGAACCAGAATTTCCATTTTGGAGCACCTTTTGGAACAGGTGAAGAGCGGAATGCAGGTGTTGCTGGAGAAATAATTAAATTGCATTGCATATGTATCTTTCCATTAGTCATGCTCACATATGCTTAAGGGATAATGCGTGTGTTGAACTCTGTCTTTTTTCTTGGGCACAAACCAGTGATTTGGGCACCCATGTCCTCCTTAGGCACCGTGAACACCTAATAGAGAACATAATCCTGTTTTGTCATCCAAATCAGAAGGAATATTTTTTAAAGCTGGCAGGAAAATATGTTCTTGGTTTGTGAGCGTACAGTTGTTTGAAAGGTATTTGATAACTGGAGACTTGCTTTTCTCCCTTCCCCAGTCTCTAGTTTCTGAAATTGATTTTCTGCTCACATGTATCTTGGGCTCATCTGCACCAGTGTCAGCAGTAAGCACTTAGAGCAGCATGGCTGCAGTGCCACTGAAAGCCTTCCTGGGGCTCATTCCTGACATCACAACAACGCAATGCACTGAGTCAGGAACTGCTGGTGTTTCAAAGGTGCTCAGTGCCTTAATTTTCGTTGCCTGTGATCATTTTTCGAGTCAAGCCACACATTCCTGGGGTACTTGGATTAGTAGTTAGCCCTCTCTTTGTTTATAGACACATATTCAGCTGGTATGAATCTCTTTCCACATTTTGCAGCTTAAGTAGTGTTCCAGAGTACAGCTCTGTAATCAGGCAGCACAGTTGGCTTTGTGCTTAAGAATGGGGAAGAATACCTGTGCTCTGTTGGAATATCTCCTAAATATTGTCAAGGGTAATTTCTTTAAAGATATCATTGTTGTACAAGGCAAAAATCAATCATGAAATTTTATTGTCAAAGAATTTTTATATCTGACTAGCATGCAGATCCAAACCCTATTAAATAGAATGAATCTTCTGTACACAATAGACAGGTAGGATGTGTAACAGTTTGCCACAATATATTTTTCACGTTGAGTTTGGTAAGGTTAAAAACTATAGTAGGCTAAGCAGACTCACACTCTGAGAAATGCAAACTCTGTTTTCTTCATATGTGAAGCAGTAGCCAGCTGATGTATTGTAAAATGGTACATTCCTTTTTCTGTCTTTGATGCAACCACTGCGTGACAAGTGCTTGCATACTGCAGAAATGAGGACCATTTAAATATTTAGCTGTCATATACCTCGGTGTTTCTCTGCCTGGGACTCCTGTACCTGGAGGCGTATGTTCCCAGAGACCTCTTCTTTTTTGCCACGCAGTTTGTACCTTCCTGTGCGCATAGTTACTGAGCTGGAGAAATATCTAGTGGTACAGCTGCTTGACTTTAAACTTCTGATTAATTCAACAGAAACTGCAGACACAGTGAAATCAAATGTGAGTCTTAGGGTCACTGAATATTTATTTTCATGTTTGTTTGGGCCAGATATGCACTGGAGAGAATAATCACAGGTATAAAACTCAGAGGAAGGTAAAGATACCTTGCTCTCAGGCCATTCAGGTGTTGTGTGCAACTACCCCTTTTGCAAACACATTGAGAATGGTTTGTTGTCTCCGGGAACTATTTGGACTGTGCAAAGGAGCCTCTCTGGCATTCACGCTGTTTGGAAATGGCTCAGGATCCAACTTGTGGCATGAACAGGTGCATGTGAGGCATGTGAACTGATATCACTCTGCCATATCACCCCAAAGCTGTGGCCCTGTGCACTGAAAACAACCTGCAATCTCTGCCTCTTTAAAGCTTATAACTTTTCATAGTTATTTGGAAGGAAGGAGGAGAGTTAATGATACATGTGTAAGAAACAGTAAGATGTGCTGTGCAGCTGTGCAAAAATTTTAACCTGACATGCTTATTTCATGTAGAGTCACCAAAGACAGAGAGAGAGGGTTCAAACATCAAGAACTGCTATTTCCCACTGGAAAAAAAAAAATCAGTGAGTGAAACATACTTCTCAGTGTGAAGCTTTTCATTAATGAATTTATATGGTGTGATATGAGAGAAGAAATCAAGGGTTACACTTTTCCTAAAAAATGTGGAGATTTTTTTAATGCCGAGGCACTTGCAACTTGATTTTCATCTGTAAAAGTCAAGGTTTGATTATAGTTCCTGCATTATTATTTATAGTTCAGCAGTTATACATGCCACGTCCTTGGCAGTGGCATTGCAGTTTGCACCATCTATGTCTGCTTCCTAAATTTATTGATCTCATTAGAAGATAAAAATGACAAAGATAGCTCATAATACTTCTGAGAAATGTAAAACCATTAGCAGGTCATTGTCAAAGTTATAACATGTCCTTTTAAGCTGCTTAGCAAACTGGTGGCAGCCTATGATACAGGGATTAACCTGTGCCAGGAGTGACTGAGAGGATCGCAGTGGATGGTTAATATTCAGCCTGCCTACAAAGCTTTGAAACTGCCTCACAAAATGATACAACGAAGCGATAAACAGAAATACATTAAAAACAAAGGGAACAGAAGTTTTCTTTTCCTGTCCTTCATCTTGGTCTCTGACATATAAGAAGCAGAATGGGTGTCAGAGCTTCCATCTGAAATTAGGAGTTACTTTTTTTAAGCTGAGTTATGCTCCCACCAGACAAAGGAGCCTCTTAGGCTTTCCTCTGAGTGCAGGCTGACCTTGGCCAAGACCCTAAGCCAGCTTTTTCTGAGGTGGGACCTTGAACTATCCTAGAGCTATGTTTAAGTGCACAGTAATAATAATGAGTATTTCAGACACACAGTGCACCGCTATATTTTGAAGCCAGCATTTGTTGCCCCTGACATTCCATACTGCCCAGGATGCCCACCAGTGCAATGGACATAAGAAGACTTGCTAATTTTTTTGCAGGAGACCTATACACCTGCATTGTTGTTATTGTTGTTTACATTTCTTCCCTTAGAGAAATGGCTGCAAGCACTGGCTGATTGCTCTATTGCTTACAGAACAGTCTCGACTTACAGAGAACAAATTTAAACTGGCAGAACACATGCTGCTGTATAAGATTTGGGCTAGAGGGCTGGGTTTTCTGCATTGGTTCTCAGAGATGGAGCAGGATAGGTCGTTAAGGAGAGGAGGATATAGGCAGAAAGACTGATACCTAATGGGTCTTTTCAGCATCTCACCTGACTCTTCACTCACAGTGGAGAGCCTGGCATTAGCGTTAGACACAGTTACTGCCAAATTCCTTTGGGGGGGTGGTGAATGAACATGCACAGGTGGGCTCTGACAAGAGGAGTAGGAAGAAGAGAGAAAGAACAGAAACCCAAACCCACATTCACTGTTGTTGAGCTTTATGTGGCCTGATTTACACCAATGCATTATTCTCTTTTAGGAGCAATTTATATGCACATTCCAGTAACAAGTAAACAAGCATTAGGGCAATGATGAATTAGCCTAGACAACAGTTTACAGATTACACAGGAGAAAATAAGGATAATAACAGTATTAATAATTTCAGTTATTCATTCTATTTTTAACCTATTGATGGCTATTTGTTTATTTTATCTGTCAGAAAGTCAGAACTACCAGGAAGGGGACCCTTGATCACCTGTACAGAAGCCTCTCCCAAAAAACCTTTTTCCATGTACATAGCGGTAATTTCAGTTTGGTGCAACTGTACAATTTTGGCTAGACCAAACATCTGTAAATTAGGTGTGTTACTATTCTATTGTCTAAATCACCAAGGTGGTTTTGGGTTAACTGGTGAATTTCAAATACTCAGAATGCTTCATAACCATGTTGTATAAATATTAATGTGTATAGGTGTTCTAAGCCATTAATTGCCCCGTCATTGGAGTCTGGGCTGCTAATATTTGATTGTAATAGAAATCCACTTGATTTAGCAAAACAATCTGTAAAGTTTAAAGAGATACTTTCCCGATCACAGATCTTGTAAATGCTGTCATGGGATGCAGTCAATAAAGAATGGAAAAAAACTAGTAGCTTTAATAAAAATGTGTTAGGAAAGCTGAATCAATTTCCTGGACATTTCTGAGCTTTAAAACAAAATTTTTTGGTTCTAATTCAGATTGGAAAAAATCCCCAAAATATAAATTCTCCTGCTGAAGACTAAGTTCTAGTGGCTCTGACTCTGAAAGTCTTTGCCTTTTCTCACTTCCAGCTGCTGGATCAAGAGAATTCTTCAATTTCCACCCTAAGAGCAGCCTCTCAGCCTAACTTATCTGGGGCCATGCAAAAAACTGATGGCCACTGATTTTAATACTATTCTCATCATTGGTGCTTCAGAGCTATGGGTGTTTCCTATGGGTTTCTATCTCAGAATCCTGTAATCCTTTTGCTGAATATCCTTACTTCTGAAGGATTAAGGCAAACTCAAAAGGTTGCAGAAAAGAAGAGCAAGAACAATTGAAAGTCTGAAAATCCTGCCTGACATTGAGAGATTAAAGAAGATCAGTGTACTTAGATTACCTGAGAGAAGGTTAAGAGGTGGCTTAATCATGGTCTCAAAGTCCCAAGCAGAGAAACAGTTTTCCAATACATGGGGAATCTCTAATTTAGCAGACAAAAGCCATAGCGAGATCCTGTGATTGAATGCTTAATCTGGACAAGTTCACATAAGATGTAGCACTTCTGAGATTGTAGCAGCTCGGTTTTTTTTTTTTTTCAAGGTATTTTGTTTTTCTCAATAATTTTAAAATTTCAAAACATGTATTTTCTAAAATCTACTTTGACCAGAAATTATAGGGTCTATGCAGAAGTCCCTGGGTGAAATACTATGGGTATGTGTTGTGCCCAAGGGCAACTTATACAGTCATAATTTCAGAGTTTATTAATTCTTTGGTAATGGATGTTTCTACTACTACATAAAATAGGCTCATACAACATACTATCATTTGCAGTTTTCTAACCTTAATGTCATTATTCAGAAGCTATCAAAGCTGGTTTTGTACCTCTGTGTGCTTAGCCCAAAGAAAAGGAAAGCTAGTTAATATAAAAAGGTATTTTTAGCATTTCTGAAAGCTTCTTATGCCAATCCCTAAAAAGAAACAAGAAATTTCTCCAAAAATGCAAATGCTCTGTCTAGAAGCAAGAGTATCATTTTAACTGTTTCATCATTATGTGTCACTCCCTATGTATAGTAAGTGCTGCGTGACAGTTGTTTCTAAGAGACAATCGGGGACTTTTCCAATAACTACATAATTATATTTCATAATACATATATTTGTGAGGCATAGGGCTTTATGTGTTCAAAGCACTTAGGAGTCATTAGCTAATGCTCATAGCACCTCTATGGAATAAGTAAGACAGTATTATAAGGGCAGATGGTCCTCAAGACCACATAAAACATTGCAGGCAGAGAAAGAAATAGAGGTTGGTACCTTCCCATTTCCAAACTGCATATTCAAGCCTCCAAACACTGTTTTAGCTATATAACTATAGGAACAGTGCTTTTAATATTATGTCCTAACCCTCCATCTCTTGCACTGATTTTATTTGCCTCCTAAGCTAATACAAGGAGTAATGCTCTGACACTCTACCTAATTTGTCAAGATAGCAACATTAGCCTCTGTAGTTCTTACAAGGGCTTGACCTTACTTACTGAGCTAGTCCTATTGAAATTAAATTGCTGCATGAAAAGTACATTTCATTAAAAATAACTGTGAAGAGGAAGTGGAACTACTTCTTTTCAAAGTTTACCTTTATTTTACAGATCAATGACATTATGAGTTGGCAGTAAAGTCCATAGAGCAGCAGGGGCTAAGTGCTTGCCCTGCCGAGTCCAGCCCTTGCTGTTAAAAGAATGCTTTATGAAAGGGACCACTTAAGAAACCAAAAACAGGACAGCATAAATAAAACTTATGAAAGAACCTTCAGACTATTTAGAGTCCATTCTGCCCATTTTCATGTACATGAGGAAGGAATATCTGTCTGCCATAGACAAATAGCCTTTCACAAGGGATTTCTTGGGCCCAGCACCTACCCATAGTTTTTCTGTCCTTGACCCTGCATGTCTGGCAAAACCATCTTGAAGGCACATGTAGCTGCTGTGATAGCAATGCAGATGCCAACCAATTAAGTCTTAGTCATGAATAAATCTCATGCATGACAGACTTGGAGGAAGAACTGATAGTTACCCATCTCATCCAGAAGCTTTCCAGTGACATGTTATGTATTCTTATGTTTTCCATGAATTTGGGAAGTAATTGGCAAGGCAAATGTAAAAGACAGGGTTAGAGTAGAAATGTGTGGAAGGAAACCATATGTTCAAAACTAGACCACTTGTCTGGATTCATCTTGTCCTGAGTTTTGGGCTCCTTCAGGCATAGCTTCTGGACTTCCCTGCTCCTAGGGATTGTCAAAAATGATGATTAGTCAAAAAACTACTGAGTAATGGACAAAGGGGAAAATGGAAGGGCTTCCATACTGTCACCTCATAGCCTATCACAAATATATACTGTTACATTTCAGAGATGGATGACCAGATGAATAACCTCATACCAGGCTTTTTCATTTTGACCACTTCTGATGGAGACTAATCCAAAAAACCTAAGAAAATTCAAATTCTATTGAGCTGCTGATATGTGTGTTTGAACTGCAAAAACTTACCTCTGAAAAGACCAAGTTTCCTTTCCTCTTTTTTTTTTGTTTCTGGCACAAGACATGCAAATACCAGAGGGAGAAAATATCCCACTCAAAAGAAGAGAATCTTGGGAAGTCAGCAATATAAGAAAGAAAAGTTTCTTGAAAAAACCAAACAAGCCACAAACACAAATTCAGTGTTTCACTATAAAATTAAAAGCAAAGTACAGAGAAGGCAGAAATCACAGATGTGTTTCTTTCATGTTTTTAACTTGCCTCATTCCAGATAACTTCTGGTCAGCTACCTGCCACCTAGGCTCCTCTCAAAGACTTAGACATGAAGAGAAGAAGAACCATGATTTTTGCAGAGTATGATCCTGACACGTGGAGGAATCAAGGACCTTTGCAGACAATGATATACAGAGCAAAAGCAGATCGTTAGCCTTGTAAATGAAACAGGTTATTGTGAATATAAAAACAGAATAATGATATGGTAAAACACAAAACAACTTGGTAAGATACACACATCCTCTGCATGCTTATTTAAATGTAATCTATGTTATGGTATCATTTTATGGCTTGCCAATGCAGCTTACTGATCATATAATGCCTCCAAAGGAATCTGATCATTTTCAAAAATCAATAATTACCAGTATTCTGCAATTGAAAAGGGCTGGGTAATAACCATTCCCTAGGACTTCCTGTAGAAGGGAAATAGGGCATTTAGAATTTCTAAAAGTGTATGTCTAAATTATTTGTTAAACTGCTCGGTAGCATTTGAAGCCCAGATATTAGATTTCTTCTGAACTCCAAAATTACTCAGCTCAAGAAAACTTAATAATAATGATGATAATTTTTAAAAAGCACAATAATTGAAAATAGTGGGAGATGATTGAGTTTTTCTACATGTATTTTGCAGTTGTTTTAGAAGGGCAAGTTAGGGTCTGAATATTGAAACTCCATCATTGAAGTTTGTGGCCATGGTGAACACTGAGAAACAATATCTTAGTACCTAGCCAGAGTGCCCTGCTCAGAGAGAAGGGAATAAGGCATATCATGTACAACTGCTATTAGTCACCACCATGGCACCATTTACAAGTTTAAGCACTTTGGGTTTGGGGGAATTTCATTGAGAGTATCGTATTTTCAGAAGTAGATGCTTTTGTAGAAAATTGACAGTATCCCAATACAAAAACCTTTCCAGAGCTATTAGTGAGAAGTTTAATGAAGAGTTCTCAGCTAAAAGTAATTTTTTAAAATTTCATAACATAGCTGCTTGATCAAAGATCCTTAGTTCTGTAGTGTGGAGTGTTTTAGGAAGAACTTTTATTTTGTGAACCTCATGGCACAGGTACCACAAGAAGCACAAATAACAAAGCTGGCAGAACTTCATCATAACAGGCTGATTCTTAATATTTATTTCATCCCGTTTTCCTGCCTCTCTGCTTCGCCATAAGGACTAGTTAAAAGCATAAGAATAAACAGTCAGCTTTTCCAACAGAAAATCATCAGTGAAGTCCCTCAAATATATGTGAGAGCCAGTCAGTAGAAGATCTGACAAAAGAAATATTGAAATAACATAGTTTTCAAATAATATAAAGCTATTAGAAAAAATATATGCTGGAAAGAATTGCAGAGGAATATGGTGATACTGACTGACTGGCTGACAAAATGTCAGGTGCAATTCAGTAATTAGAAGTGTAAAGTGGTCTTAACCTTGTATACACAGTAGTGGCTTTTGAACTGGCTCTTATCACTCAGAAGGAATATCTGAGTTCTCCAAAACCATCAGCCCAGAACTCAATAGTGATGAAGGCAAGAGAGGTAGTCAAGCATGTGGAACAGCTTCTTCAGACAGAGATAAAATAGGCTGTGGGTCTTTGGTATGAAAGGAGCAAATGAAGGGAATGCCTGAAATCATGAAGGGGGGAGGTGAATAGAATTACTCTTTAACCCTTATCGTAACACTGGGCCTAGAAAGCACCACATGTAAACCACTGGATGGCAGGTTTGAAACAAATACCAAGTGTGTAGTTGAGCTGTGCCACTCATTATTTCATGAGTGCAAAAGGAGTTTAGACATGCATAGAAAGCTGTTAAATATGTCAGTGGAATAAAAATCCACTGAGAACTATTAAAATATCTTATCAGAGAGTCACTGACAACACATCATGAAGGGATGAGTGAGTCAGCCAAGAAACTCTGAGTATATATTTGCCCTGTTCTTTTGCTCTTCCTTAGCTACTTTGCTGGAAATGAGATAAAAGTCTGTATGGGCTCTTGGTCTCATGCAACAAAACTGTTCTCATGTTGAAGGGTACTTTCTGTTGTTCTGTTTTGTAATCTGTATGATATGCAAAGCCCACATGTGAATGTGTGTGGTAGCTGATGGCAGTTGCTGTGACCACAATGGGGAGATGCTCAGAGCAGGGCCACTGCTTCCCAGGCACAGCTTCCTCGTGTCCTTTGCTGCTAATGAACCTGAGAAGAGAGAGGGGAATTCAGACTGTCTGTGTTTCTTACTTGATTCCAGCAAATTTGTACCAAGAAATGGTAAAATTAATTTTATGAAATGGAGAGGCCAATATTTTGTGATTTGGCTACAATTCTTTTCCTCCTGTCCTTATTTAATTTAACCCAGGCAGTTCCATTTTGGTAATCCTCATCACTTCTTAGCTCCCTGTTTTATGTTGATGTTTATTCATGTTCTCCTGCTTGTACAATTCACCAGTTGCCTCTTCTTAATGTGTTGATACCAATGTTCAGGGATGATATAAAAAAACTGGAGGGAAACACGGTCATTTATTCCTTGCCTTGTTTGTTTGCTTCAGAGTTACTTGCACTGACACAAATAGACTTTCCTTGTGCATGGCAAGAGATAAGGTTGGGGTTTTCTGCTTTATTTGTTCTGTACCACACATATTTTCCCCACCCACTCCATCACTTGCTTTTATACATGCTCACACACAGATGTACTTGCATACTATAAGGTTTCAGAGAATTTCACTCAGCTTAGGAGAATATGACCAATGTCTGGGATGAAAAGTTTATATTTTCAGTGTCACAAGTCATTTCCACCAATCTTACCATCACAGGTGGCTGTTTCTGGGAAGGGTGCTAAAGCACCTAACACTCAGCATTTAGGACACTGAAACACCATTAGTGAAAGCAGTGCTATGAAGGGTTGGGGTGTGCCATGTTGTGAAAATCTATTTGCTGCCTGCTCAGTTTATCTCCATGTTCAGAAGTGGAGGAGTAATTTACCTAATAGGTGATGCAGTTGTCTGTGTTTTTCTGCCTATTTCTTTCTGGAAAATGTTGGTATAGCTCATAGCTCTGCCTCATTGCTATATCTTTGACTACTACTTCTCATATGGGAAGCTGCACACAGATAATTTGGGTGTTTTTATGAATAGAGGGATTTTTCTGACCTTGCTGCATTTTGCTCAAGTGTTCTCCCAAAGCTGTGTGTCTCTGCTGATAGATGAGTGCATCTGCAAGTTTCAAGATGTGTGGTTTCTGTGGGTGGAGTGGGATGAGTGTGGTGGGTTGAAAGAAGAGAAGAAGAAACGGTCTCCAGCATCAATAAAGTTTCTGGTGCCTCATGAATATTTTTTCTCTTGCAGGTTCTGCTTTTTAAACACTGACCTCAGGAGAAGCTCTGCAGGATGAAAGGGTTATTTTGCGACTGGACGCCTTGAGTCACTTGGGGTAAATTGCTACAGTCTCTCAGTTATCAGATAAGTCCTTGTGTTCTGGTGAAATCAGTGGAGCTTGTTTTCACTGGTGTAGTATCTGAGCCATCAAGTTTAATGAATTGTTACAAATAATTTAATCTGCACTTGCAGGTGCTATTAAAACTAGGGCTTTTTTTTGTTGTTTTTTTTTTTTTGTCCAAGAGAATTTTTTTACCTAGGAAGAGCAGTCTTTCTCAGTCACAATGGTTTAAATATGGAGTAGTGGGATAGGTTTTGCTCATTAGAAAGCCTGATGCTGAATTCAATATTCCCTTCTGCTAAACTTACCTCCTCCAGGATTTAAGACTCTTAAGTTGCAGAGGATAAAACATAAGGCCCTGGTTAATTGCAAATAAATAGTGCCAGAAAAACATACAGATGGTACCTGAAGTTCATTTTTGAAGACTATCCAGTAAACTATATATAATTTACATGAAAACTGTGTAGAGAGAACAACTTTTTCTGTGGTTTCTTACATTTGTAAAACAACAAAACAGTAAAAAAAGAAATAACAAATGAATAACCTCAGTCAGTGAAACTTCTTGTTTGGGAAAACAGCAACCTGTATTTCTATTTATTTACCTTAATCAAATTAATTAATTTAACAAGTCTGAAAATTTCAGCATTTTACAGGATACAGGTATAAATATCTGGCAAGTAGAGTGTATATATTAAACTACATCTACTTAGCTAGTAAATATTTTGCTGCATTAGTTTGCTCATTCCCAAGCAATCAGTTGTGAACTCCAGTGTTGTAACGGGTCCACAGGGAACATTTGTGCTTTGGTTGGCACTTAGATTAAATTCATCAAATTATTTTTTTCCCTGTTCAAGGCTGACATTTCAGAATGTTTTTTTAAAAGGTTGTGTGCCAACTGCCAAAGTCAATTAATTAAATGGTAAATCTGAAATTTGTAGGGGAAAACTATCATTCCCTTTTGCTGTGCGACCTTGGAAATGTGAACGTTTAATCCACAAAACACATGGCTCACCAGAGGGTCCTGATCTGCTTGCACTGAAAGTAAAAGCAAAGATTGCTGAGATTTTTTGTGAGATTAGGGATTACCTCAAGGATGGCATTTTACCCTGCATTTTCCTTCTGATTTTGGTACTTGGTATTAATGACAATATCCTTTGAAGTCCTGCTATGCTTGAGTGCTTAAAGTATTCAGCACTTAGTAGGAGGAAGCAGCGCAAACTTGTGGACTCATTTTCCATGTATTTGAGATACCCCAGATGAGGGTATGATGTTCAGTCCCAGAATTTGCTGGCCCTCTTAGATCTGTAAAGGAAATCTAGAGACAAAATTCAATAGACGCAGATGGTGATCATATTCCTACATAGCAGAAGTATTACAAATCTCTTCCCAAAACACACACTTTCCAAGGAGTGTGTATACTCTCATTGTCAGCAAAGGCAGTCTGGTTCCAAAGATTAGACTGGATCTTGCTTTTCTGCCTCCTACTCTGTATGTCTCATCTTGTACATCTCAGTGAAATCCTCATATTTTATTTGAAGCTTTATCATATCAAGATGCTTGGAAATGAGAGCAGTGCACTGGCTGTTCCTCAGCTGTTAGTTCTCTGTCATTAGTTTATATTGATTTGTGTTTATTTTTTCTCTGCCTGAAAACCGTTGTGCAGATCAGAACCCTGTATTTGGGGTCCTGTATATGCACGGACTATAAACACAGCCCAACAAAAATGTAAAAGACAGTAAAAACAGTGATAGGACAGATGGCAGACCAGATACATGACCTAGTACTCTTCTCCCTTTGCCATTTGCAATTTTTTTTGTTTTGCTATAACTTTAAGTTCAGGATTTGTTTTTGGCCTTCCCACTCTCCCTTTGTTTCATGAAAGTACATGTTTTTTCTTTAGGAAGATAAAAGATATCTAAAGAGAGTGGCTTCCTGCACATTCAGAAATTCATTAGGATTTGGTCCCTCATTTGAAAACTTGGCAGAAGGGGGCCTACAGTTTAAGGAAAGGTACTGGTTAGCCTTCAGTAGTAGGGAAAAAGGGTGAAAAATGCTAGTGCCAAACGTGTTTCTTAAATACCGCACTTGTGGGAATGTAGGCACTACGCATATCAAGACATAGGAAGCTAATTATAAGGATTCATAAACTTGTGCCTTCTCCTACCCCTTTGCTTTATATAATGAACATATACCAGATCTTTGTATCAAAGCCTGTACTGCAATTCTTGGAATTATCCTGCTGGTCAAGATACAGGCCATTTTGCAGTAAGGAAATCTGATGTTTTCCCGTTGAAAATGTTCCTCCTTGTGAAAGAGACATACAGAATAACCCTAACCCTAAACCTAACCCTAACCCTAACTCTAACCCCTAACTGTAACCCTTAATCCTAACCCTAACCCTAACCCTAACCTTAAACCTAACTCTAGCCCTAACCCTAATCCTAACCTAACTGAAAACCTAAACCTAGCCCTAAACCCTAGCCCTAAACCCTAACCCTAAACCTAACCCTAACCCTAGCACTAAAGCTATTTATAACATCAGAAAAATATAGCAGCTCTTTCTGTCAAAGCCTGTACTGCAATTCTTGGAATTATCCTGCTGGTCAAGATACAGGCCATTTTGCAGTAAGGAAATCTGATGTTTTCCCGTTGAAAATGTTCCTCCTTGTGAAAGAGATTACACACTAACCCTAGCCCTAACCCTAATCCCAACCCTAATCCTAACCCCTAATCCTAAACCTAACCCTGACCCTAACCCTAACCCTAACCTAGCCCTAACCCTAACCCTAACCTTAACCTTAACCCTAACCCTAACCCTATTTATAACATCAAAAAAATATACCAGTTCTTTCTATCAAAGGCTGTAGTGCAATTCTTGGAGTTGTCCTGCCTGTCAAGATACAGGCCATTTTGCAGTAAGGAAATCTGATGTTTTCCCGTTGAAAATGTTCCTCTTTGTGAAAGAGACTTACCGATATGGTGGCCCAGAGGGACCAAGTCATCTATGTATGAGCAGAAGTGGGAATTCTTCAGCTCTGCTTTTCTGAGATACTATTACTGTATTTAGTCTTGGGGATATTTGATGTAAAACATTAGCAAGAATGCCTTCAGGAAGAAGATAAATTAAGGATGCCAAGCTGTGGATAATGTTTGGAGTCAAAGCTATTTTGGATTCCTGGGTTCTTTATATTGTAAAATTGAAGTTTTTCTATCTATGTCTAGAAGGAGAATCACTGAGATGACTAGTGAAACTTTAGTCTTAACACTTGAAGAACTTCAGATGGTGCAAAGGCTAAGCAGTAGATGAGGGAAAATTTAGAATATTGAATTAAATACTATCTGAGGCATCTAAAGTGCTGGCTTGGGTCTAAAACTCAGCTGCTGTGTGTCTGAATTTCCTTGCTGGAGGATGGATTTGTTAATATTTATCTCAGGGCAATGTTGGGCAGGGAAATGTGTCAAGTGCTCAATTATTACAGTAATAACTGTACCATATATGGACTTGGAGAGAAAGAAAAGCGTTTTAAATGGTTTGTAAAATTCAGCAGAGAACAAATCTAATGAATGTTTCTAGGTGATCACTAGATTACTAAGTTTTCCTTAACCAATGGTGGTTATCTGTATAGTTTCTGTGCAAAATGCCTGTATCTCCCTATGATGTGTGAATCCAGTTTTACAAGAGATAATTAAACATGAAAGAACTAAACATCCTAGTTTTTTTCCCCAAATGTTTTATCTCAGCATTGTCTCCATCAGTAGCCTTGTCCGCAGGAAGTGTAAAGTTTCCTGCTATGATTGTTTGACTGCTGCCAATTATCAGATCTGCTTTTGGCAGCTTTCCCTCCCAACCTGCTGATTAGCTAATGTGTGGTTACTAATACAATATGGGAAACTGGTGTAAATGAAGAAGCAAAGGATTTATTAATTTCATGTGCTAATTACTGTTTGTAATATAATTATCAATACTGCGAAAAGAAATCCTGGCTTAAGAAATAACCAGGTTTCTATGTCTTGTGAAATGAGGCACAAGAATTTTGTGCAGTAAACAGATATATTTTCCCCTTGATACATGCACATAATTTTCATTAGATTCATAGGTTTCAAAGGCAGAAGAGAGATCTTTAGACCTTGGAGTCTAACTACCTGTAAAACACAGGCTAGAGAATTTCATCCAGGTACCCTCTATCTGAGTCAATAGAAAACAGGAGCCAGATCCTGCACTGGATGTACAGCAGTCTTACTCCACTAAGATGGAATAATGGTGATTTATACCAGCTGAGAAATTGGCAGTAGACTTAAATGACAATGGATTCTTTTTGCATAAACCTAAATGAAAATGGTCACTTATATTTTAATAGCTGTGTTGAAAGAGCCTTGCTGGGAGTGAGTTTTTGAAAAGTATTTTAAGCTTTAGAAGAAAATGAGAGCTTTTCCAAACGTTTATGGGATGATCATGTTCCCTGTTGTAATTTAAACTTGTCCCTTCACTGAAGACAAGACATAAATTTAGCAGAAAAAAAAAAGTTCTCTTTAAATTGAAACCTGTGCCAAGGTCTTATTTGTAATTAAATCATGCACTAGGATTTTAGTGGCAGAAGGAAGAACAAAATAATACAATAAAAAGCTGAATATTCTCAGAGCCAGGAGGAACTTGAACTCAAATATTCAAAGATTAAAAGTCTCAAGAGCTAAAAAGTAGTCTGTGATTTCTTTCATTAGGTTGTATATTTGGCAAAACAAGATGTCTCATTACTCTTTTGTAGCCATCTGCATGTGTGTGTGGATGATGTTATATTTATAGCAGATACAGTCTTATCATTTAGGTACAGACAGAATCCTACCTGCTCAGAGCTACAGGGTTTAAGAATGCACTCAGACAATATTGACATAGACAATGCCATAACATCCTGCAATCTGCACAGAAACTGAGACTTTGTGCACACAAAAGCTGAAGAAAAGAACTTCCTTCCTGCTCCCGTAAAATGAGAATGTTTAAAGGAAAATACCAGTGTGGGGAGAATATCCTTCAGATTCCCAACAAATTTCTGTCAGTTCTATCTCAGGAGGAGGCGGTGAAGGCTTTTGTGTTTAGTGATACAGAAATCTGTGACTATCATATAAACATGTAGAATATGTAGAAAGACAGACAACTTCTTATTAGAGTAGCTGCTTATGTGGACAGTAAGCAGAGAGAATCTTGTCTCATAATATTCCCATTCTCATTGCTAATAAATCAGCTGCTGGTTTGGCTGATGAACAGTTTGACATGCTTTATATTTGCTGAAGAAAACCAAAACAGAATACACATTTTAATACATTTCCCATACTTTTTCCTCTTAGTGTTTTTCTTCTTCAGAGATGGAAGTCTGCTTGAACATGTCACAGTATATTTTGATGGCGCTGTCACATGGAGAAAAAACCTGATAATTTACTGCACAGGTTAGCATCAGAAGACATGGCCTGAAGCTTACAAATCAACCGAAACTTTCTCTTTCTTTCTTTACTTTAAGCAGGACTAGAAGAGCCAATCCCTCCTTGAAAAGCAGAGTTCCTTTTTGTCCCTTACCCAGAAGGATTCAAGTGTTCCCCATCCTTCAGGATCATCATGTAACTCCATCCTACCATTATTTGGTAACATCACACTTGCCTACAAACTTTGTAGCAACATCACATCCTTCAGTCTGTTGCAGACATCTGTCTCATGAGGAACATGCAGCTGCTGAACTGGTCTTCCCACTGTGTCTAGACCCAAAGTTCATTCAGCAGTCCGTAACAAAACTGAGAAAAAATAACTGATTGTCTGTTTTATGCGGCCAGGCAAGACCAAACAGCTATCAATGCTATCTTGAATACTCTGCCTTTATGAATATCAGACTGTTAGCTTATGCTAGATACTACTGTAAAATGGATCCTCGAGGGTGAAACACTTGGAACAGTGGCTTGTGAAGAACAGCCCTTGGCAGCACTGTACCAAGTTTGGTGATGTACTTCAGCATGTAGAGGCCACTGCTCCTTCTCATCCTGCCTCATTATTGCATCTTCTGCCCAAAAGTGTGTGTAGAGTGTGACAGCATATTTGCACTGTGATACAAGGAGAGACAAGAGAAAACATGAGTGCCTTGCAGAAGGCAGGCAAGAGAAGCTCTGACTGAGGTATGAACTGCATATAATTGTATATTACTTGTTATTGTTACCCTGTGTTTATTGCTTGGTTCGGTCCTACAGTTCTCAGACCACTACACTGACTTCCAGAAGTCTTTAAAAATATTGTTTTCCAAAAGCTGAAGTTAGGCTATTGTCATAGAAGAAATACCTGCGGTTTATGGTCTTGTCAAATTAAGTTCAGCTTCAGTAAACATGACATGAAATCTGTACAGCACAGCCTTACCAGTGAATAAAAAGGCTTATTCAACCTAGTCACATATAAATATCAGTAATATAAAGTTCTGACAATTGTTAGAGAATTCCATTCACAGAAGCTTTGCACTTTCAGCCTGGTGATAAAACATCAGTCTGTATATAGTTCCATATTGTCATTTGCTTTTGGAGTACTTCCTTCCCTCACTAAAATTAAAATTTAAAAGACTTTCACTTTTGGGGAAAAGAGCATCATTGAAGAGAAATTCTCCCTGGCAAATTAATAGATAAGGTCTGCCATGCTAACTCAAAAAAGCAAGCAAAAGGTAAAAATTGAATCTCTTTATCACAGCTGAGTCATTTTTCTAAACTGGGGAAGTAATATGGGATGGAATATATAGGACAGATTCTCTTAGAGGAAGTGGTTTTAAACTTTAAAAGATCCATAACTAATATTGGGAATGGTTATAAATGACAGTCTTCTCTTTTAGATTACGTTGCATTTATTACATTCTACCGGGACTTTATGGAGACTCTCAAGGAATTAAAGTTGTATTTGTGATAAAAATATGGAGTTGCTTCTAAATAGCATTTTCATCATATTAACTGTTGCCTAGATAACAGGCATATCTCCTTGAACACCTCTATTCTGGTTTAGTGCTACAGCTTGCAAATTAATACAGTCATTATAAGACAGCAAAGCTATATCACTTACCATTTCATTATTGTTCGAGTCAAAATCCATATTTTTTCAGTTTTCCCTAGGGTTACAAGCTGGATAGGGAAACGTTATCATCTTGCAGAATAATCTCTCAAGACTCACTCTCTTTGGTGTTAAGAGGAGCCATTAATCATATTACAATAATTTTCATATTAATAGGTCCCGTGTAAAGACAGAGTTAATGCTCTCCTGCATTCAATCCTCCAACATAGTTTTATATATATATATGCTTTTATATATATATTTATATATAAATACATATATATATTTAAATCTGCTTGGGACTAGATTAGCACAAAAGATATCACGTCCTACTCAGTATATGAATCAGGGTCAAATCAACAGCAAACCCTTAAATTTTTAATCAAAATGGCAATCTGTCATCCCTAAGAGAGTTAAGTAACGTTTAAGTGAATAACATGAATATGTTTTAATGGAAAATACATGGGGGAACTTATTGCAGCACACAGAAAGCATTCCATGGAATATCTAGAAGATACTTTAGTCCTTACATGAGAAGCTGTGATGCTAGCATGCATATCCACTCTAAATTAAAAATCATCTTTAGACCTGAATTTTTTTCTTTTTGAAGAATCAATACATCCTTTATTTTTGTGATCTTCTCAGATACTATAACTTTCTGAAAGCCTCTCATATAATGTGTAATGTTACTTAAACTCAGGGCATTTTCTGATATTTTTCCTTTTTTCGAATCTGCTGACCTGAGTAATGCGGTGTGCTCAGAAGAACTTGAGTGTGAATTTAAGAAGCTGTCCAAGGGATCAGGTGTTCGCCTAATTTTGAGCAGTCTGCATGTGAAACAAAGGTGGGTCAGGTCTGCAGAGATATGAGGGTGACCCAGCTCTGCTCCTGCTGTGTCCCTGCTCTGCCCTGGCTCACTGGGAAGTCGCTCCATGTGGGAGCCTGACCACTGTGCTGGCGTCGCGGATAATCAACCCACAGAGAGCAGAATCGATATCTGGAAGACGATGCTGACTTAATGTGGCAGTTTGGCTCCTGAAGCCGGTCAGCTTAGCTCAGTAAGGAGCCTGCTGCCTCTTCCTTGGCAGTGTGGGAAGATGCTCCCTTGGTAAACCTTCACTTGCTGTCAGCATCCGCTGTGATTTTGCTAAGCCCTTTTACCGTAATGATGCCATCTCTCTCAACGTCCTTCATTATTCTCCTCTCTGTCTTTCCCAGGGGGTCTGATTAAAATCAGTGGAAAGCTCTCTTGGATTTTACTGGCTTTGGTACTCTGGCTCCGCTCCTTAATTTGCCTTTCTTTTCTGTTTTTAACTGCTTTCTGTTTAGGCTCACTTCTACTGTGTTCTAAACATCCCTCATCTTTCCGCGCTTTTGTACTTTTATTCCTATTCGTGACCTACTCGACAACTGTTAAATTACTTAGGCAGTGAGTAAAATGCAGATTAAAGGAGTGCTTTCAGCTTTGAGCTAAAATGTGTTGACAGGACTCACAAGAGGCCTAGAGGAGACATGGGAGAGTGGCATCATTTTGGGACAAGAAAAGCTAGAAAAGTGACTCTGATCAGATCTGAGGTCTCACCATGATTCTGTGGCAGCACTCCTGGCTGCCTTAATGAGGTCATGAATCCACTAGCAGTGTGTAGAAACACTTTTAATTGGTGATAATTTTAACACTTGTTTAACAAAATTTAAGGCAGCTGAAATGGAGTTCTATCCCCACTATACTGGTGTAAATCAAAAGTAATGTTATTCAAACTTATGTTCTTCTAGAATAGCAGCACTGCAACAGAAATGAGATTTTAAAGCACTCCTGAATTTCAGATATTATACTATATTTCCATTTATAACCTGACATAATTCCCACACAGCATATGGTATTAATCTGGTGTAAACACCATGTTATGATGATACTCAAACACATACAGCTGACATGAAAATGTCTTCAAGTACAATATTTCCAAAAGCAATTATGTCTATATGGTTGGTAGTTAGTTAGCTTGTTTGAAGCTTTATTTCTTATTCATATGTACATGAAGGTTCACAGGATGAAACTTTATATATAAAAAAGGAGATATTTTCACTGTTTGCAGAAAAGTAAGAAAAAAATCATTATAGTCTACTTATTTTGGCCTGTCCGGCTTTTGTAAGGAAATCTCACCTTCATATGAACACAGGATTTTTACAGTGTTGGAATTTCCTTTTGTTTGCATTCGAGGGTACATATATAGATGACTGCAAGGAATACAGTGACACAAAGTGAAACTGATTATATTTTTGTTACAGAAAATGAACTCCAAAATAAATATTTAGCGAAATTTTGCAATTCTCAGAGAAGGTAATACTCTTGATGTGTGAATGCCGCAGACATCAATCTCTGCTGGTAAACAAGCATTTTTCAATGTTCTCTGATGAGAGGGGTGCGAGACCAGCACCCCTTAGCCAGGTAGATGCCTGTGTGAAATCCTCAAAAAAATTGCTTAAGACTGGAGTTGAGCCAATCATTTTGTCAAAAGGAGATAAAGAAAAGCATGTCTTTTGGAAAGTAAATGCTTATGAATGGTAATATTTTTGCTTGAACACTTGCCAGTAGGGCCAGATTCACAGGTAGTGTAACTTTTCTAGTGCTATCGCACCCATTTGAGATAAATTCATTTATTAAGATGAAGTGTAGCTTTTTCAGATCGTTTCTAGCTCCACCTGCTACCTAGAATTTCAAAATTTTTAGTCTTTCCTAGCCCCTTTTTTTCTTAAATACATTCCTAAGACAAAGAAAATAAGGCAACCTCAGTATCACATTCTCATAACAGAAAGGAACTGCAACAAACTCCTTAACAACCAGCTCTGCACTCGTTAGCTTCAGTATAAATCTGCAATGACTTTATTTTTATTACTTCATACTGGCACTACAGTGAATAACAGTAGGTTAGGCTGTTGATGGCATTATAAAATGAGCGTTTCCAGCTCATCCCTATTATCCAACACAATATCTTAGTTTTAAAAGAGACAGCTAAAAAAATTTGCAATGGGACAAGAATAAATCTGGAATAACTCCATTGAAAATTTACACCAGTGTGACCAAGAATTGAATTTAGCCCATTTTGTTGAATTCCTTTTAGTGGTTTCTGCACGTTCAAGCATCCACCAGAGATTAGATGGGAGGCCGCAGACTCGCCGTTATCTGCGATCCAAGCAGGACACCCAGGGTGAAAGGGTAACGCATTATCACACTGCGCCACCTGGCCCATCCAGCACAATTTAAGCAACCATAATTGTATTGATTACTTCTTGTGCTCATGACTAATGACCTCTAGCTGCAACCTTGCATTTTCTAAATCTTTTATATTCTGATTTAATAATAAGATTTGATTAAAAATTGCCATTAGGCAATGCCAATGATTAGTCAGCAAGACTCAATGCCGCCAAGTTCCAATGAGTTTCATTATTCTGGAATTAAAAAGCACAGAGAACTTCTCTGGGTTGATAATACAATGATTCTGTCTCAATCAGAAATGAAAGAAAACAGCTCTAATATACAAATGCAGCAAAATATGTGGCTATTACTAATAGCCACATTTTACAGAGAAGTGTTTGAAGAATTAAAGGGACTTTGTCATACATGGTTTGGACAGTTTGCTTTTACTTTTTATATTTGATTGGAAAGCCAGTGTCAGATGGTGTGTGAGGGGGCATTTTCCTGAGGAAAGACATTTCCTTTGGTGCAACGAGAACATGGGGTTTATTCAATTTCTCCATGAGTATCCCTGCCACAACAAAACAAAGCAAAGTGTATGTTGGCAAAAATGAATTGTGATAGCTTTAGAAAATGAAAAGAGGTTTGTCCAGGTTATTTACCTCTTGAAAATATATTTAACTATGTGTTTTTTTTGCATTTTTTAAAAATATGACTTATTATTTAAACAAAAGAACATACTGTCACATCTTTCACAGAAAGTAAAAAAGTATTCCATCTTCTTTCAAGAAGGTAAGATATTTAAACACATACTAATTTTTAGACATGTAGCTAAATCTTGCTGAAGAATGTTAGGCTAAGGAGGGATGTAAGCATATATCTAAGAGCTCTGCTGGATCTAAATTTAGGTGTTTCTGTATTTGGGGTGCACTAGAGGAGATGCTCTGTGGGGTAAACATCTGCTATGGGATGTGATGTTCTCTCTGATCCCATTGAAGCTAATTGAGGACTGGGTGACGTTGAAGTCAATGAGAGCTGAGAGCACTCAGCACCTTTCAGGTTCAGGTCTCTAAATAATAGAAGACTCTTGAGACACTGTAAAAGCATTTCCTGCCTGTCACACAGGAGCAGGAAAGCTGTCTTGTCTCACTTTCATCCTCCAGAAAACATGCCATGTCCCAAATGTGAGTCCCATAAGATTTTTAAGGTATTTGAATAAAGAAATACCTTTTTAAAATACTGCACACATAAAATCTTGTATTGGTTTGCATGGCAAGGTTTTGGTAGAGGGAGAGACTTTCAGGGGTGGCTTCTGTGAGAAGCTGCCAGAAGCTTCTCCATGTCTGGCAGAACCAATGACAACTGTCTCCAAGACAGACCCACTGCTGGCCAAGGCTGAGCTCATCAGTGATGATGGTGGAGCCTCAGGGATGACATGGTTAAGAAGTGGGAGAAAACCGTACCAAACTGGGGTGCAACAGCTGCTGGAGGAAGGAGTGAGAATATGTGAGAGGAGCAACCCAACATACCCCAAGGTCAGTGCAAAGGAGTGGGGGATGCCCTAGATGCCAGAGCTGAGTGAGACAGGCTGTGCTCCTGCAGCCCATGGAGGTTTGTGATGGAGCACAGATCCACCTGCAGCCTATGGAGAAGAAGAGGGTGCCTGAAGGAGAGTGTGAGCCCATGGGAAGCCTGCGCTGGAGCAGACTCCACCAGGAGCCGTGTCCCTGTGGAGAGAGGAGTCCATGTTGGAGCAGGTTTGCTGGCAGGACTTGGGACCCTGTGGGGATACAGTCTGGAGCAGCCTGTTCCTGCAGGACTACACCCGGTGAAAGGGACCCACGTTGGAGCAGTTCATAAAGAATTGTAGCCCATGGGAAGGACTCACGTTGGAGAACAGTGTGGGAACTGTCTCCTGCGGGGTGAACTTCATGCTGGAGCAGTGGAAAAGCGTTAGGAGTCCTCCTGCTGAGGAGGAAGGAGCAGAAGGGACACCATGTGATGAAGTGACCACAGCCCCATTCCCCCCTCCCCCTACACTTTTGGGATGGAGGAGGGAGAAAAATCAGGAGAGAAGCTGATCCTGGGAAAAAGGGAGGGTTGGGGGGAAGGTGTTTTGAGATACGGGTTTATTTCTCTGTGGTTTGGTTTGTAATAAATTAACTAATTTCCCCAAGTGAAGTTTGTTTTGTCAATGACAGTCACTGGTGAGTGATCTCTCCTTGCTCTTATCTCAATCCATGAGCCTTTCATTATACTTTCTCTCCCCTGCCCAGCTGAGGAGGGCAGTGATAAAGCAGCTTTGGTGGGCACCTGGTGCCCAGCCAGGGCCAACCCACCACAAATCTTTTGTCACCTTCAGGAATATAATTTTTAAACATTCTTTGTTAATAAAGTTTGCTTTTGGCAAGTGGTGTTTTCCTGGCTTATTACAAGTGCCTTTAAAATGTTTCCATTAATTAAGGCTGCTTTTATGGGCTACATCCATTTAGTAACATTGCAGAAAGAAGTGCTGCCGACACATCTGCCATTGACTTCTGTTTGCCTGAGCATTTTATACCCCTGTGAATAGCACAGTGGGGAGAGAAAGCATGAGAAAGAGAATGATAGAAAGTGGTGAATTTTGTCCAGCAAAACATGGAGGTCAGGAGAGACTCAGCTGATTACGTACTCATGTTTTCCAGGATTTCATGAGGAAAGTGGAAAGTTGGTTAAACTCTGTTTACAAAAGAATAGCTCTCTTAAAACGTACTAACTGAAATACTTAGAAAATAAAAATGCATAAAATGTGAGTTTGAATATATGAGATTGTGTTTTGTGGGATCAGGCAGGAAGGAGGTTGATCTGATCATCTCTGTATTAACTTACCGAGGTTTTTATACACCCTCAGCTGACAGCATTACTAGCCAGATTATAATTATAATTACCTTGGCTTCATCTCAGTGTTTATCTGCCATGACACCCACCCAGCCACCTGCCTGCTATTAATTCATTCAACACTAACTTCATCTTTTTTCCTTTTATCTTGTTTTTTTCCTGTTAGCCTTACTTTAAAAAATGTGTCCGTTATTAGAAACAAACTAACACAATATTTGTTTGTCCATGACATCATGTATTCCTTTGTTTAAAAAAAAGAGAAAAAAGCAACCCAGAATTCTTCGGATTATAAAAATAACCTGTTTGTATTTTATAGTGAAAACTGGAAAGATCTGGCATTTGACTCAAAAACTCGGAACAGCTGATAATCTTCTTTAAATTGAATCTTTTTCATTTCATCCGTTATACTGCCAGATATTCAAATAAGAGGAAATTCATGACAAAGGGCAATAAGCATGATACACAGTAGGCTTGTAGGATTCCACTGTGGGTACAGTTCTGTATGAGTGCTGGATATTTGTTGCTGTTTTTTCTCCTGAGGTGCTGAAGTTTTTTATGTGTTCTGACAGAACATTGAATGTCCAACTCTCCTGTAAAATGATGCTTAAAGAAGAATGGAAAAACAGGAAAAACCTGAAAGAACAGCCATGCCCAAAGTGCTTAAAGCCTTGGAAAGACTTAACACTGTGTTCTGCTGTGCTGTTTATGGGACCAAAAGCACTTCTCCCCAGTATGCCAGGAACTGTGAACTGGTGCTGTTGTGTAGATGTCCTTTTGGATGTTTGGTGAGTGGTAGATTGAAGAACACACTGTAATGTGTCAGAGGAAGCTAATTATAGTAATGGCTTGGGGTCAGGTAAATGTTTCACTATTTACCTGACCCAACCACTGTTTATTATACTCCGTGTGTCAACACATTTTTGCAGAGTGAAAATTAGCAACTAATTAATTTAATTTCAGGAGTTAATGCCACTGTAAAGAAAAAAAAGCAAGGTTTATATTGAATAGTGATGTTTCTAGAAGAGAGCGTTATAAACATTGAAGTGAAGGGTCTTTAAAAGCAGCTTTGAACTGAATAATGGAAAGGTCTAATTCTGCAATCATTCATCAAGCATGAGCTCATCAAACTGCGTTTAAGTATCTGGTCAAGTCTTGTTGGTATCAAAAGCACCTGTTTAAAGCTGTCTGCACTGGGGTCTTAGACCCTGCTCATTTCTGACTTTGCTGAGTCTGCTTCCCTGGGGAAATGTGTCAGGGTGAAGGCCTAATTGCCCATATTCCTCTCTCATCTGTTGATGCTCCATTTTCCAGTGGCATTTCTGCTCTCTGTCAGTTAAAAGTTTGGAAATGTCAGTATCTAAGACACTACTCAGACCTCTATACAGGTTTAGGGGGCACAGTTCAATCAAGCAAGTGAAGGAAGGGAATTTTCTGGGAGTGTATTATCGTTTGTATTTTTCAGTTTCTCAAATTATGCAAGCCGCTGTTTAGCACTGGTTCTTGATGTGTTTAAGCCAACACATTCTTCCCTTAGCATAACCGATAAAGACACAGTAACACCTTGTGTATATGGAGACAGTAATTCTTTGCATTTTTACAATCATTTTAATGTGAAGACTTTAAGTGCTTTAGGATCTGCTGGGGCTGGAGATATTCCATTTTTCCTACTTTCTATCTTTTTTTTCTCATACTGCCTTTCCCATCTTTCTCTATCTTTTTATTCTTAGATGAGGTCAGTACTGGAGAATCTTAGGCACACTTTGCCCAGGTTCTGGATGGTGTCTTTGCTTTCAATCCAAGATCTGTGGGAGGATGAAATCTCCACTTCCCCTGAAGGCCATAAGAAAGCCCAGTGTGTCCCAGCTGGATCCCCATTCCAAGTGACTGAAGGTCCAGAGCTCCAAAGCACACTGCAGGCTGCAGCTGCTGAGAAGTTTTCTACAGTTTAAGTAGCCAGCCCCAGGAAATGCAAAAAATCTGTGGCAGAGCTTAGAAAACAACCCAGATATCTTAGTTGTTCTTCCTAGACATTAAACAGCTTTCACTCTCAATGCGCAATCAGTGATTGCTGGGATTTTTATGTCACCTTTTAAAATTCTGGACCACTGCATGCAGGAATCTTTATTTTTAGACTTAGTTTTTCCAATGATAAATTCAGGAAATATTTTAATAGTGTGTAATTATTGAACACAGCTATCAGTCTAAAACTTTTATTCAGCCCTGTGCTGATTTGGCACTGTGTGCCTGGCCTGGCTCTGTCTTCAAAGTCATCTTTTGTGTCAGATAGCAACTGCTGCAAGGGAAGTATGTGCAGCTACAGCTTTCACCAAGACATCGACAGCTTGGAGGCTGGGGACCAAGAGGGCAATGCATAGGTCTTATGATCTTCCTCATCTCGTTGGAAAAGGTCACAGAAGTCATCAGATTGACTGCAGAACACTCCCTCTGAGCAATGTACCTTTTGTACTGCAGAGATGCTGCTATTTTTGAAGCTGTGGTCCATGTGGAACACAAATCTTTCTTTAGCATGTATATCAATGCATCACAAATGCCCTCAGGGGGCAGGGAGGGGCTTCCTGTTCAGTGCAGTATTTCAACAAAATATTCTAAATTAGAGTAACGTAAAATAGGCAAGAAAATCCATTGCTCGATTTTGTTCCTTCTTTCCAAAAGCAAGTCAAGGAGGAGGGGCATGGAGATCCTTGACTGTAGTCAACAAATGTATTTTTTTCTTATAAAGAGGTAATAATAAGAAAAAGATTGATATACTGGAAGCCTTTGGATTCTTTCTACATTACCAAGATCATCAGGTTAAAATGGGCTAGGAAAGATGGTGCTGTAGGGGCAGCACAGAATACCATGGACCACGTGTTTTAGAGGAGAGCTTAAAATGTGTCCCATGTCCTCTGCTTTTACCCCATGAGCCTTGTACAAAATCTTTACTTGTAAAAAGATCCCTCTGTGCACAGTATGGATTTTATACAGTATATAATACCCTTGTTCGAGAAGTATCTGCAAAGGAGTCACCTGCCTAACAGACAAATCTTCCATTATATACTTTACAGGGATAGAAAATGACCTTTCATTTCACATATGGATGGGAGTTACAAATGGAAAAGCTGCTAAAAAGGCATGCAGTCAGATTTGTCCAAGATTATTTTCTTTTGCACTGTCAGAAAACATTTTTGAATCACAAATATTTTCCTGTTCACCTGTGCCCCATGGAAACACTTGATGAATAGATCAACCCCCATCCTACATGGGTATCTGCTGTGTCTCACTGTAGGTTTGCTAGCAAGCGTCCCTGCCACAAATAGATTTTCTGTCTTCAGACACTGGCCTTGGCCCTTGGCTGATGCATAAACCCCAGTCCTGCCAATCACCTGCACTGCACCTGAAAGAGAGGAGTGGCTTCCTGGAGGCCTGATCCTGCAATGACATCACATACTAACCATGAGCGACCATCAAAAATGACTGTTTAGTTCAGTCTCTTGATCACTGAATGAACACCATGAAGACTCAATAAGGCTGAGCTTTGTTACTAGGCTTGTTTGATCATCAATATGTGAATACTCAGAGGTGTGAATAAACCCAATATGGGAGGAAAAACCTCACCAAACAAATGATATTTAATGCCTAAAACATGCTTGCTGTTTTTCAGATGCAGCATTATGAACTTTCTTTACAGGATTTAAAATCAATTTAACAATTAATCAATTTAATAAATTAATTTAATTAATTTTAATTTTAATTTGATGTCTATTTACATAGAAACCAGAAGAAAAGCCCCCAAACCTTTTCCGCTTTCTGTGGCTTTTCTACGGGCTCCGAATATTATTTATGAGTAGGTCACCTTATCAGTCAATGTTTCATAAACAATATAATTTTTACTGCCAGGTTTTTTTTGGTTTTTTGTTTTGGTTTTTTTGTTTCTTGTGAGCTTCTGAAAAGCATGGACTTTTTTGTGTCATGGTATTGGAAGACATACGAGATGCACAGTTGAGTATGAACCTTCAGGCATGACTAGAATAGAAAGAAATAATAGTAAAAGTTTTTTAGCTATTGTTTTAGGCTGTGGGAAAATATGCAGGAAAAAAATCATGCTAAACTGAGATGTTAAAGCACTGGGTATTGACCCAGACAAAGTTCTCAAAATCAGGATAAGCCAAGGCTGTTGCTGGTTACTTCTTAATTAACTAACTGAAGCATGCATAGCCAATAAAATCTAACTTTTGCAAGGCAAATAAGCCTGGACTTTTATGGATGCCAATAAAATGGATGTTGTCTGGAAGATATTCATTAACCAAGGGAAGATGTCTGTAGAGGCTATGGTCCAGAAAGTTGGTGGATTTAATAACACAGGCACAGAGGATTGTGTAATAAAGTGAGTGGAGCCGGTAAAAGAAAAGAAGTAGCATTTCTTCTGTGTGAATGTTTCATTAAACCAGCAGTAAATTGCGTGGACTTTTATTGTTCCTGGTCTACATTAGCCAAGGTCTGTCTAATGCTAGTGGGTCTACTCATTCATTTTCAGAACAGTAAGACTGCCTTACTGTTCCTCACAAGCTGAAGGGTAGATGACTAAAATGTAGTTGGATGCCTACTGTGCATGTTGGAAGGTGAACAAAAGCATTAAAGCATTTGTGAAACAGCAAAATCTCACATGTGTCTAATACCCATTCTCTCCTGTTTGTGATTACATGGTTAAACAAAAAAAATTGAAACCGTTACCTTTTCAGCCATGGTTTATTCCCACCCTGACAGTGTTCTCCATGCAGTTTGGAAGCATCTTCATACTGTGACAGGTTGAGGAGGAAGGACGGGAGGAAGGGAGGAAGGAAGGAAGGAAAGGAAGGAAGGGAGGAAGGAAGGAAGGAAGGAAGGAAGGAAGGAAGGAAGGAAGGAAGGAAGGAGGTTAGTTTCTGGACAATGAAAAGGGTCAGCATAAGGAGAAAAATGATAGCGTGGTCAAGAGCAGCATTATGTATACACGATCTGGTGTCACTTTCAGAGCCATGTGTGCCCCTGCTCTTTGCCAGACTGTGAGGGGGCTGGTGACTTCCCCAGTACTGGCTGCCTTTTAGAAATCCCCACGGTCTCCTGAAGCAATGTGATGACTAAAGCTCTTTCTCCAGGGTGTAGCTGCTTTGTGATTTGATAGCTCTTCAAGTGATACATGATGACCATGTGACTCAATTTGTTCTAGTAGCTATGTGGCTATTGTGCCAGAATAATGATTATATCTGGCTCTCTTTGCTTATTCTTGCCCAAAGACCTCATTGTTTGCAGAAGGTGCAATATTTTAACTTCCTTTTCCAGTTTTGTTGTAAGGTAAGCCAGTAGCAGAGCCAGGACCAGAACCAACATCTCATGAATTTCATCACCACCACCTTCAGTGTCTCTTTTTGCTTCCCAGTTGCTGGCTGAGGTGCTGGTCCATGCTTCCTTGTATGGACCAGGTCATTTTTTAGATCAAGAAAAGTCTGGATCCTGGAGTCTTCAGTACTTAGTTACTTGGTGCCTCATGTGTTATGGAAAAAAGATAGTTTGGCATACCATTGTGTAACCATACATTTTGTCTCCAAATAAAATGAAAAAAGGCTGGAAAAAGCCCAAGGAGATCAAATAAATTCGAAACATCGGTTAAGGATCACCAATAGATGTGATATGCTTAGTGTTTGGGATACATCTTTGTATCTTTAGGTACAAAGATCCCACAATAAGTATGCATGTAAAAGGCATATAGGTACTGGGATAGTAGAGAAAACAATGAAAATTAATTAACTTTCTAATTAAGTAATTTATTTAATCTAATTTTTTTAGAGTCTCCCCAACCTATTTTACCTTCTCTGGTAAATGGACAATACCTGGCAGAATTTGGGGACTATGAGGAAGCTGAAAGTACATTCTGCATTGGATGACAAAAGGCTTGTATGAATTTTCAGCTGAAATGTGCAGAGCTATGGAACAGTTAAATGAATGTTAGAATTTTTCCCCAGTTCTTATCTGGGAAGTTTTGTGTCTGGGCTGTCAAACAATCATTTAAAACCATATGTTATCCTTTTGGTGGCAAAGTGGGAACTAGATCAGCTTAAGCTTTGCATCACAGGGATAGGAATGTTATGCATCCAAAAAACAGGAGAAAACAGTAACACTTACTTCAGCACTGAAAAATTGTGTTTGGCTATTTCTCTTTTACAACTCCATAGCTGTTCTACTACCTGTAATTGGAGTGCTAAGACGAATACTTGTTTTAATCGGGGTGGGTAAACATTGATGGCAATTGTATAATATTCTGAAAGAGCAGAGAGAATGTTTTAGTCACTATAGTAGGGCAGATTTAGGATCTGCTACTGAAACTGTACTGTGCACATGATTAACTTCACTTTTGGTGTGACTCAGTTGCTAATTGTTTAGCTCTGATAACCCTAATATTTACAGTTTCAGAGCCTTTTGGAATCTGTTATTTTTACACAGGAACGTACCGAACGTCTTGAATAATCTTGACAGCAGGCATGAGATGCTCGTCAGACTGTCTACAATGGTGTCTGGTTTGGTGGCTGTGGCTGCCGTTTCCCACTGAGTGAACTGAGACTCAGGATGTGACAGCAATGAACAATGAAGCCTCACCAAACCGTTTAAAGGTAGATGCTCTAGATACTCTGGCATTTGAAATTCTGCTACAGGCTACCTGAATATGGTCACATTTCCTGCCTCGATACAAATGGAAATGAGCCTACATCAGAACTGTGGTATTGGAACTGTCATATTTGAAAAAATTTATTGAAAATACCCTACAAATATGCTAACTATATTTTGACAGGAAGAACTAAAACCATAGAAACCTCTTGTTCAGTTTTTTCCAATCATTTCTCCAAGCCAGTGATTCAAGAAGAAAAGGTTATCCTTTGCTCTCTTCAGCCTCTAAGGAATTCATATTAATTTTTAGTTAATAGCTGAAGCACCAGTGCAAATGTGAGTTGTGTCCCTGCATCTATTAGGATATAAATACCTGTCCTTTCTCTCTCCTAGGGGTCACTCTATTTTAAAAGAGGAAATGGTAAATTTAACATCCAAGCTGTCATGAGTGGAAGACTAAACACAGATGAAGAAAAGTCTTCCAGTTCTGCTTTCATTAAGTTTAATTTTCTGATATTTTTGTGATGAAGCAGAAAATGAAAGAATTGTACCTCTACCATTGGAATAGAAGCCACACTCAGAGCAGGACACAGCTCACTGATGTGCTGACTACACAAGCAACTCTATTTCTTCTTGGTTTAGCCTCTTCATCTTAAGCTGGAGGCAAAAAGGCAATCATAGAATACTTGCAGAAAATTAAAAGAGCTTCCAAATTAATTCTTGGCCAGACAAATGGAATATCACTTAGCCCAAACTGTCTACTAACTGTCATAGGTGAGGTTTCCAGTGGGATTTCTTCAGCACTTTGAGCCTACTTTACCTTCTTTGAAAGGTGAGATATTTTTGGTGATAATGTTATTTCTTGTTTAAGCAAAAAAATCTTATTCTGTACTTTTAAATCTTTGCTTCTTAGTGAAACTCTTGAACGCACATTGATTCTCTTGCTTTTCTCAGAGATGAAGGTGTTCTTGTTCCCTGAACCTGAAGCAATACTTTAGTAATCAAGATGGCCTCAGGAATATAAACTGAAATGGGTATTTAAAAACAGGTATGTATCTCTTATTAGGACAACTGACTTTAAAAAAGACAGCTGGGCTTTCAGCAACAAATCAGATCGCTGGTGTCTTAGGCCATGACTGGAACTTTTGGCTGTCGCAACTCTGCACCCCAGTTCAGAATGCATCTGGATTCTTTGGGTACTGCCATGATTTCAGTGTGGTACAGAGACTGAAGAGCTCCCCTCAGAGACTGAAGAACTCTTCGTATTAACCACTTTATTCTAAGGTAAAGAGCTCTGCAAGCTCCTCAGGGCTGTTCTGCCAGCTGGCATTGCCTTTTTCTTTTCCTATGCATTTCCTAAAGCACAGATCATGTCCTCAGACCCCAGTGCTGACACTACTAAATTTTTGGTAGTATATGTAATCAATTTCTTATTCCTTAATACAGAACATGTAACCATTATCTCTTTTGTTTTCCAAACTGCTTTAAGAATTATTATAAGCATTGTGAGAATTCAGCATTATCTTTTTGATCCAGGACTGACTACAGTTATTTCTGTACAATTTTGTACAAGAAACTCAGATCACTGTTACATTTCACACTGACCACCATGTTGCTCTTTAATGATCCTACCTACCTGTAACTAATAAATATCACTAACCTGTCAGTCCTTAGAAGTTTTGTCTCCATAATTGGTAAGTTAGTTTCTTGATAAGAAAATATAAATGCTTTAAATTTTTTTAAAAATATCAATAAAATAAAACTTTTTACCTTTTCAGATGATGTAGCCATCACCTATTAGCAAACATATTATCCTTCAAAACCAGAAGAATTATGCTTTAGTTATCAACAAACATTTAAAAATAAGTTGGACTGAAATGTCCTACTTAGTTCATACCTTTAGGGATACATCTGCAGCTTGACCTCACCATGTCTTTTTCTATTTTGAGTTAGTTTTGATGTTTTAATAGGCACAATATTACAACTTCATACTGTGGCATAATATTTTGCCTTCAATTTCATACACATAGGCAACACAAGAGACTGTTTGTTATCTTCCATGTGTAAGAACAAGTGCAACATAAGATAAAGCTGGAAGCAAAAGGCTTAGGTAGTAAAATGTGTTTTCTCCCTTCTGTTTTTGTCCTGATGAAGTTACAGGAAAAATATACAAGTTACTTGTTTGTTATGTTTCCAAGCTGCCAATATGTACAGTAGAGAAAAAAAAATAAATCAAATTTCTGACAGGTGCAGAAAGAGAGAGCTCTGAGGCAAACTTTGACTCCTCAGGGTACTTAAAAAATTTTCCTCTTGCCGGACCCAAAATAAAATTCAATCTCTACGTCCAAGAAAATAATCAGTTCTGTTGACTTGCTAGATATTAGGGCTTGTTTTGGAGCTTTTATGAGATTCATGTAGATGAAATTCAGATTTTTTCTTTTTTTACCACAGATTCTGTATTGAAACAATACAGTTCTGGGAGAAAGGTAACCTCATTTTTGAAAAATAAGGTTTTTATGGCATCTTGTTTATACGAGCTGTTCTAGTGATTCCTGAGGAAGCAAGCTTGAGCAAGAATGTTTCACTTCTTCTTTCATCCCCTGTTGTCTTGGTTGGTGGTGTTTCCTACCTTCCAGTCCCTTCCCAAATATTCTTTCCTTGCAAATAACTACCAGGAAAAATTCCAGTCCAAACAAAACTGCCTAAATATGTGTGAGCTGTGTGAATATCTGGGGGATGTGATGGACCAATGGAGATGAGGTGAATCTGATTGTCACCTGCACGAGAAATATTCACAACACTACCATGATGGATGACTTGGCCATCTCTTGCCCAGCTGTACCCATAGAAGGAACCCTAGGTTTGGTGACAGTAAGTTGTGTAATGTGTCCCTTTGTGGTAGTTTGTGCTGGGAAGGGACGTGCTGTTGACCTGGAGTGGTAGTAGGGTCTGCACTGCTGTATGGTGGAGCCCACTCAGCTCCAGTTGTCCGACCCTGTACACGCAGCATGGCTCAGGGACCTTCCAGATGGCCACTGCAATCCCATTTGCCTCAACTAACATCCTAGTAAGGCCATGATTATACTCACTTTGTTTTAAAACTCAGTTTTAAATTTGAGGAGGTATTCCTGGTTCTATCTCAAAGTCTCATAAATTAAATTGAAATCAGTCACATTTATGACTGGTTGTTAAAAAGCTGTAAGTGTTATGAATTTATGACACTGTGCTCATGTTCAGCTGTTCACTGCTTCTGCTTCTAGGTCTTTTTGTCCTATGTGGGATAAAATTTATATTTGTGGGTGAGATCGTTATAAATCTTTTATGTACCACAAGTGCAATTTTAAATATTTGCAGGCATGGAGAAATGTGCCCATGAGATATCAACTATATTTCATGGGTTATTGCTTCATAGAGCTAACAAAAAAAGAGCTTTGCAACTAGTATACACACACACCTTCTTAAGTTTACATGTTTGACCTTTAAAAGCTGGTAGGCAGCATGAAATGTGCAACTTAGAAAATAAAATGCTGCATGGGTCATATTGTACTTGGACGCCAGTTTGCCATGTTAATTTTCTTTCTTTAGCAAAAAACACCTCCTCAGAAGACTTGCCCATGCCTAATCCTTCAAGACTTCTTGCTGATTCCAGTGACAATTGAACAGGTTTCTCAGGAGTGAGTGTGGCTTGTGTACACCTCTGCATAAATCAGTGATGAAACAGAGGCCAGCAACGATGAATGCGTGGCTCACACTTGATGCAAGCCTATTTCTGAGATCTGTAGCCTTCAATCTGAGCTCCCCTATCACAGTTCTTATAGACTATGTATTCAAAGGCACTGAGGAATATAGTTTTCAGAAAAAGATTTTTTTTTGGGGTGGAAAGATGGATGCATGTGTGGCCTGTTAATAGATGACAAGCTGTGAGCTAGGTTTTCAGTGTGGCATTAACTTAGAAGAGCACTTGGAAAAAATATGCTTTAATATAAAGCACAGTGTGTTGAGAGCTGAGAAGCCTGGGGTTTCCTAACTTTGTTTCAGGACTACCAGGACAAATAGCTTCACTTCTCTGTGGCCTACCTAGGCATCTATTTACCAGGGGAAAAGAGGTTGGAGGGGCTTTCTATCTTTGCTCTGGCCACAGCTGTCAATTACCCATGGCATACTATGGCAGGAGCGAGCATTTTTCTGCTTCTTGGTCGGTGTCCCAGCCTGCCACCATTTTCCGTGCCGAGCAAAGCTGGTGAGAGCCATCCTGTAACAGGCATATCCACAGTGCTGGGGACACGCCTCTGAAATATGACTGAGTGTGAGCATCTACAGAATACATCTACATTGGCTTCATCCTATTACTCACCTCACTTGCTCATTTTGGACAAAAAAGCTACTTGAGACTGAGACTGTTCCTCACTGTATGTTGCTGCTTTAGATATCTCTCGTAAATATTAAAAAGTGAAGATAAGTTTCCAAGGTCTTTGCGATATGACTATGATGGATTGGGAATGGTGAAGTATCAACTAACTCTAGGGAATATTTTTTTGTGTTTCACCTATGAATTTCCTATATATTTTACCGGATATTTGGTAATTCCCTTATTGCTTTCCTTTGTTGAACAATCTATGTAATCCCTTTAGCTTTCACGATTTTTACCTCAGGCTTTATATGTTGTATTAGAGAGACTAAGAGGCACACATACCATTGTCTCTGTCCCCTGACTTGGGGAAATGACTTTTGATGAAGAGATGTCAAGAGGGCAATGAGAATGTTACCTCCATCAATATTAGCACAAATGTGCTTGTAAATGTTTCAGTGCACACATGCGTCCTTTGAACATATTAACAGCACAACATAACTACTGAATATTCACGAAGCACAAAGTAATTGGATTCATGGTTTCTCTTTTAACAAATAGGCACAATGTTTTTTAATGCAACATTCATCCAACTTCATAGTATGCATCAAAATACATTTGGATTGTTTATGATTGATGTGGTCATCCTCTTATGGTTCCTTTGGGCTAGATAGAAATAGAAATGTAGGGCAGGAGTCTCCATTATTGTGCAGCTGCTTTTCTCTGCACTGTCAGCATAAACTCGCACGAAAGCTGGAGGATCTGGCTCAGCATAAATGTAATTCTGAGATGATGAGCTGCTGTGGGGCACCTACAATTCTCTTCCTTAGTGTTGTTGAGATAACATCAAAGGGGTGCTTGTCCAAAGGGAGAAGGCAATGGGAAGGCAATGTAGTGTTTCATTCACACTCATTCATGTTGACTATTGTTCGTGATTTTGGTTTACAGCGTGTTATGGCCAAGCAGTAACTGGAGCAGCTTTTGAGCATTTCTGATAGAATGGAAAGCAAATGGTCCTTTCACAAAGCAGCACCAAGTTAAGCAAGACTCAGATGTAGCCAGCCTGTAGGTGAGGTTAAGATACTTTGAGGTCATAGGTTTCTATTATGAAAAGCATGTGGATTTCTGAAGGCTCATATTACTTTCTAGTAATATCCAGTATTACTTTCCAACAGGGCTCATGACTGCAGGCACACATTTCTGAAAAATACAAATAAAGTTATACCTGATTTCTGGAAGTGACCTAGGAGCCTCATTCTCCATTTTTGGTGAAGCTTAGACTCTTATTTTCTTGCTTGTCAAAGCAGGGCTTATCTGTGGAGCTTAGACTGCTAATGAGCTTAGGAGGTGCTGAAACTGTTGACCACCAGACTGAAAATTGCTTGTATCTTTCTGTAGCTGTGATACTTGCTGCCTGTAAATGTCCAGATCCCAGGATCTGTTCACTTTCTGTTTTGTAAATATACGTATTATATAAAAATAGAATACTAGATCTATTTCTGAAGTTAAGGAAGAATGAAGAAAAGTAGTATTGCAATACTTCAATGGAAGAAATTTGTTTGATATTATTGGATGTACCTTTCACTGCTGTAAATGTGTCTAAGGGAAATGGATATTGAAGAGTTTTTTGTGCTCCATGACTTTGAATATTTTGCATTAATTAGTTTTGTCTCTTCATAGTTCTTGTGCTCAGTAGAACCTGAATCCTTAACTAAAAAGTAATTAGGCTTTCAATGTGACTGTGAAGATTTAAACAAACATACAGGCAACCACTGTTTTCCTTAATCAGAGTAACTCCTTTTGTCTCCCCTTTTTTATGTAGTCTTTTAATCCTTCTAACACTCTCTAAGACAAGCTAACTACTGTTTCTGTGTACCTGAGGGATTGTGCAATGCAGACAGAGTTTGCTGCAGCTTTCTTTCACTTCTGAAAAAAGTCACAATCCACTTAATCTGACAAGTGGAACCTTTGATTATGTTACCTACACAATACTGTTTCTTTTCATGTTAAGGCAGGAAAGGAAATAAATGCAGAAATGTGTCTGCTAAATTTCCAAGTTAGCAATCTGTTGAAGGAAACTGTGATCCTGACAGGTGCAAATGCTGGACTCTCGGGCTTAGGGAGTCTCATGAGCCTTTCAGACGTTTTTCACCTCACTGATCTAAAATAAACTTCAGTACTTAGGAAAAATCAAAACAAGCAAGATATTTCGTGTAGCACAATCTGGTACAGAGCAAAGAACAGAAAGAGAGAGAGAAGAAAAGCCCCCAACAAGTTATTTCTGTACTTTGGTAATTAATTGCAATTCTTCTGTGACCCTCCTATTCGAGTTATCCTTTCCCTGAGTGTCCCCAGTGCTGGGTGTAGCGATAGAAATGCTGCTGTTGAAATATGAGCTATGTCACCAGTAGTTAACACTAGCAACTCTCTAGTCCATAATTTAACAATTTGTGCAGTGATCATCATGGACACGAACACCTGTAATTTTGGCTTCCTTTACCTGAAGGATAGTTGCAGGTTTTGGTTCTTGACTAGCTTTTGAGATTTGTACCACTATATATCTCTCACAGTTAAAAAAAATACATTGCAAAATAGAGACATATGCATACAGTTATATCAGATGAGGTGCAGCCTATCTGACAAATTACTCTGTGCACATTTCTCATCTTCCGATACTAGTAGAAGCCCTGCTTGGAAGTTTTAGCTAACAGTGGACTAAAAAGGAAAGAAAAAACCCAACTCAACACTGTTTCACTGTTTAACTTTAAAGTACAGTCACTGATTGACATCTTCTGCCTAAAAAATGTGCTTTCAGCACAATCCTCAGCCTCAGCCATCAGGTTTCAGCCATGGTACCACAGAGATATGAATACGGGCTTGTAGAGTCATTGTGTTTACCGATAATAACAGCAGCAACAACAACAACAATAATAATAACAACAGACATAGCCTGCTCCTCTGAAGGGGCTTCTGAGATACTAGTCCAGTCCTGTGCATATCCAAAACTAGCTTGGAGATAGATGTATAATTCTTCTTGCCACATGTATTTGTGTGTACATATACGCATATATAAAAATTGCCTTAGTTTGTCACACATAAATACATGAATCTCTCTCTCTTTCTCTTTCTCTACCTATCTGTACGACTTCTCTTTCAGAAGTAAAAAAAAAAATAATGGGGCCAATGTGCAACACAGAAATAGATCATCTTCCTGTATCAAGTAGAACAAATTAGTGCTGAATGCCTAGGTTAATGTTCACTCAGAACTGGGGCTTGCACAGCTGGGATTCTCAGTGCTGTTTGATCTGTCCTTTCAAGCTCTGATGATCCCACTAAATTGCATTTAATGGACACAGGGCTGAAGTACAAAAAAATGAGAGGGCTTGTTATAAAACAATAGAGACAACTTAGCTCACATGCACACCTGTTCTTTGTACTTCATGAAAGACTGTCCTGATGTTGGGGAAAAGATTTCACGAAGCACTCCCCTGGCATTGTTTGCTGGAACTTCATAAGTACAACAGCCATTTTCGGGGTAATCGGATTTACAGTCACTACAGCCCTGGATGAATTTTATGGGAGGCGTTTGTACTCAGCTAGCCATACCAGAACAGCATATGACACACCTGCACACTGCACTAGTAGAAACAAAACTACTCTGAACACTTATTAGCCAGACATGTCTGAGTTAAATCGATTGATTTCACCCATGCAGGCTACTAAAAGTTTATGCAACTGCAGTGACGATCCAAATTTTTCCTGTCCTGCAAGACAACACTCAAAATTTACCCCAGCTGAAAAATGGGAATTTTATATTGGTGCTCTTTTTGACAGTATCCTAGGATATTCATAACAGGGGGAGATGCAAACTGAAAAGTATACCCTTTAATTTCTTTGACGATTTTAGTAGATTTTATTAGATGTTTATTTCCAAATAAGCATGGCAAATATTTTTTTTTTTACTGGAATGTTTCAATGCAATTTCCATCTTCTTAACCTTAGATTTCTATATCTATTAATCTATTATTCACTAAATTTTTCTGTGTGCCTAAGATTGCTCTTGAGATCCAGTTTCTGGGCCTGGTCTTTAAATTCTGATAATAAAAATGGTGCTTGGCAAATCACTACCATCCTAAAATCAGCATGGTGCTATACAAATCTGGAAAGACAAAAGGCTTTTAGTTATTAGAAAACAGCCATCATCTGACTCATCCATATTGAGTTATAATATAGAAATAACATGGATTGTCTTTTCCATTTTGCACATAATCCAGACAACAACATTTAGTCTGAAAATAATAATCTGAAGACTTTAGACCTAAACTAGATGTGTATTTTCTCTGTATACAGAAAGCCAGGAAAATGTGCAGTTGAAGTATAGACAAATTTATGCTGATGTGCTGATTGCATAGAGTCCAAGCCTCTAATATGTACCTGAAAGGGGAACAGTAAGGTCTGTGTGGATCCCTGTATCACATGTATTGATTTCACTATGACTGTCTGTGGAATTGTGTAAACCTCTCTGAAGGATGTTTCCTATCATAGCATGCTTGATATTGCA
Organism: Rhagologus leucostigma; assembly: GCA_013397725.1. Lineage (NCBI taxonomy): Eukaryota > Metazoa > Chordata > Aves > Passeriformes > Rhagologus > Rhagologus leucostigma. The sequence continues at coordinate 501,084 of VZTD01002291.1, forward strand.
CATAGAATCATATAATGGTTTGAGTTGGAAAGGTCTTTAAAAATCATCTAGTTCCAAGCTCCTGCCATGGGTAGGGAACCTTTCACTAGACCAGGTTGCTCAGAGCTCCATCCATCCTTGTCTTGAACACTTCCAAGGATGAGGAGTCCACAACATTTCTGGGCAACCTGTTGAAATGCCTCATTACCTTCACAGTAGATAAATTTTACATAATATCTAGTCTAAACTTACTCTTCTTCAGCTTAAGGCCATTCTCCCTTCAGTTAGTTGAGGAGAGATTTGCAGACTGGCTAATAAAAAAGGAGCTTTTTTTTTCTGTAATATTTTCCATGTGATAATAACAATGTTGGGGTACTTGAGTGATACTGGTGATCTCTGTGGCTAGGAAGTGTGTGACAGCAGTATATAAAAATTTCTGCAGGACAACAGGTCTACATTTATGTATTTTAAGCTTACAATCAGCCATCATGACAATCCAATTTGACCTTTGGAATATTTTCTCATTTTTCCTCACTTTGCTCCTAAATATACCTGAATTAGTTCCTGCTTCAATGCTTCAATGGCTACATTGGAATATTAGAGAAATGCCTGTGTCCAGAGAAGCCTGAGAGATGGCTGTAATGAGATGTCTCCCAGAAAGTCCAAAAGTGGAGTTTTCTAGCTACTCTTTGTAATTACTCACCTGATAGTTTCCACCGTAGGACAGTTTCCACTGAGAATAAGGGATAGTGCTATTGAACATTGCATTTCGGATCCTTAAAACTCACTCTGGAAAAGCTCTGAGGTACTTTGCCTCTCCTTCAAGAAAGGACTACATCACTCTAAGTGGTGGAGTGTTTTTTCTGGAAAACTGATAAGAAACATGCTTAGAAAATAGTCAGCAAAGGTGAAATGACAATAGAGAATCATAGGTTAAAAGCAATTAGCTCAACTGCTGTAAGGAAATAATTTAATAAGATGATTAAGGGAAAAACAATCTTTCCTTTCCTTTCCTTTCCTTTCCTTTCCTTTCCTTTCCTTTCCTTTCCTTTCCTTTCCTTTCCTTTCCTTTCCTTTCCTTTCCTTTTCTTTCCTTTCCTTTCCTTTCCTTTCCTTTCCTTTCCTTTCCTTTCCTTTCCTTTCCTTTCCTTTCCTTTCCTTTCCTTTCCTTTCCTTTCCTTTCCTTTCCTTTCCTTTCCTTTCNCCTTTCCCTTTCCCTTTCCCTTTCCTTCTCTCAGGAGCACAAAGCAAACACTGTCAGTAATAGGTAAGCACGTTGCTTTCTGTGGTGACTGCTTTTAAGGCAGGTTGAAACTATTAAGCTGCAAAAATTACAAAGAGGGGGGCTAAGGTTAAAAAAGAGATAGCATTGTTCTTAGTCATTTTCTTTCTTGAATTCCAAATGTCTGCATATCATGGACTTAGTTTGGCCTATTAAATATCTAACTTTCAAATCTGGATTGAGATCCAAATCATGGCTGAATTTATGCTTCATTGAAAGGAAGAGATTAGATACAGATCAGTGATCAACAGTATTTGCTGCGGAGAAAGTGCAGGTGTGTTTACTAAAGGCATAAATTCATTAATCTTTACCTACTGCTTCCAAATAATCTGCTCTTAAAGGTAGTCAGATATGACAATTATTACAATAAGATGCTCTGGACTGTAGCTTTCTGAATCATAATCTCTAAGAGAGTGGTTGCTTAGTAAGGCCAACATGCCTGCTTCAAAGCTGGCCTCAGGCCACTGAAAGCAATAGAGTGTTTTCTATTGAAAATTTTCTGATAAATGTGCAGAATGGTGTGAGAGAAATGTTATGTGTTATCAATAAGCCACTGAGACAAAAGCTTTGCAAAACATTAAAACTGATTTTTTTCTCCCTAGGAAATTTCTTTGATTCCACTTGCAATTTCTGTTTCAATGGTCATGTTTAGTGGTGTAGTATGAAAATGACTTTTGATGCTAAGAATGGTAGGTGACATGGTAGAGCTCTATTTTTTGCCTTAAATATCTTGTCTCCTTATTTACTATAATGAACACTCCAGGATGGAGTTTCCTCTAAATTAGAACAGCAATTGTATGCAGCGGCTGTTGTAGGGCTAGTTTGAGAACCTGCTTGGAGTGCTGAGCAACAGGGCTTTGGGAGGGCGCCTCCATGGAAAACACTGGACATTACAGAAGACTGGGAGTCAGGAATGAAGTGGTGCTTTGCAGAGACATGTGCCGCCTTTTATCCTTGCAGAGGTTCCCTAAGGGCTACAGGTGGTGGTAGATTACTGGTCTACTCTGCCCTTATGCTGTAAATAACTCTTTCTAACAGAGGGGCTGTTTGAATAATACAGTAGTTTATCAGATATATATAAAAGACTAACAACTGGATAGTTTAATAAAGAACAGTGGTTTAATAGTGTAATAATTGTGTCATAAACAACAGTACTTTTACTACGAATACATATAACTTTATGTAAAAAAAAATATGGTAGTTACATGAAGTTCATTGTTAGCATTATCTAATTATAAAAGATGCAAAAGTAGTAATCTGGGTGGGGACCAAAGTACTTGATGATATTTTTAATGAAAGAGTCATTGTCAGCTTGTTGGGGATCACAATCATCTTGGTGTCATTCATATCCCTGTGCAGATTTAGTGACCTTCCCCAGTCACTGAGGTGAAGATTTTCAAACACAGATGAAGTGCTTATGTCCACGTTTTAGCAGTTAATAAAAGTGGCTTTTTTTTTTTTTTCACAAAAGTGATTTTTAGAATGTTTGTGTCTCCCCATCTCCTAATTCCAGTGCAAATCATGATTACTCGCAACTGAGGTGAACTGGCAGCTGGGACTGTAATTACCATTCATCCTTCCCACTCAGTGCAACTGCAACTGATGTTAGTGGTGTTCTCTGCATTTACTGAGCAAAATTTCACTCTTGGCTGAGCTCTTCAGACTAATATTTTCAAAGCCATCTACTGGGATTTAATGTGCAGATCTCACTGAAAATCAGTATTGATACTTTATTCCCTTCAATTCTTTTGGAAAAAAGGGTCTTCGTTTGCGGACTTTGATCATTAAAGTAGATAGGGAAATTTCTTTTCACTCTGTGAGAACTCTAGCAGGTCTTCCTCAGAATTCAGGCCTGAAATACTCTGAGTGATGCTGTATTAATGATGATAGTATAACTATCTTAGAATCATGGAATGATTTGGGTTGGAAGGGACCTTAAAGATCCGCTAGTTCCCACCCCCTGCTGTGGGGGTGTGATGTGATTTATTCCTAATCAAGAAAAGAAACACATTTTTTAGGCTAAGTACAAAATCGTGTATTATGCTAATGCACTTCCACCGAGCAGTGGGAGAAGAGTTTTTTCCATTACCTCTTACATTTCTATCCCAAAGGAATGAAATTTCGTATTTCTCCAGAACTGGGAGATGCCTTATTCTACAAAGAACTTGGCATTTAGGACTGATTTAGGAAAAAAGGATTGGCAGGGGAAGAGCTGCAAGAACTCTGTTTTCATTTTCACAGGGCAGGTGCAGTGCCTGTGAGACATCTGATGATGACTCCAGTAAAAGTTGCTGCTGCTCAGTCAACATCATGAAGAAGAATATCAACTCTCTGGTGTCTATGGGTAGTTTTCTTCTCATTCTTCACCTGAACAGAAGACAACTGTTTCCTTATCCCAGAGGGATCTCTAACTTTTAAGGGTTGTATTTGATAGCCAGTAGGGATCAGCTAAATGAGACTGTCCTACATTTACAGATGTGTGAAGTCTACATCCAAGCTGCTATCACAGGGCAGTTCATGCAGGGTATACCTTGTCAGAAAACTTCCGGTTTGTATGGTCATGCACCATGGTCCTGTGAGGTGATTCAATGTAGCTGACTTTCCAGGAAACAATGCAATCCTTGTAAAAAATATGTGAAAGAAGAAAATTTGCTTTTTTTTACGTGGCTTCAAATATGATATGCGGCTTTTACACTGTGAATAACATCCTTTAACATCTATATGTGGCTTAGCAACTACAATAAATCTGACTCTGGAACATAAGCCTAGAGACGGTCTGTTTCTTTTTGTTGGAAGGAATAACCATGATAGTTCTGTTTCTTTCACAGGATGTTTTTCAGCTTTCTTTGCAAAACTTTTCATTGCCTATGAAGGGTTTTGTCTGTGTTTGCATCTCTCACTGAAGCTTGTACACACTTGGAAGTACTTTCACAATATGCCAGCAGTCATTTTCCTTTCAGTTCTGTCCATTTCTAGAAGAAAGAAATAAAGTTGGCATGCTGTGGAGCTTGAATACAGTATGTTTCCTCTGTCATACTGTTCCAGCAGTCAGGCAAAGATCACAGATTTTTTCCCTCTCAGATGGCCATAAACCATTTTACATTAGAGGTTTTCAGGTAACTATCTGTCACTAAACCAACATACAAGCAGTATGATTTATCATAGTGAGCAGAGCTGGCTCAAAAATATTCATGAGTCGGTGAACATTTAGAGCTTGATCTAAAAATGTTGCATGCAAGAGAAAAAGGAGAGCATTTAATAGAAACTTCAGGCTTTAATCTCTCTCGGCTTTACAGACATGCTAGCATATGGATTCACATGTGTCTGCCATGTGGTAGAGTTTGTACTTCTCAGAATCCAAAGCAAATAACATTTAAAGCTTTCTTTTTTAGGGGAAGAAAGGGACAAAACATTCACATACTAATAGCTCATAGCTGAAGAGGAAAAAGCTCAGACTTCTTGATCCATGTATATGGAGGGTGATATCCAAAGCTCCAGCTGGGTATGTTTAAATGGACTCCCATGTACCAGTACTGAGGAAAGAGAGGTGAGGCCAGTTTATGCTTCCCTGTGAAACCTCTGGGGCGGGAGATCCGGAGAGGGAAGGTAAGAGCTAAAAGTCCATGGGCTGCTCCACTAAGGAGAAGATAAATGCCTGAAGGGGCCCATTGCTCCAAAGGGGAGCTGGGCAAGGGAAGGCATGCTGCACCAACTGGAGAGGGTGGCCACAGCCCCATGCAGAGTTATCCTAAGCATCCTCTCTGAGACCATGCAGGGCTGAGGTCCGTCAACTGGCAGAGAGTAACTGGCAAATCCCAGTCTGATACAAATATAAATATAGCAGCCAGCTCAGAGCAGGTGGACTCTGGCTTTCAGGCAGGATGGGCCTGATAGGTCTGGTTGCAGGACTGGTTGTTCTTTATTAAGAATTTATTTAGATCTATTTTTTGTAATGCTTTATTATTTAAATGTTGGTTGTGTATTTCAGAAGCAGAAAACAAGACCCCATACACTCCAGTGCTGTCTTATAAGACATTAGATATAAAAAATGCACTTCATTTGATTACAGTTCACTATTCAAAAAAATCCCAGACATTATATTTATTCCAAAACAAATTACCCTTAGGGATTTTTTTAGATTATGATGTTCAGGGTGTTCCTATATATACTGCAGAAGGGTTACTAAAAATAAATCAGATTCTTAATAATGGAACCACTGCCTTGAGTACAAGAGCTGAATGGCATTTGTGAGTTGAAGGATGAACTTTCTGTCAAAGTGCAGATTCACAAACTTCTTAACAAACCCAGTGAAACTCCTTCCTCCTCCTCCCTTGCAGGAGAGAAACCCTAGTTAGCTGCCAACAGGAGGTGGTGTATTTAAACCCACAATAATGGCAGGGTGTCTTGGGGTGACTCTATCATGTGTATCCCCTATCATGCTCTATGCCCAAAAAGTAGTATTGTGCCTTTTCTGTGCCTTTAAACTGAGCTTTCTTTTTTTTCCCGAACCCTGTGGGGGGGAAGTGTGATTGCAACCTGGTTTTCTCTCAGGGGCTATATTACTAGATTTTGGCCAAACCGGCACACAGGGCAATGGTTGATAGGTGACAACCCCATCAGACCGCTCCGACTGCATGACAGCTGCCTGGGGTCAGCCACACACTGTAGGCATAGATAGATGCATTCTCCTGGCGGGACCCTGCAGACGGCCACATTCTTCCAGTCTTGTGCTATAGTCAGCTCGCTTTCAGTGGCTCATATTGTAATCAACTACATTCTTATATTAATATGTTATAGCCCTTCCTCTTCAGGGCTGTGTGGTGCCCTGCCAAAGTCACTTGCTGTAGTCAATCAGACAGACACAGCCTGATAGGTGTGTGAAGGAGACAAAAATATTACTGGGGGAGAAGCACGTATGGTATGGACTGCTGTAGCATTATAACCTCGTGATATTACCAGACCTCTGTCCTTTAAAATATAATAAGGAGTCAGACGGCATAACCATGTGCTGGCATCCATACGTTTTCACTGAAGTCACTTTACTATCAAGGACCATGCTGCCAGTTCCCAGGGGCCTCTTCTTCATCTGATTGCTGGAGTCTCACACTCGATTTGTTTGTCCCTAAGACATATCTCCCTTATTCACCTGCACATTGGTGGCTGTGTAGATGTCACCTAATGAGCAGCTGAGACCTCTTAAAGTTTCTCAGTACTTTTATACTAGCATCATTCCCCTCTCTCTGAACCCTGTTCCCCAGGTCTTATTTTAATTAAATAAGGAACTGTCATTGGAAGAAAGAAGAAAGTAGACAATTGCCTTTTCTGGGTAAAACCAAGTGAAAGGCCAGGATGGGGAAGAGCTACAAACTTCTCTGGTCTCCAGATTTTAATGAGTATATTAGTATGAGGAAATGTGCAGAGTGCATAGTGCTGACAAGCAGGTATCATTCATTAGGTTGTCTTACTTTATATAGCAAGACATTACTTACAAAAAGTCAAGAGTTTTGGAATTAAGCTGTTCCTTTTTTTCCTTTATGGGTTTATAAATTAGTGGTGAATTGTCTTTCAGACTGGAAGAGCTTTTGACAGGCTCCTATCTTCCTGCATAACACTTCACACGCTCTAGAAGAACCCAGAAAAGCCAAATGTCTAACAATGACAGCAATTATAACCTTGAGATATATGAGGTATTGCCTGAGATGCTGCTGCCTTTACACTGGTCTAATATGAAGGTTGCAGAAATGTGAGAGATTTGCTGGAAATAATATTGCTTCATTTGTCTGTTCCTAATTCACCTCCCACTAATACAGTCAGCTATTACTGTTTTGTCAACCATCATTATTTTCATCTGTGTTGCATTTAGGTCATCAGTTGCTTCCTTTGAGATGTCAGTAGTACTAACTTGCATGACCTTGGCTGTTCCCTTCAGCAGACAATGCTGTGCACCCTAATGAACTTATTTTATTTACCTTTTTTTAAAGACAAGAAGCTAGCCTATATTTTGCTACTGGTTTAGCACCAGATATATATGTTATTTGGGCATAGAGCATGATAGGGGATACACATGATAGAGTCACCCCAAGACATATATAAACGCTAATATATTGAAATTTCAATATATAACATAATTAGTAACACAATTACCATACTTAAGAATTACTGCGACTAAGGAATGATAGTTCTTTGAATCAGTAATACACCTTTAGGACCACTATTTGCTGTCACCTCTGTGTCCTCACCTTTGGGACACTATGCCAGATAAGCTGTCTTGTCTATATGGTAACGAGACAAGGTCATCATTATGTGTGATCATTAAAGGCTCCAAAGGCATTTCTTACACGAGTAGAGGTGAAGTGCTTGCATACTGTCTAAATTCCTGTACAGGTAGTTGTAATCTGTGTCCCTAAAATTTCTGTTGCTTTAATAAAGAGTTTTATTGTTGTATGAAATTTCTGAAGCTGCTGATTAAGAACTGTTAAACAGTAGATACATGTAAATAAAGCAGAGGCTTGTGTAGCACATCACTTTTAAGAGAACCTGGAGATTCCATAGTGTTGAAAGGTGTTATCTAATTGTAAGCTCATTGTCACAAATAAAATAGTCCAAGTCTCCTCTTATTTACACAGAGTGTAACCTTCTTGTTTTTACTGTAGCTGCATGTTGTGCAAATCAGAGTAGAATGTGGTTCATTAATTCTAATTCTGTTCTGGCTGGACAAACAGACAATGTGCCCAGACAGAATTGTCATTGCATATAAAAGAAGTGGTTTACATATTTTCAAAGTATCGTTAAGATGCTTATTTGGGCTGCAGTCTAGGAGCATCTCAGAACACAACCCAAGTGACATTGCAGCTGTTGTGCTTGGACATTAAAAAGGCAGTCTTTCCTTTCATTGTAATCATTTAAAAATTACCAGTCATGTGCAGACTCTTAGAGCCTGACCCTCAGCCCATGTGAGCCAGGATGGAAGTCAGGGCATGTCTCTCCACTGAAGTGTGCATACTTTGAATCATTCTGTGGATTTTGAGTGCCCGGCCATGCACACCAGGTAGTAGACTATTAATTGAAATAACCTGAAATGGTTAATATCTGAGGCTTGCATTCATGACAGCAAGCACAGCATACATGGGAAAAGAGGCTTTTTAAGCCCTTCTGTTAGTGTAATGTTGGAATGCCTTCTCTCAAGTGAAATGAGGCAACTCTTTGGCAGTGTTAGCAGCAGGACAACCACCCCCACAGCCTTCTACTCTACAACAGCCCTTTGAATCTGCTGGAATAATGTAGTGGTTAATCTGTGATTCATTACAATGTGTGAGTGTGTCTGTGTTGGGGGGGGCGGGCAGGAGTAACATCTCTCTTCCTGCAAACAGCAATGCTGTGAGTGTTATGTTATGCTCCAAGCAGCACTCCCTTCCACCACATGCTGTATCTGTTGTTAAGTTTTGTCACCTTCCACAACTTTGCCAGCCCTATTTTTATCGCAAAGTGGGGATCCCTTTCTGATATTGCTCCAAATCAGTGTTGCACAACTATTGAACACGGCTGAGAACTGTGCTGTTCCTGGCAGTAAAACCCTTGTTGCTATAAAGCCCCAGGAAAGGTGCTTCATGTTCTATCTTCATATGTGGGCTTCTGCTTAAGAGATGCAGTATAGTACACAGACATTGCTAAATTGTCAAAGAGTTGCTTGAGTTTTATTTTAGCTCACACTATCTTCAACAGATTTTGTTGTGTGGGCTATATAATGAATTGTATTATTTATAATTTACAAGTATATTAATTATAAAGAAAAATATATTAGTATTTTATGTGAAAAGCATATTAGAGGAAGACAAATCGCATGATCAAGATGTGAGCTCATGCATTACCTCACCTCAGATAGAAGAACTGTAACAACATCTTAGTAATCACAGACAGTGAATCCTCAGGTTTCTGCAGTAAGAGAGGCTCCTGTCTCATGTACTGCATTGCCACCATGTCTCTCACAATGCCTCCGTAGGCAAACTCAGGAAGACTGGGCACCGAGACGTATTGAGAATTGACTGAACAGCAGATCTCAGAGGGTACTCAGTGGCACAGGGTCTGTCACTAGTGGTGTCCCCCAAGGTTCAATATTGTTTAATTCACTCACCAATGACTTGGATGAAGGGGCAGAGGTCTCCTCAGCAAGTTCCCTGATGACTCAAACCTGGGAGGAGTGGCCAGTACCCCAGAGGGCTGTGCAGCCCTTCAGAAGGACCTCAACAGGTTGGAGAGATGGGCAGAGAGGAACAGTTTTAAGTTCAACAAACGCAAATGCAGGGTCCTGCACCTGGGGAGGAATAACCCCTGGCACTGGTACAGGCTGGGGTGACCTGCTGGGAAGCAGCTCTGCAGAGAAGGACCTGGGAGTGCTGGTGGACAACAAGCTGTCCATGAGCTGGCAGTATGTCCTTTTGGCTGAGAAGCATGCATTAGGAAGGGGGCATTAGGAAGAGCATCTCCAGCAGGCTGAGGGAGGGCTCCTCAGTACAAGAGAAACAAGAAACTTCTGGACTGGGTCCAGCAGAGGCTACAAACATAATTAAAGGACTAGAGCACCTCTCTTATGAGGAAAGGCTGAGGGAGCTGAGCCTATTCAGCCTCAAGAAGAGGTGACTGAGAGTGTATCTCATCAATGTATTAAAGTATCTGAAGGGAGGTTCTTAAGTGGATGGAGCCAGAGTCCTCTTGGTGGTGCCAAGCAAGAGGACAAGAGGCAAAGGGAAGAAACTGATACACAGGAGATTTCACTTTCCTTTGAGGAAGAACTTTACTGTACATGTGACCAATCACAAGATCGACCAGAGAGGTTGTGGAGTCTCCCTAACTGGAGATATTAAAGAACTGACTGGACACAATCCTGTGCAATGTGCTCTGGGTTGACTCTGCTAAAGCAGGGATGTTGGACCAGATGACCACTGTGGTCCCTTCCAACCCAACTAATTCTGTGATTCTGTGATAGATTTAGAGGTAAATTTAGGATTGGAATGACCTTAGGAAGTAATTTAGTCCAATCTCTGCTTTGCAGTTTTCTTTGCTACTTACTATATAGAAAGTACATTCACGAAGGCAGAGTGGATCTCAAACAGTTTCAGCATCTGTTTGCTGTGAGTGGTGAGGTTTTGTCTCCCATAGTGATGCTTGGCAATAGGTTAGTGGGCAGTGGGTTAGATGTTCTGCAGGAATTAGTAGCCTTTAAAAGAGCCACAGCACACAAACATCTCTGCAAATAACTGAACATAGAGATGGCATTCTGGATATAAACATATGCATAGAAGCCTACTGGTATTATGGAAGAAGCGTCTGGCATTATTCTAGGACAAGTTCTTCAGAAAGATAAGTGATGTTTTAGGTAGTGAACAACAGCACCTACAAAATCATTCCCTTTCCAACCGGCCTTCATGTAGCTGGATTTTTTTCTGAGATATGCATCTGTCTGAATGAATTATTTCAGTGCTTTCTCAAATATTTACTGTGTTCAAGTAAGGATGTGAAAAAACTCATTGTGGAAACTGAAATGTAAGCATTGCAAAGAAAAAAATGTAGTGCGTGTTACTGCAAGAAAAACTGACCTTTCAATTTTTTATTTTGTCATATATATAAGGTTTATTAGACATCACAGAACAATGCTTAAAGTCCACAGATATTTCATAAGTCACTGTGAACACGCTGCTGTGCTAACTGGTTCAAAGAATTTTCACTCTTGCCTATTACATACATAGCATTTTTTCTTTCTTCATCTATTTTCAATCGAGGAAACCCCTGTAGGATCTCTCTTAGATCACCCAAGAACACTGGAAAACAGTTCAGTCATGGGTACAGAGGTCTACAACCAGGCTGATTGGTTTAATTTCCTGAGAGCTGGTGAGTGAAGCCAACAAGAGAAGGTGCCCTGATGGACCTTATGTTTGTGAACAGAGAAGGACTAGTGGGTGATGTGATGGTTAGAGGCCATCTGGGGTACAGCAATCACAAAAAGATATAATTTTTGATTCTCGGAGAAATAAGGAGGGGGGTCAGCAGAACTGCCACATTGCCAGATTCTGACTTGTTTAGGAGCCTGGTTGACAGACTCCCTCGGAAAGCAGTCCTGAAGAGTAAAGAAGTCCAGGAAGGCTGGACATTCTTCAAGAAAATCCCACAGGTACAGGAGCAGGCCATCCCCATGTGCCAAAAGATTACCCTGCGGGAAAGAAGATTGGCCTGCCTGAACAGAGAGCTTTAGCTGGAACTCAGGTAAAAAAAGAGAGTTTCTGACCATTGGAAGAAGGGGCAGGCAACTCAGGATGACTACAAGGATATCGTGAGGTTATGCAGGGAGAAAATTAGAAGGGCCAAAGCCCAACTAGAACTTAATCTGGTTACTGCCATAAAAAACAATTAAAAATGTTTCTATAAATACATGAGCAACAGATGGAGGGCTAAGGACAATCTCCATGGATTTTGGATGTGGGGGGAAACATAGTGACAAAGAATAAGGAAAAGGCTGAGGTAATAATGCCTTCTTTGCCTCAGTTTTTCACATAAGACCGCTTGTTCTCGGGGTTAACCAGGCCCCTGAGCTGGAAGACACGGATGGAAAGCAGAATGAAACCCCATAATCCAAGCGGAAATAGATAACGACCTGCTACACCACTTAGACACCCACAGGGCCCAATGGGATCCATCCAAGTGTACAGAGGGAGCTGGTGGAAGTGCTCATCTTCAATCATTTGTAAGCAATTCTGGTCAGCTGGGGAGGTTGCAGTTAACTGGAACTTAGCAACTGTGATGCCCATCTACAAGAAATGATGGAAGGAGGGCATGGGGAACTACAGGCCTGTTAGCCTGACCTAGGTACTGAGGAATGTCATGAAGAAGATCATCCTGAGTGTCATCTTGTGGCATGTGCGGGACAACCAGGTGATCAGGCCCAGCTAGCAAGGGTTTATGAAAGGGAGCTCCTGCTTGACCAGCATCTCTGATCTCCCTCTACGACAAGGTGATCAGTGGATGAGGAAGAGGCTGTGGGTGTTATGTAGACTTTAGTCAAACCTTTGACACCATTTCCCAGAGCATTTTCCCAGAGAAACTGGCTGCTCAAAGCTCAGATGGGTGCACTGTTCACTGGGTAAAAGCTGGCTGGACAGCTGGACTCAGTGAGAGGTGGTGAATAGAGTCAAAACCAGCTGGTGGCCAGCTGCAAGCAGGTATGATGGTGTTGGTGCCATATGTCTCTGTGATGAGGAATTTGAACTGCACTAATTTTGTTAATGGGAAAAAAGGTGGCTGGACACATTGCCTCTTCCCTGGGGAAACCCTCCCATGGTTCTCTTCCCTTACAGCAAAGGTAACCATTGCTGCTTTCAGGGAGCTGCTTAACATTTGACTGCCTAGACTTAGTATTCGTCTTTCTGGAGACAACAAAAGATTTTCTTCTGGAAGTAAAAAAATTTCCATGTGCAAGTAATATCTGATCAATGACATATGTCTGCAGAGGCCTGTTGTTTTTTGTCTGGCGTTTCTGCTTACTGATTTAAAGTCAAATTCTGCAACTTTATATCAACACAAGCCCATTGTCTCCGGAGATTGAGAACAGAGTTTGGCTCTGTCAGAGAGGTCTACCACAAACCATGTAATTCCAGTGTATGTACGATGTGTGACTTGTAACCTTGTTCTCTGCAGAGTAAGTGGTTTGTACATCTCTTATGAAGATATGGTAAAGAATTCCAGCATTGCATCTGAAATTCATTCTGTTTTAAATTGCGCTCCTGCATATGCAAACAACTGAGTTTCCCTTGCCCACTTGTGTATAAAAAATGATTGTGGTATAAATAACCTTCAATACTTTATAGGCTGAGTGTAGTGGTATGAGTGAAAGGTCAGAATAAGGCTGAGAGAAAACACTAGCCAAATAGGATAAAGAACACCTACATAAAAGCTGTATGGTTAAAGAAAAGACAAACCAGTTAATCTCATTTTGCGTTGTTGTCAACTACTTTTCCTTAAAGAAGGAAGTGACGTGAATTCCAAACTTGGGCTGCAGATTCAGAAGCTTTCCAGTTAGGAACTATTATTTTGAAATATCAGTGCATGATGCTTTTTTCAATCAAAGTGGTTTCAAAGAGTTCAAACCCTAAATTCTAAGTAGCATTTTCTCTGTATTTTAAACATCTGTGCTGTTTATTAGAAATGGCATCAGATTTTGGCAATCCAATCTTTTCTCTTTTCTTTTTTTCTTTTTTTGGTAGAGCTTGAAAGAGTTGCACCACGCTTTTTTCAGTGCAGTTGCTGGGGTCTAGGGATTTCCTAAAATTGCTAGTAGAATATAATCCTGGAAGTAATTTATCCTAGCTTTTTTTTAAAAAGGGCAAGGACACAAAGGAGGAGAAGAAAGTATAAGATATGTTCCTGATTTGTGCAACACAAAATTACACACACTGCAGAAATTGCCACTTCAGTTCTACTGCCAGTTTCCCTTTTTATTAGGGCAAAATTGTAATTGTGTTAAAAAAAATAGCTGTTTTGTAATGACAATTACTGTAATATTACCAACAGTGATTTTTGAGTAGATTTTTAAAAATTCTGTCTTAAACCGTTCTTCTTCAGTTGAGGTAATAGTAAAGAGAGAGGGAAGATATTGTTTTAAAATTACCATTAATTTAAAGCTGGAAAGCCTCATTAGGTAAGATACTGTTTTAAAATTACCATTAATTTAAAGCTGGAAAGCGTCATTAGAAGGTTAGTTCTGTGTGCAGTAGAAAGCGCTATACACCCTGTTCATGAAAGTGTGAGACATACAGCTTGTTATACAAAGACAAAACTCAGAAGCAAATCAGAAATGGATATGAAAACTGGCTTTACTCTGTCCTTTGTAGTGCCTACAGTTTAAATACTGTCCTTGAAAAATGAGACACAAACCAAATAGTATCTGCAGAACATGTCAACACTTTAATGAAGTTTTGTGTGTTTTATGCATGAATTTTGCAGAAGCTAGAAGAATCCTCTACAGGATATTTAATCCCAGTATTTCCAGTGGATCAGACTGATACCACCTCTGCTTAAAGTCTGGCTTGTTGTACACTTTAAAACATTTTATATTTCTTTATATAACCCACTTACCCATTCCTTATGGCTTAACTGCACTGTTGGGGTGCATGGTAGCCTTGCCTTCATTTGAAAAAATGAAGCTCTTTGAGCTGAAGAAGCATTAGCACTTCTCAGGTGCTTGGTTTCTGGCATAACCAGCCTGGGGAAGCCTCCTGTGGTATGTGCAGCTCAGGAGCCGAGGCCCTGGGAACAGCTGTCCCCTCATGAATCATTCATGGGGGGAGCTATGATGATGAATGATCAGCTGCAAACAATGCATAAGATTTAGAGAAAATAAAGGCATTTCACTGTAATTTCATTTTTTTCCCAGAGGTGGGGCAGAGTCCCAGGTGTCTTCATAGTGGGATAACCTTAGTTAAGGAGGAACTTTTAAGTTCTGGAAACAGTTTTCCAGTGACCCCACAGGTCTTCTCAGGACCCCTTCCCAAAAGGAGGAGGCAAAATAGTAGTGATGATAAGGTAGGATATTAAGTATGGATTAGAAAACAGAAACATTTTTTCCTGCCTTTATATTTTGCTGTATTCCCAGATTTTGGAAAATTCATGAGAAATTAAATGGGTGACTATTTTCTGGCTGGCTGGGGAATGCCAAGTCACATGTTGTTGCTCCTGCTCTTTGACTGGCTGCCTTCTATAGCTAATCAACACAGTGTCATTTTGAAATTCACATCTGGGAACTCTTTGAGCTAAATATGCACTTTTCATAAGCTCTGGCAACTGTAAAGCACCAAATGCTTGAATATTCAAGGAAAATAAACACACATGCTAAGAATGTGACAAAATGGAAATCTGTGTCAAGTCTGAAAGAACAATCTAGGATATCCTCTGCTCTCTGCTCCCTGCTCTCCACTCAGCTGTGCTCAGTAGCAGGAGTAGATGGCAGAAATGTGTGTCACTTATGTAAGATGTGCTCACAATGCCCCTGAACTTTTGGCATCAGTTCAGAATGTAGTTAACTGGATGGTGCCAGTTTAAATATATCTGGTCATTTTCCAGTACACTGCTCAGCTGTCTACCTTTCAGCGCCCTTGCTGGCATCTCAGTAAGCTCAATCTGCATTTCTGTGTTTGTTAATGTTACTGGGTTCTCTAGTGGGAAACAAGATATTATTATGTTGAGAGCGAGGGACTGGGAACCACGAGATCTGGAGTAATTTTGGGTGGCTGTTATGATTTCCTGCAAACTTCTGGAGACATTCTTCTGGCTTTTAGTATTTCAAGAAGATTTACAGACCCCGGTCTCATGAAGCACACTTCTAGTTTTGAGCATGTGAGTAGTCACATAGCAGTTAGACGAATGAGGCTTTGATTTCTTTAGAGTTCGGTTTACTGCACATATTTCACACTGTCTCAGGATACTGAAGTACAACAGTATTTGGAGACTATCAGGAGGAGTCATACAGTCATGGGTCAAAATGACATGCTTAAAATTTCTAAAAAAATTTGCAGACTTTGATACTGTTTGTTACTACTTATACCAGAGATAAGAAGGTCCTTATGAGTGAAAGAAATGTTCTCAGGACCTGTTGCTGACTACATCAGGCTAGTTCCTCATCCTGTCCAATGGCCCTATGAAAGACATGATTCTTTGCTTATATCCATTTTTTCCCTTTTTACTATATTGCAGTGTGATTGTATGGAGATGTGCACAAAGGCTGTGACAAGGGTGGTCTTCAGTGATGCAACTGAAATGTAAACGCCACTGCCTGCAAAATTTCTCTGTCCTGTGGAGAATAATTCAAATACCAACCTACTTGGAGCATCTCCAGGTCAGCTCTTCTACTGTTCTTGAAAATGTAATAAATAAGGTTCATTAATAATAATCATAAAGTACAAGACAAACATGGCACTGATGGAAATGGTTAAACCCAAATTCCTTGCTGTGCCTTGACAGGTTCTGAAATTAAGCTGAATAACTTAATTTCTAGTTGCGGATTCTATGGATCCTCCTTGTATACTGCAAAAAGCCAAATAAGAAGATTAAAAAGAGCAGTGCCAATTGTTTGGGGAAGTCATTGTTTGTCCGCTTTTAGCAAGAAAGGGACACCATTTGGCAGCATGGGTTGCCACCGCCTTGGTTCCAGCTACTGATCCCTGTGAATTGAGCTGTAAGGAGAGCTGCCCATTGAGCAGCATTGATTGTTGTCCTCGACAGGTGCTAATGTTCAGAGGGCAAATCACAGCTGCTTGCACAGGGTTCCCATTATCCTTTGCTGGGTATTGATTCCCCCTGTGAGATGTTTCCTTCCTAACTGTGTTAATTTTCAGACCGCATATTTGCATTTGTCTGTGCTGAGAGGCGCAGGCAGAGGTGCCTTGGCTATGTTTAATGACCTTCAAGTTCCCCTGCTCCGCCTCCCCCCCCCACCAATCTCTCAAGTCTTTAGAGACCATGTCTGTTGGGATCCAAGTTTCCTTTAATTATGGTGCATATTGAGGGATAGGCTCTATGAAGAATACCAGTACTACTCTTGTAATTGCTTCAGGTGCACTCAAAAATTAATCAGAAAGTATACAATGAGGTTTTTGTTTTGGTGTGCTTTATTTTCAATCCTTTCTAAGTCTGAAGACTTGCTGCCTGTGTGTGGAGCTCACACAAGTGTAACAAGGACAGGATGGGGAAGTAGTTCGTGAAGCCGCCAGGGCAGGGACTGTTGTGTTCCTTCAGCACTATTTTTGTGCTGCACACAATTAATTAGCTGATTGACCTCAGTTACCATCAAACCGGAATGATACTATACTACATTCATTTTGCATGGAATAAATATCTTTCAGGGTTGAGTGGATATATGGATTTGCCTTTCTGTAGATGTCTGCACAGTGCTTAGAGCTGTGTTGGGATCTTGCCGAGACTTTGCATTGCATAAGACTGCTTATAAGAATTGTGCCTTAGCTCTCTACTTCAATAAGTCAAAGAAGTCTAATCCAGAATTTTTTCAGAAAAGGAAGTAATAGCGTATGACAGAAAAAATATTCGTCCACTGAGGATTTTTCTTGTTTTGGCAAATATAACCATGTCAGTGCAAATGTTACCTTCACATATGAAGAAACATTATTAATTTTATCTCTGTAACAGGGAAATGGAACAATTAATTTAGGTTCTCTGAACAAATTATACTTTTGCACTGATAAACAGACACCAGTTTCCAAGCTTTCCTTAAAGCATCTTTGTTTTCTGCGGTCTGCATAGAAAGGAGAAGGTACATCTGAATCTAGTTAGCCCTAGGGCTGAAATAGTTAGGTTGTGGTGTTTCTGTAATCAATAACAACCAAAAGATGTATGTAATTATCTTCAGCTCCCCAGTTTAAATGGCTAGGTAGTCATTTATAGCTGAATATCAGGGTAGGTCCAACACTTGGATTAAAACCTCCGTAACCATTTTGACAAAATTTGTGAGTTCCTTGTGGTGTCAACAAATGTAGCATTATTATAAAAGTAACTCTTTGAGCTTCAGGGTACCAGAGTGGTTATTACCTCAACCTGGAAGCATGAAGTCCCACAGACTGTATTCCAGCATTAGGAATTTTCTTCTCTTTCTAGAACATGTTTCCTGTACTCTATGTGCATGGCTTTGGAATGGTGTAATCTACAGACATGAATTTTGGGGTATCCTTTTTAACTCTGGCAGGTTCACAGTCCACCTAACAAAAATGATGCATGGGTGGGTGGATTAAAAAAGGATGTGAAAAATACAAAAAAAAAATTATATAATTGAAAATAAAATGGTAGGGGAATTCAGCAGCATCTGAATGGCAGGGAGAGGATATGTTCCTCTTTTCATTTTTCTACTGCTGAAGTTGCTTTACCGATAATGCACAAGGGTTTCTGCTCATCTTGGTTTCCCAGGACTGGAATCGCTTCTGTGGTTGCTGGAGTGAGTAGCTTGTGCTGCAGTGCATGCAGGATTGAAAGAGATGGTTTAATCCTCAGTTGCAGCACATCAGCTCATTTAAGCAGCTGTAGTGATGCAAGTGTGGACAAGGGTACAAGTCATCTCATTAACTGATAACTGCTGTATGTTGGAGAGTGCAGACTTAAGCTACTCCTGAAATGAAAAAAGCCATCTGTTTAAGATCAACTGGGACATCAAATTTAAAAAGTAAAAGAAAAAAAAGAGAAAATCCCAGCCCAACAGAGAGCCTGAGTCTGCTCTTGCTAACACTTGAGTAACTCAAGAGAAATGAACAGAAATTAATACAATGGAGGCAGTGTAACAGCACTAAAAACAAGATCAGAATCTGTGCCCATAAGAGACATCATATGTGAACTTCGTAGAAAGAAGATGAATGGGAAGAGAAATGGTGGTAGGGAATGGGTAAAGACAAGGAATATTTATTATCTGCATAGTGCAATGCTCTTCACCCTTCAAGGGATCAGAAATGTGAAAATGTTTCCTATTATTTGTCATACTTTGAACAGTTGCTTCCCAGCCTGTTCAAAAGGAAACATTTCAGTCTTCTTAGCTGGATTTGCTTTGTGGGACTGACTCTTCTCTACACCAGAAGGGTATAGATCTGGTACCCTTTGGGCACTTTCTAAAGAATTGCACTGATATAAGGGAAACAAAAAGGGAGAAACCTAGGCTCTGTGGCTGGAACAGAAACTCATGAGTTAAAAAAGAATTATTGGGGGAAGCGGGATTCGAAAAGCAAAAAAATAAATTAGAGAGCTGGGAATTCAAAGAGGCAGGTGAAGCTGAGAGACAGCGCTTTATTGAAGGGGGTGGTGAGATAGTGCTCTGTGTAAGACCAGAGTTAGCTGAAAGAGAAAAAAATAATTAAATTCAAATAGGAAGCTAATTAAAAAATAAGAGGGAGAAAAGAATACATTAAAAATGAAAAAAGGAAATAGAATGAAATATGAAATAAGAAAATGCAAGTACTGAGAGGTAAGAGATGAAGAAAAATATCTTTATCTAAAGCAATTTTACAAAATAAAAGCAACAGCACTTTTATAAAAGTCTTTACCTTTGGATTGACAACCACCCCAAAATATCTCCAAGAAAAACAATTCAATTCAAATTTGATTCTAGTTAATTAAGACACCAAAGTAGATTACTGAGTAGGGCAGCAATTCAATGCAGTTTAAGTAAAGTTGTCAATCAGTACAACTGCAATCCAAATTAGAGACCAAAAAAAAACCCCCAAAAAGAAAAATAAAGAGCTTGATCTTATTTCTCATTGACTTCAATGGGACAGGAAGAAACCATTGTGAAGAAAAAAACCATTACTGGGAAAGCGAGAAAATGACAGAAGTTAAAGTCAAAGTGATGATTTGAGCTACAAGCCGTGATGTGAAGATGGAAAGTGAGAGTTTCCTTCTCACCAGGCCCTTGTTGGTTTCTGGTCTGTTCATGCTCCCTCTGGATCAAGTGGAAAGCTGAGGATGGGGCTGTATTTTCATAAATTTATAAAATATCCTGAGTTGGAGGGGACTTGTCCAGTCCAAGCATCATCTGATGCAGCTTTAAGCCATTCCCTTGTGTTCTATCACCAGACACTGGGCAAAGGAGATCAGCATCTCCCTCTCTGCTCCCCACCTTGAGAGGGTTGCAGACAGCACTGTGGTCACCGTTCAGTCTCCTCTTTTCTAAGCTGAACAAACCTAGGATCCTCAGCCAATCCAAGTCATGTCCAACTGTCCTTTCTCCATCTTTGTTGCCCTCCTTTGGGCACTTTCTAACATTTTTATATCCTTCTGATATTATGAAGCCCAAAACCACACACAGTACTCAAGGTGAGGCCTCACCAATGCTGAGTGTAATGGGACAATCACTTTAGATGAGGTAGCAACATCATCCTCAATGCACTCCAAGTATATGGTTGGTCCTTTTGACTGCACATTGTTGACTCAAATTGAGTTTATCATCAATCAAAAGCCTCAGATCTCCTGCAGGGCTGCACTCCAGCGTCTCATTTCCTAATCTAACTGTGAATCAATTTCTCTCCTCTCTTCAAGGCAATCAGCATGGATAGGATAGTAGGGAAACAGGTCTTCCCTCAACTTGGCACACACAGGAAAGACATTTGATGATATTTCAGAGCAGTGATGCTGAGCACAATACTTCCTCAAGCTACTTCAAAGATGGTGCAGCTTACCTCCGCTATTCCAAGCATTTCCTGAAGATGCAACGTAATGCCTCAACATTAAAGGGACAAAGTCTTGCAAATTCTTGAACATGCAAGTTATTATCCATGGATTAAAATGGAAATGATCACCTATAAAACAGGTCACATACTGATATTCCTACTGGTTGCAGCAGTAATGGGTCTGTAAAGCAGCATCTAGCCAGGATGCTGCTCATGGCTCAGGCTGCTGGAGGAATTTGCTGTGTGCAGGTCATATCTTCTGTGTGTGCATCAGTTTAACCCCAGGGAATTAAGTTCCTCTTTTTCTTCTTCACAAAGGTGTTGTGAGAATAAACCTGGGACATTTTAGGATAGAGTGATAAATAAAGCCATTCCATTTCATGGCATAGCCACAGAGTAAAGGTCTGTAAGTGTCTTCTGGACAAATCTTGCTCTTGTGCAGATGGATATAACATGGGCCATGTCTCAGAACGTCCTGTTAGTCATTAGCTGCAGCTGCAGAGCTTTGGTCTTTGGCCCCTGCTAGCCAGGGGAAGCAGGGGCACATCATATGGCTCAGGTACAGCGGTGTGGGAGAGGCCATGCTACACAGGGGGAGGGGTTGTCCAGGTGTAATTCAGGATGGTAAATAGCCCAATGAGTTTAACAGCACTGTTTAATGACATCGTTACCATACTGCACAAACTCCCATTGAAATTAATGGTATTTCACATAATAAAGTACTGTGCAAATACTCAGTTATGTAGAACATTAATGTGCCTTTAAAAAGGTCATAAAACCAGAAAATCAATTTCATCTCTGTAGTTATATTTGAAGTGGGGGCTCATAATAGAAATACCAGCACACCTAGAGATGGAAGTCCTCAGCTCCTAAGGCTTGTAGTCACTTGTTCCCTGTCACTTTAATCCAGTTAGAGATTTTGAAATAAGAATTCTTTCCTCTCTGTTTTCTTTTTTTGTCTGTCAAACAGAGTTTCGCCTTGGGTTTCTCCAGAGGAACAGACAACATAAATCTATGTTTTTTTATTTTCCTGTGTATATGCCCAACTCTCAAGTGATGCTAGCAATGAAGTATATTTTGTCGTTGACTGAATTGGAAAACACAAAATGAAACATTTGTTCTCATCCAAAACATTTTTTTTGTTCCCTCCACTAAACAAAACACCAACTCTTTAGACTTCACAAATTTAAACATGTTTTCCTAGAAATCACTATTGGCAAGTATGTGAGCACACTATTTTACATTTGAAGTATACAGGGTGGCGTGGATATCTCAGATGTCTCTGTTCAGGTTTTCTTTTACACCTTACTTACTAGCACAAGATAAATGTGATAAATCCTATATACATTTCTTTGCCTTTTCCTTATTGCCCTGGTATATCATTTAGGCTGGAAGCAGGTACTCTTGCTTCTGTTTAGATATTTCTCTTGCTGTTTTCTGAACAAGACAGTGTTTCCACATCTTGAGCTGATCCATTAGCTAAGTCAGATCCTCCCTATCCCATGAATGTACGTTTCTTTGTCCTATGAGTTTTTTGACCCTTCTCCTTCATTGCTTTTGTGTATGTCTCTAAAATACGTCTGGGATTTTTTTATTCCTCATTTCTCTTGATAGGCAGTAAAAGCTGGTTCATTAATCAATCTCTTCAGCCAAAATTGGTAAAATCATGGCTGTTAAGATTAGCATTTCCTCAGAGTTCCTCATCTTGTGAGAACCCATGAGTTGAATTCATAGAAACATTTCAGATCCCAACAATTTGACTTGTAACTTCATCAGTGAACAGAGTTTGTCAGTTTTACTGGGGCAGAGTCACCAACTCTTCACAGGAGGCACCGCAACAACATATTTCATGACCTCATCTATGGAGGTTTTCTAACAGAAAACTGAGAACTATAGTCTCTACAATGAGAGAAGCTGATATCAAAGGAAGTGGGACTTGCAGAAGTATTAAATTACATATACCACTATCTATATGTATATACAATTAGATATATGAAGACCGAGAGTGGGAAAGCTGGCATTGTGTCATTCCTGTGACAGGGCACAGGTCTGTGATGCAAGACACCAGTCTCACAGAGCTGGACTGTTGCACAAATCTGCACTGTAGCCTTGTGAGGCAATTCATTCCTGACACACATAACTGGAAGACAAATAGTAAGATCTGAAGACTTGCATAAGGTGCATTGAGTGCTCAGAAATGCTCCCAGCAGAGCAGGTAGTGATCCTCTGTGCTTTGTTTGAGTCTAAAGCTCTAGCACAGGACTGTTGTATTACTCTATTTTCTGTTCTATAATCATCACCCCAGACAACCCAAATTTGCATAAAATCAAAGGCAGAGATAGGAAGGGTATTACAAGAGAGAGGAAAAACAGACTGGAGGGAATTGAGGAGAAGGGGTTTAATTCAGGTATTGAAACAATCAATGGAGACTGAAAAATTGTTGAGGGAAGAAGCACCTAAGTTAAACTTTCCCTTGCATTACTTACAAATATAGGTACATAATGTACACTGTTCCTATGGTGCAGGTTTGAGGCTTTTTTTGTTTGATTGGTTGGTTTTGGTTTATTTTATTTTTATTTTCTGAATAATCTGAAGCATATATTTATGAAGATATATTTATTTTTTAACCTGAGTTCATCTGAGTAGGAGTCAGTACTCTGTAGATGCTCCACAAGCAACCGGGAGACTGGTAAGATTATTTGATATCCCCAAGGAATTTGGGAAATGCCATGTATCTAGGACCTCACTAAAGGTCTGGGGAAACGTGCTTGCATTCCAGTTCTGATAACAGGGTTATGTAGTCTCCTTCAAAGTATATGCAGCAGTGTCTCCCAGGCCTGTATCCAGAACTGCAATCATAATTGTGTAACTAAAGAAAGAAAATCTTATTCTCCAGGGAAAAAAATTTCAGGTGTCCTTTGGCAGTGGTAAGAACTGGACTCTGGTTGCTTTTAAATGAAACTGAGTTCTGGGAAATAGGGACATGAAATTACCTGTGTCTTCTGGGAAGAACAAACTCTCTTGTGCTGCTGGAATATATTGATGCTCATTTTTAGCATCTTTGACACATTAGACATTAGAATCTGAGTTGAACCTTTTAGTTCAAAGGAGTTTTCCATTTTTTATTACTGAACTTCAAGACAAAGACTACTTTGATCAGCACTTTTGATTTTTTGATGTTTTAATTACATTTTGCATTCTTAATTCATTTCACATATGAAGCTCACCATAGGTTAACTTGGGGTTTCTCAGTTTTCTTCTGTTTTTCTTCTGGAATTCCATGACAGCTGCTCTTTTATCAGTTAAATACTACTAATTCAGATGCTCAGGCTTAGGTCAGTTAAAAAATCTTCCACTGCTTTGCTTCCTTTTTTTTTTTCCACTTCAGATCCCAAACCAGGTTCCAGCTAGCCCACGTATTTCATCTAGAGCTATGAGGAATGGCAGCAGTGATGGCTTTTAAGAGGAAAGAAGTGCTGGTAGAACTTACTCTCAAGGCTGAAAAATGTGCAAGTTCTTAGAATCCTTTAAACCAAGTTATAATCATGATAACACCATTCATCATAGCAATGCCTCCCCCTCCCCCCCATCAAACCAGCCCCTTTAAACACAACTCTTCCTGCTGTATAAAGTTATTCAATGAAAGATTTTATTACTGCTGTCTGTACTATTTTTCCAGGGTGATACCATAATAGAAATCAACACAGCAAAATCAGTAATAATCACACATGTTTCATATTGGTTCCCATGTGGAAAACATTTCAAAGGTGTCAGTGCCTGGAAAACCTGATGGTTTCATTGAATACCAGAATGAAACTCCAAGGCAAACCCTGAGGAGAGATTAACACTTGGAAGTATAAAATTCAGGTAGTAATGAGAAGCCAGGTGTTCACTGTCAAGGATTCCAAGTTTCCCTAATTATGGGCAAGTATCTGACTTTAACTGCCTCTCTCAGGTGAGCTAGTAATCCCTTGTTGACAAAGATTTATAAAGAGAAGAAAATAACAATAGGAAAAGAAAAAGAAATATGCCTCTGTTTGCTGCTATGAAGAAAATATTACACAAGCAGCCCTATTTCTAACTAAATTAAGACGAGAGAGGGAGTTGGAAGTCATGTTGCACCCACAGTGATCATTCTGCAAATTGCAATATGGATCTAGAATTTCATGTTAATTACATTTTATTTGAAAAGTGCTGCACTACCCAGTATTTTCCACAGCAGTGGAGGCTTGATTCTGCTCTCAATTATGCAGGTGTAAAGTGGAGTATCTCCAGTGAAGCTAATGAAGTTAGAGTAGTTTAACACTGAAATGAGGAAGATTACAATAAGGCCCTAGAGTCTGCAATATTGCTGCTGCAGTTAATGATCATTACTGCAGAATGCTGTAGTCTGGTAATTATTTCGTTTGTGCAGGTAGAAAGATACCAGAACTGGCACTGATTGTGTCTGTAAGAGAAATAGTCCAAAATTTTCCAACCTGATATTGTCTCTCCAAATTGCATTGCATATTCCTTTTTGTGTGTATTGTGGTTCTGTGCAGAGAGGAATGTGTTTGGATTTTGAGTAGGCTGATTTAAAAGGCTGCATGGAAACTGAGTACCAAAGTGACAAAACTGTACTTCTGTTCCGTTAATCCTTTAGGCTGCTCTGATATCTACTGCTGTTATGTGGGAACCCCACTATTTTTGCTTCTTTTGGAGTGTCTTGACACACGCTTTAAAGTAGAACACTTTAGCCAGTCCTAGTTCAAACCACTTTCCAAGTCTTGGTTTACCAACCACCGTGTTAAATGCCACGCACGCTTTCCTGAGCACCACGTGTGGGTGTGTTTAGGGCAAAAAGTGGACCCAAATTTTTGCTCCTGGAACATTGAGTGGAGCAGGCCACAGCGAGACTTTGTGCTGAGAGCCCAGGACAACAGTGTGTATCTTGGGTTCATCTCTGCCTCGGCAGTTGAGGACACCAGAGCTACATCTAACCTGGGTTAGCAGTGTATGCTCAAGCATTGATTTGTGATTTTCCACACATAAACTGCCAGCAAGGTTCCTGTATGGATTTAACCAGTACATAGCTAGAGATGGATGGGACAGAACATGTAACAAGAATTATCCCTAAAAAGCAGTTAGGATGTGGCCATCCTGTTCAGGTCTTGACTATGTTAGAATGAGGGCTGGGCCATGCCTAAGGAAAGATCTGTAGTCTGAAAAAGATCTCTAGTTTGCTCATATTTGCAGAGCTGTAGCATAACACAAATGCAGCTGGAGCAGAGATAGGTCACTACCAATACATTTTACTTTTTCATTGGAGCCCTGTAGAGCCAAACTCAGGTACCAGCCTGGTAGCTCTGGGGTAACCCAGTGGCTAGCATTGAGGAGCTATGCCACAGCACTAATAGAGTTCGGCTAGCTCGAGGACCACTAGTGCCGGGCACCCACCCACGCGGGAGAGGGTGGCGGAGGCTGCTCGCAGGCGCGTGGGAGGGTTGGTGAGGTTCCAGCCAGGACTTGCCTAACCCACCAATGGTCCAGGCGTGCTGAGGAGGTAAGAACAAGGCGGAGGGAACTTCTGTGTGGGAGAGCAGGAGTGGGTTTAATTCAACTTGGAAGTCCAAGGCGGAAGCCCAAGGGAGACCGTTACACAGACACTTTATCCTTTCCACAGTGGGAGGGGAAGAATACAAGATCAGCAATGAGGCAGAGATGCGGGATTTGAATTGTCGTGGGCAAGGGGTACAGAACCAACGGGAAGTACCATGGGAGGAGAGGAATACCGGGGGCCAACGGGGGACTGAGGGATACAGAACTTTCCAGAAGGAGAAACCAAATACAGGGGGGAAAAGGGGGGAGATGGCAGTGGCCAGTTATGGGGGGTGATCTGTATACCTCACACAGCCCTCTGGGCACTCACAGGGCTCCTGGGCTGCGTGGGTATTAATCCAGTGCACCTGCTATGGTACTGCTGGCCAGGGAACCGGCCATAGCACACTGCAACAGAGCTAAGATCTCAAGGGCTGAATTTTACACTTTAGGGCAAAAGGAGGCTCCACATGGACAGGTCTGGATGCTCTGTACCTATTGATAACATCCAACTGGCCCATTGTCTGAGCAACTCTGAGCCACCAGCCCAAATGTGCTACCTAGAGAGGCCCCAGCATTAGGGGAGCAAGACTGCAAGGGAGCAGTAGGCAACCTGATGAAAGAATTGATGTGAGTTGAGGGTCTCAGGATATGGAGTTTTGCCTGTTCCTGGGACTGACCAGGTAAAATACGAGTTCATGTAGCCTTGGAGTAACTGGTGTGAATGTAAAAAGCTAGCATTTTAAATCATACTTCAACACAGTCTAAGTGTATATCCAGTGCCAACCTCTTTGTTAGTCTAGCTATCTGGATTATTTATTCCCCATAAAGTAATATATTTATTTTTAAGAGGGCTATTTTTTGTGATTGATTTCTTAAAATCTCGCATGCTAACCTGTTTTCTCCAGCCAGGTGACACAAGCTTAGCAGCAATACTTATAATGAATTTTGAGCATATGACAACATATCAATGACAAGAGGAGAACAGAAAATTGGAAAAGATGTTATTAAAAGATTCCTATCTTCAGATAATCTGTTTTCAGCAATAGTGCAGTCCAGGTGTAGCAGATTTCATAATAACTGTAACATCCACTACATTTGGAGGGGAAGTTTTTGAAGGCATAAAAAGTGAAAACGTCCCCAGATCAATTTGGCTGAGAGAAGGGAGGCTGTCTTTATGTGTCTTTCAGGTTCCTGGAGATTTCCCACCTTTGTACTTTACACTGGGAATGGCAAGTCCAGAAATTGTTCTGTAGCTGTGCTTTGACAGGCGCACTTCTGCCGTTCTGTGTTTGGAGGTGTTGAAATGGTGCTGACTTGTTTGTCACAATATTACTCCTAATGCCTTTTAAAAATTACTGTGTGTTGTCTGCTCTTTCTTCTCTCTCAAGTGATGGTGAATTAAGACTCAAAGCATGGAACTGAGGTGGATTTGCCTTTGCAAACAGCATTGGTAGGAGGGAGGCAGGCAGGGACTGAAATGGTTTTACATCACAAGGCTTGCTCCTTTTTCTTTGCCTTTCTCTGAATGGAAATGTACTACTTCACCTCTCCCCAAAGAGAAAGACAACACAAAATCTCATCAGGCAAAGGGTTATGAATCTCTTCTCATTAAGCACTCAAGTACCTGAGAACTGAATTCTGAGAGGCTCCTCCTGAAAGGGTAGCCAGCTTTATCTGTGAGATAAAACGCAGCTTTTCTTCAGGAAGGACATCACAGTTCAGCTCAGAAGCACAAGCTGGAAAAGGCATACTGCACATGTTCATCATGTAATCTATCTCCTAGGATGCACAACTTGAAAAGAGTTTGTATGTCACTGCAATATGTCCCCTTGTTTATCTTCCAGACAGACTTCATGTATCATGTTGATATTTTGGGCAGTGCACAGGGCCAGTTCCCTCCTACTGAGGTGAGTGGGAGCTGCATGGTGCCTGATACCAAAGCTAGGGAATTATTCAGATTGACTATCATAGCTGAGTGCATGCCAGGCTTGTCTTATTTTCCTTGACAGATCTCCTGGGGAGTTAAGGAGCTGAGGGGGGGTTGAATTTCCACAGCAGAAGAGAGGCAGGTAGTACCAGTTGCTCAGTAGCACCCCGTGCATCACACACATGGGTGGCATTGGCAATTTGGGGAGCAGCTCAGCTGGAGGTGCAAGAGGCTTCAGGTTCAGGGAAAACAAAACCTCTCTTGTTCTGCTGGAGCTATTGCTTAGGGTTTATCCTTTTTAGTATTTGTCCTGGAGGGTTGCTTAAGGCATTACTGTGACATAAACAATTATTAATAATGATTCAGCCACTATATTACCCGGTGTAAAAGAAAACAAAACCAAATAAGGATAATCTTTTGCAATACTACTTGCAGTTTCCTACGGGGACTGTTATTTATCTTCCAGCCATAAAATAATTAAATCTTACTGCTTTATAGTTGTGAAGGAGCTGAACTCTGAGGATTCGAATCTCACATGGCTTATATCTTTGGGGCTCTCGGTCAAATATTAAGATAATATTTTACTAAAAAGACTTTTATTTTTATTGTTTGTTTGAATATTCAAACAAAACAGTTTTGAAGCTGGTTCAGTGTTAGTGCCGTGAACACCTGGACTCTGCTGCACTTGTTCCTCACATCTTTGCAGTGAAACAGGGACCATTTTATTCAGTGGAATCCAATACTTAACAGCAAACAGTGTGTCCAAGCAGCTGCTGACCAGTGCACATCTCTTTGTGTAGCCCATCTGCAGCATTGTGCTGTATCCATGTCTGTCATCTCTCAGGGCTCACAGGGAGAAGATCTCATGTGCAGTCTCCTGCTGGGGGTTTCTCCTGCAGCACTTGATATTTGCTCCAGGAGCACTCCCTTTCCATAATGCAGGCACATCGCCTCCTGTTATATGGACGATTTGCTGCTTCACTGATGTATGTTGTGCTGTAATGGATAGAGGTGTTGTAGTGTAATGAGTGCTGCTGATGAGTGGACTCTGCAAGACTGTCTGGGATAGAATCCCACATACATGTTTGGGAATGCGAGGGAGAGTAAGTCTAGATGGGTATGGGTGGAGGGTTATAGGGGTTGTGTGACTATGTCTCTTTTGTCCCTGACCTTGTTCTGGTACCACAGACATACCTCCAACTCCAAAAACTTCCCTAGTGTCTGGCTAACAAACACATTTAATTTTGCTTCAATTCTATCAGAAAACAAGAAGAAGTTAACCTAAATGCTGTCATCATTATCATAAATACAGCTTGGAGAAGGAAGCAGCTAAGTCACTAATTCCTTCTGAATTCAGCCTGGTGATGCAGAGACAAAAGAGTGTGTGCCTAAGAAGAAAAACACTGTGTATATCAAAACACACACGAAAAAATTATCTTGAGAATGGAAGATGCTGAACATGAAGAGAAAAAACCCAAGAGAATAGAAGCAAAGATAATAAACAGCCACAGCCAGACTCAGATGCTCTCTCTCCCATTAGAGATGACTTTACCAACATGTATTACCTCAGTGGAAATGTATGTAGGCAGGTGTGATTCAGGATCAGTCCAAATGAAGCCTATTGTTTTATCTATATTAAAATATAGAAGTGAGTAGCTGTATATCGTACCTGAATTAGTAATTGCAAGGGACTGATTCCGACAGGTCCTAGGGATTTAGCCATGGAAATCCCACTGACCTTCAGTAGTGCCTATGCACCTACATTCCTCAGGCGCTTTAGAAAATCTGTGTGTATGTACTGGGCTCCAGGGAAAAGTCCACTGCTATTATTATGATTTTGATACCTTGTAATGTACTCAATTTTATACAAATTTACACAGTAGTATTTGTCAGGTCAGGCTTGTTGCCACTGAAATGGAAAGCTCAAATTGGTATGAATTACCGAGACTTAACACTGTACTTTGAATCATGACTTTTTATATTTTCATAAGAGTGTTCTTTGAGTCACATCTGGTTTTTGTGCTGTTTACAAACTGCTCTAAAAAGCTGAGCTGAGAATATTCGCAGTTAGTTCAGTATGTCAAACAGAGCAATAGAATTTAGCTCTATTCTTAAACCATGATTATTTATGTAGCAGGCATGTTGGCCAACAAAAAGAATGAAAGCTGACGGGCATGAAAATAACCAGTCTGCTCATACATGAGATTTGCTTGCAGTGGTCCCAGCAGGATGTTGAAGAGGACTGTGTAAATTGTGAAATAAAGGGTGTATAGTTAATGCATGCCAGAGATGACCATTTGTGGGTTACTTAATGCTCCAAATTCCACATGGTGATGGAGCTGTGAAAGAAAGAGCAGAAATCACAGACTGGGTAAGGTTGGAAGGAACCACAGAGGGGCATCACGTCCAACTTCCCTGCTTAAGCAGGGTCATCCTGGAGTACATAGCACAGGATTGTGTCCAGACAGTTCTTGCATATGTACAGTGAGGAACACTCCACAACCCCTCTGGGCAACCTGTTCGAGTGCAGGATCCCTTGCATAATAGAGTTCTTCCTCATATTGAGTTGGAACCTTCTGTGCATCAGTTTCTGCCCGTTGCCTCTTGTCCTGTTGCCCAGCACCTCTGAGCAGAGCCTGGCATCCTCCCTTCATATACTTACAGACATTGATGAGATCCACGCTCAGACACCCCTTCTTGAGTCTACACAGGCCCAGCTTCCTCAGCCTTTCCTCGTAAGAGAGGAGCTGCTGTCCTGTAAGCCTCTGCTGGATCTGCTTCAGGAGCTCCACGTCTCTCTTGCACTGAGGAGCCCAGAACTGGATACGGCACTCCAGATGTGGCCTCACCAGGGCTGAGTAGAGGGGCAGGATCACCTCCTTCTACTTGCTGGCAATGATCTTCCTAACAGAGCCCTGGAGAAAGAAAGAAAGAACTCAGAAAGCTACAGGAGCACATGTGCCATGCTCTGGGAGCACACAGCTGTTGGTACTGGGTGTGGGTTGGTGCATCAAGTTACCAGTTTAACCTCAAAATGCAGATTAAGTATAAGAAGACATGTAGCTGTATAGATTATGCATGCCCAAAGATAAATTAACACGAGATTATATTTAAAACTACTTACAGTTGGGAAATGAGGTAATCAGAAGTGTGAATGCATCAGTATTGTGAGAGCCACAGGCCTTTATTTGATGCCTGCAGACATATCCATTTGCACGTGTGCTATGAAAACTATTATTTGATCACATATAATGGTTTTCCAAAGGGTGCCTACATTGGTTATTGAATGGCATGGACAGAGACTGCTGGATGAGACAGATGATCAAGAATTAGTTTTAACATTTTTTTCTTAAGAAATGAGTATTTAGTTATTTTCTGCTGGCCCATCCTCTTTCTAATGACTTTAAATCTACTGGATCATCTAATCTAAACTTGACGTGGGGAAGGGACAAATAGTGTATGTCTCAGAACCTTGCTAGGTTGGCTCCACCAGCATATTAGGCACCAGAGAATCGCTCACTCAAAATGATGCAGGTTCAGTTAATACTGCATTTTACAGTCTATTTGTCACTCTTAGTGCTCCTCATATGCAGTCCCAGCAGCAGGCATGCACCAGATAAGGAATTTTCACAGTGCCATGAATTTTCTTTTGGCAACTGCTGGTCTTATCAACAGAGTACCTTGCAAATACAAAGTAAGCTTTACAATGATAAAGGGAAAGATAAGTGTTATTATCTATACGCTATGGAAAAGGATCTAAATATACAGTGCCACCAATTTTGTGTGCTTCTATAGCCATTTGTGTAAAATGGGACACAACTAGATTATTCTGATCTTCCAAGCACTGAACATTCTCAGACAGAGTTGAAACAGGTCAGAACCACTGACAGGGCCATCCATCCTGTCACCTTGGGGAGGCAGATCTCTCAGTGCTGCTCTTTTGCACCGTTGTGTTGTATGAGTGCGTCTGTGCTAGAATATGTACTGTTTTGTGTGACTTGTCCTGTTTGTTTCTACATAATACAGTGGACTCAGGTGAGGCTGGAAACGGAAGAAATTGGGAATAAATTACTGCTTTTTCAAGACAGAGTGTAAGTTGTGGAAAGGTGAGAATCTTTTCTCAAGGCACTGAGAGAGTGAAGAACATCTTACTCCACTTAATAACAAGCTACAGTGAGGAGCAGTTTGTCTGCTGTCAGTATCTGACAGTGTCTCTTGCTCTCTCTTGCATCCACCTTTCTCTAACTCACATTTCTGAAGTCCTGCAAACTCTTCAGTCTTCCAAGATCCATCTCACAATGCCATGGCAGGCTGAAGAAGTAAATAAAAACTTTTTCCTTTAGCACCTGTATTTCTCTGTCTTCTTTTTTTTCCCTTTTCCCCACAGGAAAGAATCTATGTGATGAATATTTCTCAGACATCTCTCATGTTCCTGTCTAAGGCAGAAAGGGAAAAGGAATAAAAAAGACAAAACATGAAAACTTTTGCAAAGATGAAACCGAGAGGGTATTTGTTACAGCAAAAATGTAGCATGACGAACAGAAAGATCACTCTGGAACAACTTGCTGGTATGGCCATCTCCTTGATGTTGGAGGTTATTAATTTATGGAATTTTTAAATGAGATCAGAATACAAGAGATTTCTCATATTTTGGCTACTTCTATTAAACTGTCAGCTCAAAATTGTCAGGGTTTATGAATTAATTTCTATTTGGTCTAATTTCTTTACATATACCATAGTGTCATCTATAAAATCTACTAAAATATAAAAAATATATAAAGTCTTGGTCTGAATAGGCAGTTGGAAGCTGCATTTTAAAGCTTATCTGTCCCGTTCCTTATACAGGAAACCTTCTGGTATATTGTTCTTTTCATTACTTATATAGCATTCTGTCACTCAAAACAGCAAATTCATATAAAGTGTAACTCTATATAAGGTGGGAGAAAATGAGACAGAAGACTGCAAAGGTTCTTTGTTAATTTGTTAATATGGTGATGAAACCAAAAGTCTTCTTATAAAGCTGATAGGAAACTATTTTGGGTTTTAGATGTACATGATATTATGCAGTCAAAATGAAGGTGCCTTATCCCATATTGCACTGTTGTTGACATAAATAAAATTTATGTGCAATATTTTATTTAATTTAATAAAATTAATCCAAGAGCAAAACTGCATAATCTTGTGTGGCAACATAACTTTGTATTCATGGCTGATTTTTTCCCCTTAACACAGAAAAATAATGTGGGTTGATGCAGTGTCCTAACACAATAGGGGCTAATGAACAGAGCTTGCTGTGCTCAAGAGACTGCAGTTCAATTACTAGTGGTGCCAATCAAGTCAGAAATATTAACCATGGTAACAGCAGTTTTGAGTTACATGGAATGAGGCCGTGGCTTCTTGGGGAAGATTGCCTCTTGGGAGGGAAGGGGATGTTCACAGCAAGAATTGCAGAAGGTCAGAGACTGCTTATTTGTGGCAAAGGAGAGCAAGACGGTTCATGCCACAGAAAAGTTTCTGCTGTTTTTGTACCTTTTCATTGCAAGTGCACCTGACAGTTCATAATACGTAAGTGTGACTAACTATGTGATCCATGAATAACCTATAGAATTGGAATTCCTATGTATAAATGTACAACAATTAATTAATCACGTGAAAGATAAATTACAAATCAGATTAGGTCCTAAGCAGAAGTAAAATGTTGCTGAAGTCAGTGTGACTGGGCTGAATTACACCAATTGAGTCTGTAGCTTTTTTTGAGGATTTACTTAATATAGTGCATTTGTTCTGCTGGCTGGTGATCAGAGTGAGGATCCCTTGATGGGGTACAACGGCAGTGTTATGTATTAGTAGCATGAACAGGAAGCAGCTGGCATCCTGTTCAGAAAACAATCTCAGTTTTTATTGCAGAGAACAATATTGAAAAACAGTGTGTGTGTATGTGATGGGCCTAATCCTTAAAAATGTGAGTTTGGATACTGTCCTTTTTAAATGACTAGTCACTTCTGGACTAAATCTAGATTAGTCTCTTTTCACAGAAAGCTCTTCTGCTGTTTGTCCTTTGGAATACAGAGAAAACAAGCTAGAACCCCAAAATGGCTTTTTTGCACCTGCCCGCTGCCTCTCCCTCTCTTCCAGCTGGTGAGTATGCTCAGTTGTGGAGTGCTTTTCCCCTTCTCTTATTCATGAAGAGATGGCACATCTTTTTGGTCAGCATCACTGAAACATTTTCTATTCTTTGTCTCGGATGCCATTAAAAAAGTCAGCTGTTAAGGATGGTTACTGTGTTGTTGGAGCTTAGCTTTGTTGTTAACTGAAACTTCTGTAAAAATTTAGAATGAGTTTCTCAAGAACTGAAGAGTAATAGCTGCCTATAAATGAATTTGAATCTGACTGTAAAGTGGTGAAAATAGTGAAAAGGTACTTGATACCTTTTCTGAAGATTTTGGAACATGCAGCAACTATCATGATATCTCTGTAGGGCAAACAGGTGTTGTACATGGACAGGGCAGCTGGATTATAGAGGTTTCTCTTGCGTAGTTCAGGCATTAGAAATGAAGTCATCTCAGTTCCGTCTCACCACTTTTAGTCAAACACTTCAATTTGGAGGGATGTTTCACCTCAACCATCTTAAAACCTATCCCAGATTAAGAGGAGGACATGTGTCCAGAAATGGAGCTTATGGACAATTTGTCAATGCACGTTTAGGCTCTAAAGCCAGGTGACCTGAAATGGCTTGATGAATGTGTCTGATAATGTAGGAAAACTAGCAGCAAAAGAAATGAGGGCAGGCAAGACTTTGCAGTATCTGAGTCTGTGTTCCAGCTGACAGGAGTTGAATTTTAATTCCACTTTTAACCTACTGTCTATTTGACCTGAGACAGGGTCATTTCCATCCTTATCTCCTTTTTACCCCTCTTCTTCCTCCATGCTTAGTGTGTCTTGAGTATTGATCCTTTATTTATTCAGTGTGGGAGACATTCCCTCTTCTCCTAGTAAAGACTGAATCCTGGTGTCTTACTCATAGCAGAAAATGTGAGCCATCTGGTAAAAATGCTCTTAAGTCATTACTGTTTCAACTGCATTAATGACTTTATCAGTGGAAGAGGATGAGAAGTCACTTTCATGTTTCTTAGAGCAATGTCCTTACCACCGGGCTAAACTGTGATTTACTCACTGAGTTGATAAATAACCAATTAATGTGAGACATCACCAGAAACAGATTGAGGAGGTTAGTGTTTAGGTTGATTGGCAGTCTCTTTTTAAGACATCTGCTTGAAAAAATGAAAGATTTTAACATAATATTCAAGTCATGTTATGACTGGTTCAGAACAGTCCCTGAGGCTAAGATAAGCTCAGTAGCCATTAGGCTACTGGGTTATTTTCTTGTCAACTCAAGGAATATTAAAATAACAGTAGAGAGTGTCTGAATAGTCTAAATGCCTAGTTCAATGTCTAGGGCATTCTCTTTGGAGAAAAGTGGTTTGGGTTAAAATTGTGTTTAGACAGAATGGATTCAGTCTCATGTGTCTGGGTAGAGGTGTAATAACTGGAAGAGAGTAAGTAACCAGAGCCATAGATAGCAACATTGTCAGCATCTAGCTCTCAAACTCTAATTGCACTTGTTCACTGCAAATCCAGAAATAATTTCAGGATTCCCAAAATTATAGTTTTTGGCAAATGCTGTGTGTTATTTCACCTGATCTTGATTTGTCATATAATCAGCCCACAGCACCTATCGAGTTTCTAGCAATGACTGCTTTAGTAGGCAATATGTGAAAATACAGGAAACAAAAATTTGGAAACTATGCACCCTAAATAGCATCCTTGGCTCTGTTCGCTTCAGTGGAACATTCCGAATTATCCAAGATCTTCATTCCTTTAATTTCTGTTTTTCTTCTCCTCTAATGAATCTTTTTCAAATAATCTCAGCCATTTTGGCAGTATTCTCCACAGTAAAAGTTGTTAATTAGCGAATTAAAAGGCACCACCCTAATTTTTTATTTTTTTCCGCAAAAAAATGCAGTTAAAATAACTTTTTTTGGAGCCCTTCCCCCTCACCTGAGTGGAAGCTTAGGAAAGGAAATCTGTTTAAACTTCACTCTCATACTCTCCTGATTCACCCAGCTGCTCTTGGGAATTTAAGGGAAAACAGTTCAGCATGGCTGATAAGAATTACAAACTAAGTTTTAAACAGTGTTTTAAGATGAATGAGACTCCACTGTTATTGTCCCTCACTATTTCCTCTCCTCAGCTCCTGTCTGCCATATGAAGAAAAGTGCTAGCAAAGTGTTTGTGCTAGAATATGGATTTAATAACAGGGTAACTTTTATTTCTGACCTTATAGCCAAAGTTAGTTGAATGATATTCAGGCCAGATCTACTATCAACAGTATATCCTTTGTTATTAACAATATTGCACTCTCTGTAAGGAAAGAAAATATCTCCATAAGAAGAAAAAAATCCCAACAGGCCAACCAACCAAATGAAAATTGAGGACCTTGAGTCTAGTGTAAGCCTCATAAATTGTTTTTCATGTATTTTATTTTTTCTTATTTAGAAAGGTTAGGACAATAGTTTCCCTTCAGAAAATGTTTGCTATCAAATAATATGAGCTACTCAGTTATTTCCTTGTCTGAAACCACAATTTATGGTGTCCAATATGATTTTGCTTGTCCTTTTAAATGATTGCAGGTTACAAGCTATCAATACTGCACTTCCTTGTAAAAGACACTTTAGCTTCAATATGAGGTTTATCACTGTCTTGTGTCTGAATAGTCACTGGCAATAGTCAGGCCAGAATGACAGCGATGCTGTGCTTAGTTGAAATATGCAGGATGTTCCCATGTATGGAGTTAAGTTATTCTTTTAACGGGTGAAAGTGAATTCTGTGGTATAAACCAAAACACCCATAAGCTTCACAGAGGTAATACACCATAAGCTCAGAGGCTGGTGAGCCTGGCCCTCAGCTGGCATAAAAATGAAAGAATTACTGTCTCAAATCAGCATAAAGAGCTGAAGTGAGGCAGAGGCAGATTAGAAGAGTGTGGAAATGGGAATTGCCTTACTGCTGTGACAGTAATTTACC
The DNA here is from genome assembly GCA_013397725.1 of Rhagologus leucostigma. Classification (NCBI taxonomy): domain Eukaryota; kingdom Metazoa; phylum Chordata; class Aves; order Passeriformes; genus Rhagologus; species Rhagologus leucostigma. The sequence goes on from VZTD01002291.1 coordinate 538,135, forward strand.
TGCACTGCGGCTATCTTACAAAAATAGGATGTCAGCACCCCATGTGAATGAAAATGCACATCTCTACAAGGGCAAAGCACAGTGTCTACTTGAGGCAGGAGTGGGAAAAACTATGAGCTGCCTAAATCTTACCACATGACTTTCAGCTGAAATGATTTCTGCTCCAGAAGAAGCTCCTCATTTTAGAAGACTTACTATTTTCTTGTGTCTCTATCTGAGTGGTTGTAGATGTGACATAGACTTCATGTCCAGTCTGCTGCAGAGGAACAAAAGAGTTGACACTGTAGCCCAGAGGAGGAAAACTCTCTAGCGGACAAAGAACAGCCAATACATATCAGCAACTTGAAGAAGAAGATGCAAATAATTCCATTGCCAATGTAATCATATACATTAACACAAGTTTCAACACCATAGTCTTTCCTATTTAATAGCTGAGAACGGAATAGAAGATATAAAAGGCAGTGAATTAGATAATGGAGGGTTAAGCTCAGTGCAAAGAGCAAGTGCAATCAGACATCTGTGTGCACAAAAATCTTTCTGAAGCAGAATGTAATCTTGTTAGCGAAGAGAAGATTCCTTAGTGCTACTATCCTGTTGAACACAAAGAGTTAGCCAGGATGTTATTTTGTAATGTGCTTGTCTAGTTGTTGATCTTTCCAAAGAGACAGAACCACAATCTAGGCCTTGGAACAACTCAAGAAGAGTGGTTTGAAGAATTGTGGAGGTGCATAAATACTAAACTGTTGTAAATGGCAGGGGAATGATTCCATTTTTAGAAAAGAAATGTGACTGCAATTATTATTGTTTGTTTAACAGTCCTGCAGTTTCTTCACAATTTGTACAGATGTGTTCAATTTCAGTCGTTTGCCCTGTCAGTTTTTCTGATACATGGTACATCATTTTCTTTAAGATGCCTAAGTGGTGGTGATTAGTGGTGTGTGATGAACGGACAAGGAAACTTTACTTTAAAAGGAAGAATTCTCTATGTGTTCTATATGTGAAAGTAAAATGTAGACTCTCCATTGTAAATTATATGTTGCTGTAGTTCCTGCTTTGTGTTATGTTGAAACACCACAGCCCAAACAACATTCAACATGTGCGATGGCTGTAAGATGTTAAAGTAGAAGCAGAGAGCCGTATATCAGAGTGTCAACATCCTCAACATCCAGTCATTTAATCCCTAGCAGCCTCTGGTACAAGTTAGAGTACCCTGGAAATATGTGTGCAGTCTCTCTCTTTTAGCAGGATGTCCATGTAAGTATGAGCTTTCTGATGTAAAAACAGAAAGCAAACTGTATTTTAAAAGCATTAGCACTGATGTTGGAATGCTTTGGCTCATTTGGTTTACTGAGTTTAAAATAATGGCTGTTGAAATGTTTAACTCTGCCATCTCTTAGTGACCCTGCAAAGGAAGAGTAAACTACGATGTGGTTTTCATGTCCTTCAAGGTACAAGGACCTGGCTGTGAAGAGCAACTAATCACTGACCTGTTCATACTGGAATATCAAGTTAGAGGGACTTTGGAATTAGCTTCTCAGTCAATCCAACAGAGCTGTATGAGAACAACTATAGCTTGTAGATGATTTTGGTGGTGATTTTTTGTAGGTTAACATTGAAATATTTCTACATTATATCTATGGAACTGCAAGAATGACCCGTAGTATGGATAAATGAAGAGAGAAACCAGGTTTTGACAGACTATATCCACTGATGAAAGGTGGATAAATTCCATCAAAAATTCTATTCTATTCCATTCTATTGCCTTCAAGTAGATTATAAGAGCGCAGGGTAATTTTGATTAATTTGAAGGACAGTAATGATCCACTGGCCCTAAATGTTTGGGAACCATCTGCTGAAAGGCAGTTTGTCCCAAAGAAATGCTGCTGACTGCATCTAGAAAACGACAGATAGTGAAAGAATTTGTGTTTGTTAGGGTTAAAAAGCTCATGAATGACTAAGAAATTGAAAGAAGGGAGGACTCTATCAGAATTTGTGTCTGTGGAACTAAAGAGAAAGAGAGTTAGAAATATGGTCAATGAGGACAAAACTCACTGTTTGAGGGACTGGATATTACTAATAATACTACGTCATCTTGGAAAAATTATGTCAGTTTTGGAATCCAGACAATTAGTCAGCTTTTCTGGCATTATGATATTATTTCAGTCACATTACTTTTTGGGAAGGAGCTAGATTTATGGCATCAGCATCCATTTTCTTGGACAACTAGAAGAATACTCATGTGTCACTTCATTTTCTCCTTTTCTCTCTCTGAAATGTCAACATGTCCCTAGATGAAGTGCTTTTGAGAGAGGCCTCTGTGAGGCTGCACTGTGATAGTAGACACGTGTGTGGTGTTAGTACCACAGAACACCCATAATTACAGCTACTTGGGCTTCTCTTTCGAGAACAAAAACATCCACCTAGAAAGAAGAGATGACTCTGGAACATGCCCCCAACTTTCTTGTTCTCTTTTTAAAAAAGATAGATGATAGAAATAACGTTCGTGAGCAGTTCCTCCAACATTATTAATATTTTTTTTTTGTTCTTGTAACCATGAAGAAAGGGATTGTGTCCCCCTTTCTTTTAGCTTTTTAAAACTACTAGCTTTTCTAATGGTAAGAAAAAAATACATTCATTGTTTGTGATAAGCCAAATTTAGGTTTAATATGTTACTCCTTGCAATTAGAGACAATATAAAGGTATGTAGAATGATAAAACTGCCATATACAGCACTCTAGTCTGGCTTCATGAAAAACATGTTTTCCTTGCTAAACACTGAATTATACTGACAGTGGAGCTGAGATGCCTTGCAATCAGGCATTATTTGATCAGGCAGTTCTTGTACTGTACACAGATAGAGAGTTTCTTTAAATACAATAAATAAAAGTAAAATCTTACACAAGGCAGCACAGCTTAGTAATTGCTGTTTTGGAGCTCACGTCGCTGCAGTTATTTAGCTCAGCATTTCATCTCCAGCTGCAGCACAATTTTTGCCAAATATAGATAAATGAAGTTAAAGTTATTGGCAATGACTAGTTCTGTTTTGAGTTCATAGATTTCATAGGAGAGGCCTTCCTTTATTTTTGTAGCAAGCAATTGTTTTGAACTCTGAACTTCTTCACATTCCAGTACAACACACTGTTTTCAGTTCTACTTTATCTACTGGTAAACAGAGAGAATGAGCAGGTTCCGTTTGAGAAATATACCACATGAAATGTGAGGGAGGAACAAACTCAGAAACTGAACCTTACTCAGCATATTTTAGGAGTTTAATGTAATCTTGATGCTGAATTTGCAGTCAGGGCCTTTCAGTATGGGATGTCTAACTCTACAGTGTGCAAATGCATTACTCTCTATGTTGCATGAGATGCTCTGGTAGCATGGTCTGCTGCAGACCTGCACTGCAAAGTCACTACAAACTACATAGAGATGACTTTCTGGCTTCTTTAGACCTTCTGTAGAGAAAACTTCCTTTCATTTGAATTTAATAAATGAGACAATACAAATAAATGATAGAGACATAATACTGAAAATATTCTAAATCTCTGTAGAAACATTTATTATTAAACAAACTCAAGACTTTCAAATTTGGATATATAATTCTTTTTCTTTAGATTTGTTCAATTCAATTTCCTTCTTGCTCTTGTGAAAACATATTGTCACTTTAACAGCTGTCTGGTGTTTATCTGTAAACAAGTAATGGGGTCAGGAAATGCCGGTGTTTCCCTCTGCACCCACCTGGCTGCTTTCCTTTGATCTATGATCCCTTCTGTTAAAAGGGAAAAGAAATGTCCTACTATCCAGAAAGCAGACTTATGGAGCTTTTATTTTGCATGGATATGCATGACAAAACACATCTCAAGTACTGCTGTGAAAAGCACTTCCTTCTTTATGTCCAAACACTGGCCTGGAGTTTCTTTCCACAGAGTTTCTATACTAGAAGCATGTGCAATTTTTTGTCCTATGATACTTTTGTCGTGATAAATTCACTTGGGACCATAGCTTCAGAAGTAGTAAACTCTAAAATTATGTTGGGAAGATGCCTGAAGTTTGCCAGTGAGATTTCAAAGGAAAAACATATTTTCAAAATTAGGAGTGCAAGCACTTATTAATTTTATTTTGTCTGTGAAATTTGCCTGATTCATTCAGAGTGACTGGTTTCAGTTAAAGAATAGGCTTCTCCTTTTTTATGATTTCTCACCAGCTTTACTTTATATTGTGAGTTTTCTTTATATTGTGACATCACTTCACAGATCCTATGTTACGCCATTTTCCAAATGAAGTGAAGTTATAGGCTTTTAAATGGTAAAAAAAATCCCCCAAATACAAAAATCTTTAAGCTGTCTAACAAAATAATTGCTGCTGATAACACAGCAGAAAATGAAAATCAGATATTTGTATTTTCTTCCATATTATGGAGGAGAGCAAATATGTGTTATTAGCTAACACAGAAAGATTTTCAACAGATGTAATGGAATGATCCACTTTTCAGATTATAGTGATTTAGACATTACTTTAGAAAAGTTCAGCTAAGAACATCTCCTAACTCTTTTGAAATTCATGGGGCCTCACAATGTATAATTTCTTACAATGCTATAAATATAATATTTTATACTGCACTTTTTAATTGAAAAGTGAAGCGTGTTACAAGTAAAGTGAATTAAAAATGATGGGTTTTTTCATATAAGAAATGTTGATATAAATAATATTTTTCACTTTAAAAATATTTTATTGCAAAAATAAAGCTTCTTTTAATGAACACATCTTTTTCCTTGAAGGCCATTTTATGGAAAAAAGGGTACTGTTTCCCATGGAGGAAAAGAAAAATATTTCTGCTTCAATAAATGCCTATAACACAGCAATAAATTTGCAACACAAAATTCAGGATTATTTTAATTAGGACCACTGTTTAAGCCTCATGTTCTCCCTGTAATGTGTGAATAATATGTATTTTATAAAGGACTGGACAGAGATATTACTAGTTATTTAGGCTTATAAGGTGAATTGTGCAGTCAAAACAGAACTGTTTTACATCCCTATCTCCCGTTCACATTACTAAAACAGCTGAAAATTGGAATTTTTCAGTATGGGGAGAAACTGGAGCTTTTCCCAGCACGATTCTCCTTTCTAATGAAAGCAACAAGTATAGCAAATAATAGTTTTGATGTTCCAGCCAATTTCTGTAGGATTGTTATTCCTGTTACTAGTATTGGTGAAACTTCTCACCTGTGGACTCAAAAAGCTTTTTTTCTGAACATTTTACATGGAGTATAACTCCAACTAATGCAGCTGTCTCTAATTTATACCAATAAATGAGGTGGATAGGGATTGGGCTTTGTACTAAAGAGAAGATATTTCTTCTGGCTGGATGAGTATCTCTGGTTCTTACTGTCTCTCATGAACTTGACTGCCTCAGCTGTACTTTCTCGTGGCTACTCATACATATCATTAACTATGTGATACAGAATGTATTTTGTAATATTTCAGTCTTTCTGGGTTTACTGAGGAGGGCATCAGTCCATGCTCTCCATGTCTCTGCCGAAAACCGTGCATGGCCAGGCACAGTTTGGTGTCTTATGATCAGAAGGCAAAGTTTCATAGTCAAATGTAACCATTTCTCATCCTGGTTGTTTCCCTCATAATTAATCAACCTGACTAGAAGGCTGATCTGGCCTCATCTGCTACATAGCTGGGAAGTAGAGAGCAAAACCAGAGCCTTTTTTATACGGAGGCTGCATTCCTTCAGCATGTCCCTCCTGAAGTGCAGTTTACCACAGGGTCTCTTGTTTGTACACACAGGGCTCACTTCTCCCTGTGAGTGACATAACAACAGCGTGATGTGAAAATAAAGTGAAAACCTCTCAGGAACGTTCCTCTGCAAAGCATGTGTTCTCATACAAATGCACACAAACGAGCTCGTTTGCACACTGAGGCAAATGCAGGTATCTGCACATGCACAGACTCACGCCCTGTCACATTTGGCTCAATAGCCAGTGTAGTTAAATAATGTCGATAGCAGAAACTCTTATAGTGCTGACACTTCCTCTGGCTGTAAAATATTTACTGTTCCTTTAAAACTGTGAATAAAAAAAGGTCAGTCTGTATACTGAACAAGGAATAAAAAAAAAATCCTTTTTTTTATTCGAAAACACTTGAAACTTATCATGTGCAGCAGATGGGAGTAGAAAATGCAGCTTGAAGACAGTTATATAAATATATCCTTGATGTCTGTTTTGCTTTTCAATTTCCAGTGAAAAGTACAAAGGTAGAGTAGAGCGCCAGTCAGGGCTGCACTGTGTCTCTTGATATCCATTCCAGATGTTGGCTAGACTTTGTGGAGCCAGGCTTATGGCACTAAGGCTGGAGCTAGTTGTCTTTTCCTCCAGGTGTGATGCTTCATGCTGATCCCCCAACATGCTAGCCTGTCTTATCCAAACAGTCTAAGCTCTGTGACAGGCATCTACCACCTTTTTGACCAAAATTCACCTCCCTTCCCCCCAGCTCAATGCTTTCCACCCACTCCAACTTCTTTCAGCTTGATGGGCTCTGCAGACAAGCCCACTTGTCCCTGCCTATCATTCTGTCACTTCAAAAGCAAGCCCCCCTAAAAAAATGAGCTCTGACGTGGTTCTCAAATAATGCTAGTCAGTTAGTAGCTGCTTTGAATATTCCTCTTTGTGTTTTGAGAGTGTCTGGAGGTACTATTTGACACCGGGTATGTCTGCCAAGCCTCTAATGGTAGTTCTCTGTTTGTGCATGCTTGTAAAGGATTTTACACTGTAATATTTTAACTCCCTGATTAAACATTGCTAAGCACAGAAGTATATCATAAATCTCACAGGCGCCAACTCCATTTATCTGAATGTTAGTTACTGTCTACGGTGGGTAAACAAATTACAGCACAGTTTATTACAATATGTGGGGCCACGATGTAGCTCTATTAATATCTTGTACCCCCTGGAAATATATCGTTGGCTCACAGTCTGAATTTTTTCTCCCAAACAATTAAAAACAAATTCTGAATGGAGGGTGAGAGGGTGTGTGTGAGAGGGAGGGGGAAGCATCAGGCACTTCCAAGGGGAAACTTGCTGGGAGTAACAGTAATGAGCTGTAATATCAAATTACTACTATCCTGGGTTTGAGGTCAGTACATATTGAATTAGTTGTAAGATATTGAAGTAGAAACTTTTCTAGTTTGGAATGCATTAATGCTTCTTAAGCTGCCAGAAAAACATCTAGAAAACGTTTGAGTTGGAGAGGGCAGAAACAAAGAAGAATGTTAACAAGCAAGAGCATTGGAGTCTCTTCCTTTTCCAGCTGCCTGCAGCACATTTGCAGAGATCATTTTCATTAACACTGGCATGTTTGAGGTGCATAGAACCTCCACTTGTAGACAGGAGGTGAGCACTGGAGAGGTTGGCATATTTCCAAATCCATTTACAAAAATAGTCACTTCTAATTTTTTATCAATTTTCTTACCCCACACAAATACTCCCAGTTATATGAATGTATAGCAATCAGTGGGAGCTCTGTCTTCTCAAAGTGCAGAATAAATGACTGAATAAAGTAGGAATTCTATTGGGAGGCTTTTGGAGGGACAATTTTAATGTCTTTTAAAACGGTTTGTGATATGTTTCAATGTAGAAGTAGGAGCAAAGAAAGAAGTGCTATAAGTTTTAAGAAAATTCATAGCAACTACTAAAAGTAATTTCACTACTGAAAAAAACAGAATCAAGATAAAAATAGTATGTGTAAATCCCTGTTTCCTTTTGATGTCGTAAAAGCATCACTGCTACTTGTCTTGGAGCATGAAGCTGTGGCTAACAGGATATTAGTGGAGCTATCAAATTGGAGATTACTTGCAGTAGTCATAATGGTAAAATAAAATAAAGAGATGCTCCTCCTCTAATTCTGCACTGATGCCTGCAGGGGGGCTGCAATCTCTGATACAAGCTGACAACCTTGACATCATGTTCAGTGGGAGCAGGAACAGCTAGCTGCTATCTCGCTTTCAGGAAACCACAAAACACCAACATTTTACAGACTGGAAAAGAGTTCATTACTTGCAGGGGCAGGGCAGGATAATGTTCTGATGTTCTTAGCTGGGCTCTAGTGGCCAATAACACAAACACCATCTTTCATAAAAGCAACTGAAGCTTGGTAAAAATAGAAATCCAAATATTTTAAAAGTTTTTGCATATTGTCAATACTGTAAATCATCATATAAAATTGTATAGCAACTGATGAAAATATGTCTGTAACTAATAAAAATTAACACCACAGACCTTCACTTAAGGAGCTTGTCTTCACATCAAAAAAGAAGAAAGGCTAAATTAATTGCTAGCCTTTTCCTAGCAATTTCCTAAAAACAGTGCATTTAGGCCAAGGCTGAATTCAATTATGAGATTCTTAAAGAAATGCAGGTGCTATGTTTGTGTCAGTTTGTAAAGATCTTGTTTATATACATACTCATTTCTTGATTCAACAGTGTGTTTGTCATTCTGGCCTGATCCACCAAAGCATTTAATCACATGTGCAGGCATGTAGGCGATTTCTTTCACATCAGTTAAAATATTTACATGCTTAACCTTAAGCACATTGAAGGGCCAAGCCTGCAATGGAATTATTTTTTTAAAAGAAAGACATGCAAGGAAAGTAATGCAGTTTGCAAAGGTACTGCCAGCGCATGTACCACCTCACTACGGCAAAGGGAGCCCGAAGGTGCTGAGCCCCATTTGCTCATGCTCTAATTGACTCCATGCACGTAAGGAGCTCCAAGGATCTCTCACAATGTGTGCAGGATACAACTCTTGATCATCGAGGTGGAAGGTTCAAATAAAGTATGTCCTGACTTTTAAAAGATTAGGAACATTTTAAGAATAAAATTTGATTCTGCACCCTGAAATATTTTGAGTAATCAAACCAAGACTTTGGAAAATGTTCTGATCCTGGAAGGACTCACCCTGTACAGTCCTGTGAAGTAGGGGAGTGTTTGTCAGAGGGATGCCAAATAAACCAAAGTGTAATTTCCTGTGGTTGAACATTTGCACCTCAACTGGAACTGATTAAGAAAGTTGAATCTAATGACTGGAAAAAAAGGGGCAGAATGGGTCACAGGCTTGCAGAAGTTTTTTTGGAAAAGCTTCTTTGCTGGTGAGGGGACTCTATGGGGACATCAGAAGATGTTTTGGCAAAATCTGAGAGGTGGGAGATTAGGATAGGAAAGATAGGAGGAGGAATGAACCTTTTAAAGCTGACAAGGGAGAACAACAGAACAGGACAGTTAAGTGCAGGAAAAGGCTTGAAGCAGGTGAGTAAGAGGAAGGTGTGTATACAGGCTTCTCCCTGGAAGAATGAATGGACAAACCAGAAGGCAGGCTAGCTGTTGGCCTCCTCAAGAAGCTTCCCATTGCAGGCTATGAAGAGTCACTGAAGGGCTTACATCTTATGGGTCCTGGAGAGAGGAAAGAAAATGTCATGGTGAAGACTGAGGTGAGCAAGGAAAGATAATCAAGGTCTTCAGACCGTCTTAAAATAAGAGCTTAAAAGGAGCTACAGGAACCAAGCAGAAAGAGCTGGTACTTGGGACACGGTGTTAATGTACATGCTGGGGCATATAAGGATGTAGACCAAGAAAATGTTTTTTTGCTGAGACTGCAACAGCTGTCAGGTAAAGAAAATAAAAAGCTCCCAGTAAGGACGGCTTCATCCTAGGCTATTTGATCAAGAAATTTTGGAGGAAATAAAGAAATAGAATGACAAATGGCAGTCCTGCTAGACTGATCAGTTGTGACGTGGATCATTTTCACCCCATTTTCAAAGATGTGAAAGAGCCTTTTAAGACTCTGCTCCATCTGCTGAATTTAAAGTTTGAGTGTCATTTATGGTATAGAAAGCTGATCTCTTTATTTCATATTTACAGACTCGATGGCAAGAGACAAATCTATCAAACACCCAAAGATGTTTGAATGAACCATGAATGATTCTGCTATTCTTTCACGGTATTGAATGGCTGGTTCAATATCATGGACTGGTGAGATTGATGAAGGTTATCAAAAGGGCCTGTAATGTTTATTGGTACTGTAATGTTTATTGGTACTGTAATATTAAACTCTGTTCTGGCTATATATTGGATTTTTGTGAATATTCACCAAGCATGTTAACTGGCAAAAATATTTTGATGCACGGTGTGTAAATATAATTCCAAATGTCATTATCAAATTAACAACTGTTTGTATTTTCAATGAAAATAGTATTGCTTTAATTAAATCAGAGAACAAACCCCAGTAACATAGGATCTCAAGTTCAAACCTAATTTATATCACTTTTGAGTTTTCAGGTGCCATGAGATTTTCTGGCATCTCTCACAACAAAATCACATTTGAGGTAGTGTATATCTGACTCAAATCTGTGTTGGTTTTTGCTTAGTCAGCAAAGGGATTTTGGATTAAGCTTTTGAACACATGCACAATTTGAAAGTTACATTCATTAATCTTTTCATTGCTACTTTCCCAGAGGTTTTCTGGAACAACTCTGAGTTTAAGATGGTAAGAATCAAATGAAGTAATAGGCAAATGTTACTTCAAGTGTAGTGGCCTGCATGGTAGAAAGTATGGAAAAGCTCATGAGAGAAGGAAACAAAATGAGCCCATGGTCTGAACCACAGATGTAGTGACCAGTTAAAATCCTGAGCAGAAAATCAGTCAAGCAGTGTTAACCACAAAGTTAGAACATCTGGCTTATGAAGTCACTTATCTACACAGCACTAGAAGCTGGAATGATGTAATAGACAAAATATCATATTGTTTTCCTAGCACTTATACTTTCTTTAACCACCTGCTTTTCACTGCTCTTTAAAGAAAATGCTAGAATGACCTTGGGTTTGATTTCTGTGCTGTTCTCAAGGTCTGTTCTGGGAACTCACTGTCACACAGATATCTTCACAACATTTGGTGACAAACATATTTGCAGGAAATTCCCCACAGCTCATGGAACTCAGCACCAGCTTAAAAAAAAGTTAAAGAATAATTTACATAGATTATTTAATGGCTGGAAATGCTTCGTCTATTCGTGAATTCATTCAGTGTCTTTGTGACGAATTTTCTACAGATGAATTTCTTTCATGACCTTTGTTGTTGAAGCTCCACCTGTACTTTCCAGGGGCTGTGTTTGTATGTTTGTAGTCTTAAATCAACACAACTTTATTTATTTATTTATTGTACTTCAGGATTTTAAATTCTATGGCACCTAAGTTCTGCTCATGCTGAATGTTGAAAGATGACATGTTGACTGCATGATACAGATCTTCTATAGTTTCAGTAAGTTTCCAGAGGACAACCATACCTTTCTGCATGAAGACACTCCAGGCACATTGAGAAAAACATACCTCAGCCAGCACTGGTGGAGAAAGGCATAAAATGCTGTTTCACTGGTACTGTAGTGAGAGGTGTCCCCAGTGCCTGCAGCCATACTAAGGGAGGGAAGCTGCCTGCACGTGTGATCCATCTGGTCATGTTTTCATATGGCCATGAAATGCAAAAAGTTGCGCTAGGTGGTTTTCCTACTACACTCAGGAAGTCCATAGACTGCTTGGGTCCCTGATGGATGCTTTAGAGAAGGTCAAAAAGGCCCCTCTCTCCATGTATTGCACCTTGGCATGATTCACAAGGGCAGTCAAAATTCAGGCCTATGTGAAGACTGGCTGTTGTGAAAGGGAGAGCCTGTGACAGAAATACTCAGGGGAGTTATAACAGGAGACTTATAATGGGGGAGCCAGTGTGCTAAGAAGGGAACACATAGCTGCAGGCTAGATGAATTAATTTTACTAGGACTGTGTGTGTCATAGCCTTGATAAAGCTCACTTCTCTTTGTACATTCCAAGCTGCTGTGTTTGGGTAATATTACAAGATATCTAAATTTTTTAAGCTTTCTTATGATTTAGCCTCAGTAAGATTTAGCCCCTCTTTCTGGCAGACTTCTTTGATATGTTCTTTATCTACTATTGTTTCAGAAAAGGAAGACTCCTAGAGCCCATTGCCTCCTCCCCTACCTCTCCATGCATATCTCTTCCCAGAACTCCACATTATGGTCAACATAAACCCACAGTTTCTTTTCTCCAAGATACAGAATAGCTGAGGTGAACAAATGTGTGATAAAGATTATGTCATTTTCCTTTAGCTAGCATTAGAAGCACATATCAGTGGACAAAACATTTCCACATTCAACCTTCTGCTTCAGTTTCCTTTTTACCTTGGATTGTTCCGTCCTTTGGTCAGAATTTTCTGGGTTGTCCATGACATTTCTGCAGTTTCAGGTCTGAACCACTGAGTTTTTTTCAGTCCTGTCTGCTCCCTCTTTCTTTCTTCTGAAGTAATCTCAGAGGAAACAACTTCTTTAAATCCCTTGCTATACCTCAGGTATCTTTAGATAAGGCATATCAGATGATCTGTTTCTTGGTAACTAATCTGTAGTTCAATTACTATCTTTCCTTGGAATCAGACTTGAAATAACCATTTGCTCTGGATAGCTGCCATCTTTTATCCAAGTGCGCTCCATTTAAATGGAGGATCATCAAAGTTTAATGGCTCAGTATTTTTAGCCATGAACCAGGTGCAAGCGACTTTTCTGTCACCTACTCTGGGTTTTATGTCAATATGGAAGCAAAGGATCAGAAGGAGCGGAATGTGCCACATTCCTGCTGGAACTTACATCGTGACAGATGTCCATCAGATTCCAGTGTCAAGAAGAAATCATAGTAGAGAAATTCCCCAAACTGTCTCAATCTAAAATGCTGTTTCACCATATGTCTTGTTATAATTAGCGCTAGTAGGATGCATGTATTCCAGATCTGAGTTGATAAAATATATTCATTTTGATAGGATGATTTTATAGAAATCTAAAATATTTTCTGCCTGAGTGTGGAGTGCAATGAGTGTGGAGTGCAATGAGTGTGGAATGCAACTGTCCTTGCCAGAGATCTGAAGTCAGTCTCTTTGAGATGCAAGCACAGCCACAGGAAATGGTGCCTAACTTCACAAAACACAGTGATCTCCTGTGGTTCCACTGTATTCCCATCCCTGCCAGCAGTCTACAGGTCTCTGTCTAGGTCATGAGCCAGGAACTGGTCTGGGTCCCTTCTACTGTCAGAATGAGAGATCCTGTCTGTTGCAGAACTGATTATCGCTTGCTTTACAGGAACATGCCTGTTCTTTATTTATCAGTGATACGAACACATATCACACTATAATTATCTTTGGGTGAGATAGGAACAGTTTCCAAGTTAAATTATGGATTACCTAATCATTATATGTGCCTTGCACTTGAATGCATGCAAAGCATAGATGCAAGCTGGACAGGCAGTCCATGGACCCTGAAGGATTGGAATTCACACATTTTTCACATACAAGGTTTGAAAGAAATGAACTTCTGAAATTCTAGTTCAGCAGGTCCAAATTCTGAAAAATATTTAATCTAGGATTGTAGTGGAAACATATTGACTGAAGAGACCAGCTAATTGTTATCACTGTCATTCTTATGTAAGAAGTGCCTACGGCTGCTATGTGAAAGGAATTAGAACATAAATTCTCGACAACTTTAACACATGCTACCTGAATACCCATCTGCTTAGCTTGAGAACTAAAAAGGGGTTCATTAATGTAGTATTGAATAAATTAAACATGTTGCTCTATGTGTTGAAATGTGTAACGATATTTAGCACTGCTTCCTTTTTTTCCCTTTTTTAAAAACTCTATCTTAAAAAGCCGGCTGTATTTTTCATATGAAAACCAAACAGCAAATTGGATCTGCATCTAACAAAAGAAATTCACGTTTTGAAGTTTCCAAGTGGTGGCTGACCACTCATACATACGGACTGACTAGAAATGTTGCTTAGAAACACCACGTTATCAAAGAGAACCCAACATCAGGTTGGAGTGCTTCCCAGACAGCCGGTTCGTGGCGATAATTTGCAATGGAAAATTCTAATATCTGTTCCAAACATTCTTTATTTTCTAGATCTTCTTATTTTTCCCTCTTGAGATTATTTGTCATTAGACTTTACAATTTTCTTCCAAACTCTGATTTGGAAGATAGCATAGAGGTATGTGAACTATGTTTATGGATTGGTAAGTCCTCCAGCAAGTATCAAGAAAATGTTGTTCAGCTGAGTAAAATATATGGAAAATCCATACTGACGGAACTGCAGTGTAAATTAATATTTCTGACATGAGGACTGGCTTAGCTAGATTTAAATATATTATTTCCCCTGCATACATTAATAGTAACCACTTATTGTAGACTTTTGGTTCTAAACATAATAAAGGAATTAAAAAATTCTGTACAACTACAAAAATTATCTATCCAAACCTTGCAAACATCTCCCGGGTAGAACAAGAGGATGATTTTATATTTTCAAACAGAAGTTATCCAAGTAGGGCAACTGAAGAACAGCATTTGTCATGTCCTGTGCAAACAGGAAGATTTAACAGATTCCCCTCATATTCAAAAGCAATTTCATATTGCAATAGCCTATTGTCTGCTCCTCTGATCCATTCCAGGCCCCACAGCATCTGTTACTCCAACCACCACAGCTGCAGTTAGAAGGAAATGGGTCACGCTGAGACACACGGAGAACGGTATCTCCAGGCAAGTTGGGTCCTAGAGTGTTTAAGTTTTATACATATTTACAGCTTGAATATAAATGTTTTTGTGTATATGTGTATATTAAATCTTAAATCTTATAGATGACAATTTGACCCCTTCACCTTACAAGTACAGCTTCTAATCCATAGCTGAGCCCCTGTGTTGACTCAGGGGGAGGAGTGCCATCTACTGAACCTCCCTTGTGAGTTCGCATTTCATCTGCCAGGGTTTCTTTCAAGATCCTCAGGGGAAGTGCCCAACCAGAGTACAGCAACTTCTCTTTTTCTTAAGAAGAAACATTTTGCTTAAGCATACACTGTAAATTTTTGGATTTCCCCAGGAGCCCTTCTTACTGCCAAACCCAAGTCTCTTTTATGTGTTTACCTACTTGCACTTTTTTTTTTTAATTCAGAGGGAAACATGCAAAGTAGAGCCACTAGTACTAAAGCTGGTTCCCTGATCAAATCAGGTTGCGAGTCTCAGCGACATTTTTTCTTCTCTCCTGTCTTAAAATAAGAGGGTTCTCTTCCTTGAAGTCACCATTGAATCATGTGCAGACAGACCTCTGCTCTCTTCTAGGCCTTCATTTGCACTTCAAGTTTATTCTGTAGAACGAAATAAAAGTTTAAGTTTTATAGGCAAACATGAATGTAGAGAATGGCAGAATTATGTACTTGGGGAGTTTAACAGAGTGTAGGTCCCATGTACAATACATTGTGTTTTCAAGGTCATAGAGGGCCATGCATTTTCCCATTGCTAGAAGACTTCTGTCAGTTTTAGTGTAATAAGTGCAAACTCAAACTTTCAGGTTACTTACAATATAAATGTCTTCTGCCAGAGATATCCTGCATGTGGGAAGGTGAAAATGAGTTGTGAAAACAGAACATAGAATACGTAGATGACAAGAGAATGTGAGTGAGAGAGGTGACACAAAAAAATATTAGAAAAATGCAGATCCACATTTAAGATTTCTGTATACCCTAGACTACTAAAATGAAGCTGGTACAGTCTATACCCCAGATTAAGGTATTTTAATGTTTCCGAATGTAGTGAGGGGAGATGAGTTACCTGAAGGAGAAAATCAAAAAGCCAAATGTCCACACAGGGCAGGAGCCTCCACATTTTCCATACAGTTCACATTTTGTCTCGTGTCTAAGTGCTGAGTCCCATGGCCACAGAGGAAAATGAAGTCTTTTAGATTTTTTATTGTTCCTATTGCCACATAGATCTTGTAGCCCACTGTGGGTACCACAGCATGATCAGTCACTGCCCTGGGACCACCTCCTGTCCTTGTGGAGCTCAGCTGTAGGGTGAAGAGCAACACTGGGATCATACTGGCACCTCTGTCTGGCAGCCATGTTGAATCTGCTCCTGTAAATGTCACAGAAAGAGTTGGAAATTGCAGTATAGATGATGATACTTCTTTTCTCAGAGAAAATAAAACAACTGGGGGATATCTCAGTCAAGAAGATTTCATAGTATAGTACTATAACCTCACACTCCCAACTATGGTGTGGATCAGGTTGAAGCTGCAGGATCTCATGTAGTGCAACAAAGTCAGTGTGGTGTGGGTCTGGGATTAGCAGGTGTGCCGATTAGTGTGGTGCTGATTCTGTTTCGCTTCTCCCAGATGAAGTATGGATCCCTTCATAGTGCTGTGCTGCACTGAAGGAGTTTTTTAAAAAAATAAGTTAAACCAAACCAAACCAAACCCCAGACATTTAAAATAATGCATGAATGCAGGGGGGATAATTGGGATCTATGTAAATGAAGATGCCAAACAAAGATAAAGAGGCAAAAAGTCAAAGTGATGACAGCCTTGCCCACAAGAAGTAGTGTGTGTGGCTCAGTCTTGAGCACAGGAATGCAGCAGCTGTGGATGCAGGAGCTACAGCCTTGAACTTCCCATGGCTCTGGCCCCATCCACTGGCATTAAATAGCTGCCTCCTACTGCTGCAGATTGAATTGTCTCTGATGAGGGTTAGGACTGCTGTCAAGAAGAAGTAGGGCTTAGGCATTTCCATTTTTAAAAAGGTTAATCCTAATTATTTTTTATGCTTTTTAGCACACTGTGGCATGCACAAACTTTGGAGAAGCAAAGGAGACCGCTGTACAATGATCATGCATCATTATCTTATTTTTAGAAAGCCTGATTTCCTCTAAGGTCAGTCTACGCTTATATACACAAAACCATTGAAAGAAATATATTTATGCAGATGTAGGATATGTAGACACACAGAGACATGTTTACATATGTGCATTTTTTGACCTTAGTTTGGTTAATGGAGGTTTTCCACTGTCTTCAGCAAGGGAGGTTAAGGACTTAGAACTATCTAATCTTTGTGTTCACCAATGTAAACCTTGCTTTTAAAAGTGAAATTCTGTGCATTCTATATATGCCCAAGTTTTGGCACATCTGAGGTATGAATGTCCAGGAGACCACATTCAAATTTAGACATGTATTGTGTAAAATATCCTTGTACACACAAAAAAGGTGCTCAAGGAAGAGCTATTTCAGTATTTGGGGTGTGACATATTAAAAAAATGTGTGTTTTTTATTATGGTGGGAAGTCCTTGGCAATTTTTTCCAATGTGGGAACTTTGTACTATGTACAACCCTACCTTTTTTTTTACATTCATGGAATACATGTCATTGCAAATGCTTTTTTGCTCAGAATCAGGCCAAATTTCCCTTAATCTATATATATTTTTCCTTTCAATTAAATTGGAATCTTTTTCCTACAAGAGAAAAATTTAAACAATAATGATACTTTTTCAACTAAGTGATTAAAAAATATCATCTTCTTTTTAAAAGGTTAAGCATTGGTGAAACTCTTACTAATTCAAAACCCTTCTTTTCAATACTTTCAATTCTGTTTCAAAAATTTCTGTTTCTCCCTTGAGCTTGCTCATGAATCACTGAAAGAACACATTATTCTAAGAATAATTAATTTCAAAACAATATGCAAACAATTTAAGATGTAGAATAGTTTATATAGATTAGCATCAGTATTTAAGTATTTGAAGTGCTTCTCCGAGAATTTTAATTTTATAACACCAGTGCTGGGATAGCAGGTGCCTCTTGCAGGGAATCACTAGGTGGTGCTATTGTACACGTCTACCAAGTTATTTTTCTGTGTTTGAGCAAATGTTCAGTCTTGGGAAGAAATGCAAAAACACACTATACCTCATTAGAGGGAATGACAGGAGTGCAAGAGCCATTTATTTTATGCTGCTCCAATATCCTAAAGTTTTGAGACAAAGCTGCTTTTAGCCAACCATGCTTTGCTGTCATACAAAGAATTTTGAAAGCAGAGATGTACAGTACCTCTATTCAATTCAGCCACTACTCATCCAGTGTTTGTGCATGTATGGAAGTAAATATGTAAACTCTAATATTCCCAAATTGTCCCTGATTTTTTACTTCTTCACTAGGAAGCTGACCTATAAAGCCCCAAGACACTATGGCTCAGAAAAGGGAAACATCAGTATCTCAGTGAGACACCGGTGGCCTTTCTTAAATTGAATGCTATATTGTAAACATACTCACTCCAAGTGAACATGGACAATACACATTAACAAGGCATATATGTCTTTTCTCTAAATGGATATCAAATTCAGCACATAGGACATGGCAGGCATGTCCAGCTGCCTTTCTTTTTCCCAGAAGTGGTGCTGGGGAGAGAGCTGGAGCCCTGGTTCTAGTTCAGGCACTGGCTTGTGCAGTTGCAGGAAGCACAGGTAAAAGAAGATTGCAAAAATGACTCAGGGCTGAATGGTTGGACTGATTGAGAGTAGTGGTGCTTAGGAATAGGGTGAGTGGAGGACTTGGCAGTGTTATGTTTGCGGTTGGACTTGATGAAATTTAAGTTTTTTTCCAACATAAATGATTCTATGATTCTATGAAAATTTGATCCTAGTTCAGTCTTCCTGAAATTGCATATTTGTTTGCACTGCAATGCCCTTGTAAAATGTATATAACATTTACATAAAAATGGATTATTTACTGTAATGCTTGGTTACCTGTTTGGCCCAAATGAACACATTTCATATTGTGGACTTGTCAAAGACCATGTTGGACAAGTTTAGTTCCATATGACAGTGTTATTGGTTGTAATCCTATATGTGGGACGTGGAAGAATTTTAACTTTGTGAGTACAAGGTCTGAAAAGCAAGAAAATACCATTTTCAAGGTATTTACATAACTTTAATTCCCTTGTTTTCCATATATTAATTAAGACAGTTGACTAGAAACCAATTACCTATCTCTTATAAAGCTGCATATTTTCAAAGAGAAGTTTTGGATCTGGTGTTCAAAGATGCTCCAATTTCAGAATATTGTAGAAAATATGTTTGCTGTTGAAATATGCTTCTTTATCAGGAAATTGTTTTTCCAAATTGATATGTTTTAATGATATGATAGAAAAGCTTGAGAAGTGGGCCCACGAGAACACCATGAAGTTTAGCAAGTCCAAGTGCAGGGTGCTGCACCAGGTTCGGGGCAATCCTAGACGTAGGTCCAGACTGGGAGAAGTTGCCCAGAGATGTTGTGGCTGCCCCATCCTCGCAAGTGTTCAGGGCCAGGCTGAACAGGGCCCTGAGCAAGTTGGTCTAGTGAAAGGGGTGCCTGCCCATGGAAAGGGGGCTGAAATTAAAGATTTTTCCAACCCAAGCCTTTCTCTGGTTCTATGATTCTATGAGTCTGTTTAATTACAGAGTATTTGTGTCTTCTGTTTTAAAAATATTGCTATTTATTTAAACAAGTACTTAACTGTAAAAAAAAATTATTTTTCTTCAGCATCACTTATTTAGCGCATCAGATAGGTTATGCACTTGCTTGAACCATATTTGTTAAATAGCATTCCCTAAACAACCTTAATCTTATAAGTGGGCATGGACAAAGAGCCAAGGAGTTGCAGCAAAGATGAACAGCTTTCTGGCTCAAGATGTGCAAGGTCATGCAATTTTACTCTGTGGTTACAGTTCTCCACAGAGTTCTTTTGTGACTAAGCAAGCATTGTTCAAACCTACAGTTTTACTCTTGTCCATTCTTATATAGACCGTTCTTGGCCTTTCTTATATATAGGGAACTTAACACACCATGCTGTTACAGGTTTACAGGAATGCTGACACAACTGTTGCTGCTTTTGAATAAATGAAGATCTCCAAAATATTTATTATTCTGAGACATCTGGTTCAATACATCTTAAACTAGATTCTTCAGCTGACAAACTCTTCTAAATAGAAAATTTTAGTAACTCATTAATTCCTAAGTTGTGTTGTGGTGTGTAGGTTCCTGCGGTGGTATGGCATGCCACAGCCTTCTCGGAGAGCACAGTGAGGCTTGCTCAGGGAGAGCAGCTGTTCCGCTTCCCGTGCCTCTTCCAGGCTGCCCCTTGCATCCTCCGGAAGGCTGAAGCCCCACAACACGGTGACGATAAAGGAGGTGAGAATGCTCTCCGCATGGTGGCTGCAGATCTTTATTCCATGGTGGCTCCCAGAAGCCTAGGCCCAGCACATGTGCTCGCTCCCAAAGGCAGAGAGCCAGCACATGGCATGGTCCCCCGGGCAGAGGCTGGTGCCCCAAAGCAGAGTAGAATGCGAGAGAGGGCATCACATGGCATGCAGGGTCCTTTATCTGGGGCGAAGGGGGCAGGGAGAGCACAAGGACCAATGGTCACAGGGCACAGGGGCGGTACATGGGCGGGGTTGGGGTAACAGAATCAATGGGAGAAACCCGAAGGAGTGGTTAGGGCTAGGGGTGGGGAAGGGGGGGACCCACCTGGAAAGGTAAGCACAGGAGAGGAGAAAAATACAGCACTAAAAAGTTGTATGTTCTTCTTATTATTATTGTGTTTTTTTTTTTTTGTTTAATACCCCAGTGGTCTCAGGCAGATATATTCACTCATGTTTGAGAATAATTCAGTTACTCTGGTGACAGGCTGGCCAGAATGCTCAGAAGGAAGTTAATAATCCTATACCCAGCACATGACTTCATGCCATCACATACTGAGTGAAGAAGGCAAGGAGAATAAGAACAAAGGGTCAAGGTCCCATGCAAAAATAGAAGGTGATGCAGTTATAAAATCTTGTACTGCCTCGTGATGTATATTCGCAAAGGGAGGATGAATTAAGTTTTCATGAGCAGTGCTAATTCTGCCATTTGCTATTTTTTGAGTTGTAGGTTGTGTCTTTTATATATATTTGAATATATACATTAAGGAAATTTAATTCTGAGACTACATTACAGTATATGTGTGTGTTCAGCCAGATGTGTGTCCGTCTATATTACATAATGCAATGTAGATTCAGAATTACATGGAAAATTTAAACAAAAAACATCCCAAGAAGAGTACTGGTTTAATTCTTTTATCTAAAACCTAATTTCTGAACAAATGTTTTCTGATCAAAGAATGTTTCTAAGAAAAAAAACCATCAGTCTCTGTATTAAAAAAAGAAAAAAATTGTTGTGCTAAGGAAGGAAAAGCCCATCCACCTTTCTTTGGACTGTGGAGGAAAAAATCTCAGCTGTTAGAGATCCTGAGATCTCCAGCTTATTGAAGCAAAGGAAAAAGGTTTCAGACATGACTCCCCTCCCAACACACCTTATTAATTTTTTTTCCAGATGCTCGTAATGGAGAGGAAAAATGAAGAATGGAAAGATGTAGTTATCTAGCTCAGAGAAATGTGGCTAGCTGCTTCCAGATTTTCCTCATTTCTGCCCTTTCACTCTGATAACCCTTGCACACTGATTTGTATTTCACACTTGTAGATCTGTAATAATGATATGTACATCGTGCGGCTGACTGATTTTGTGTGAGATACCTTGTTTGTCCTGCACAAAGTGAACTCTGTTCAAACAAATGTGTATATTAAAGTTTTCAAGCCACACTATGAGTGGTAATGATTTGGACAGAGACCAGCAACTTGAATGAATGCTTAAAATTTCTTGCCTGTCATTGCTATTGTTATTTGAGACCACATTTCCAGAGGTTGGCATTTATTAGTCAAAATATCAAGGACTACATTGTGTTATCAGGAATAACTTTAATCTGTTATTGGGGCAGGCTTAGGAGGCACTACTATTCAGAGAGACAGTTGTGAGGTGTTGCGTCTGTGCTCCTTCTAGTAACAGTAATTGATTGCTGACCTTTATATAAATGGGTAACTGTACACATATACTTAGCTATTTGGGCATGCAAGTGAAAAATGGATCCACTGCTTGTCTGTATGCTCCACAAAGGGAATATGGAGCATAGTCATGTTACAAAACACTCTGCATCTGGAGTTAAGGCAATAGTTGCTCACAAAGGGGTGCAAGTCACACAATAGGCTACTTTCAGTAATTACTCTTGAGTTATTTAGGCCCTAAGTGCATATAAAATGAATTAAAAGAAATAAATTTGAGTTGAAGGTATTATATGCCTCTCCTCTTAATTTCTGTGGAAACCTTTAAAAAATCCCAGCACCCTGCTGTTTTGGAGAAACAAACCTAACAGCACTGAGCTAATATAGATGAACCAGAAAGAGAGATTGGCTGGTTTCAGTTCAGTCACAGGCTGAAAGCTCTGCAAAAAAGTGGATGAAAATAGACCCCAAAAGAACATAACTGAGAAGCATGGAAGATTCCAAAATGCTTTCTTGTTCTGGCTTTAATAGGTAGGACTGTTCTCTATTTTTTTAAAGAAACTTGATTTTTGTTTTTCTCTAAAAGTATGAAATCCGAAGATCTATGTCTAGAATTTTTTGCCTACTGCCTTGCTTCTTACATCACATAATCTGTTTTGAGCCTATGCTTTTCATTTAGATTATGAACCTTTTAAAACAAGGACCTTGATTTTTATTCCTTAGTAAAATGTTCAGTGCCCTGTCAATAATACACATTTACAAAAATATTTTGTAAGCCGTGTTTGCTTACTGGGGTAAGTGTCACACTGATGTAACAATATTCTTCCGGATAAGTGATTATAAAATTACAGCTAGAGTTTCATCCTATGATTCTCTTTATGTCTGAAATACATCTAACACCATCACTGCAAAGGCAACACATGAAAGTGCAGCCTGACTGGTGAAAGTGAACAGGCACAATCCCAGCAGTGTGGCTTTGCTGTGTGTGAACCTCAGTGTGCAAGCCTGCTTACCATGATACTTTGTACATCACACTTAAGACTTAACTGAATCAAAACAGATTCCTTAGAGACTGGAAATCAAGTTAGTTTATTTTTTCCTTCTCATAATTTACTGCCAGTGGTTAAGATGCAGAGGTATACACACCACCAGGTATAGCTCTTTTGTAGGATCCCACACAAATGGTCTTGTTAGAGTAGGGAGGCCCTGTTATTCCCCACAGATCAGGTCTTTACACAGAAAAAAACTTTGTCTTGTCCCACGTGTATTTCTGGTTATGTCTCTGTGCTTCTTCTGTGTAGCCTGTTCCTGTCAGAAACCTATGTTTACTTCTGAGATAGGTCTTTTAATTTTAAAAGCTATATTTTTCACAAAACTATGTTAAGCGACCAGAAATGGATGAAAACTATAATTTTTGATGAATGCCTTTTCAGGTGAATACCTCATGTTACCATTTTCTCCTTTGCCCTTTCTCTGCATTTCCTCTGTATTTTTCTATTAATGAATTTTATTTGTCCTGTACGTCAAACACAAGATTACACAGATTTTCTAGGGATGAATTTTAGCTTTACTCAACTGTGCAGTGAGCACTGTATTTTTATATGTGCAATATAAAATTGCATTACAATAAAAATTCTATGGCATTTGTTCTCACTAGGGCCATAATTTGGTACGAATATGAACATTTTTGAATGCTGGTATGTATGGTAGAGTGCCGCGACGCTATCTGTCCAGCTAGTGGGGGGACCAATCGTCGGGCACCTGCCCGCATGGGACGGGATGATGGAGGCAGCTCGCAAGGGCGCGGGAGGGTTGGCGAAGTTCCAGCACGGTTTCGCCTAACCCACCGATGTGAGGGCGCGCCGAGGAGGTAGGAATGAGGCGGAGGGACTTCTTCGTGGAAAAACAGGAGAAGATTCATTCAACTTGGAGGTCACAAGAAGAAGTCCCAAAAAGTCGTTACCAGGGCTTGTTAAGCCCGTACCAAATGGGAGGGGAAAACATGAAACAACCGATAATACAGGGACATGGGGTTTGAATCCTGGTGGGCAAAGGGTACAGACCAATAGAGGATAACATGAAAGGGGAGAAATACCGTGGGCCAACAGGGGATCGGGGAACCCAGAACCCTCTGTGGGAAGAACCAAACACAGAGGGGAAAGGGGGAGATGGCAGTGGCCAATATGATATTGCTGGCTGTGGAACCGGCCATAACGCACTGCAACAGTGGAGTGAGAACTCAGACTGTTTTATGCTGCCGTTTGCTGTGGTCCTGATGTTGGAAATGCCGTCTTGCTCTCTGGCCAGCTGCAATGGGAGGACAGGGTCCTCTTTTCTCTTGCATTTCTCATTTCTCTAGCAGAGGTTCTTACCTGAAGGAAAATTCTCTACTTAGGCTGCTATGTGGTTAGCCAATTTGTGAAGACGACTAAGAAAACTCCTTTTGTTTCTTCCAGGCCTGTTAAAGACTTTTCTGAAGAATGCTGGAAACAATTGTGTTACTCTGGACTTTTGTAAATGTTACTGAACAGTACTCCTGTGAAGTACTCCACTCTCTTCCTCTTTCTATGTAAGTGGTACGTTGTGGTATGTAAGTGATTGTATTTTTGGATAGCAGTTATGTGCCCACATTTAGTTCTCCAAAAAGACCATCCAATATAAAAGTTTATAAAAATTATGACCATATTTTATTCACTCAGGTATACCTTGCAAGGCAATCATTAGATATATAGCCCATGTAAATCAAATAATCTTTACCCTTTGCTGGTTTTGGAGAGGGTCAGCATGGGCCTTTCTGATTTGTTTTCCCTTGGAGCCCTGGAGATCAGTGTTCAGAGACACCTGTGCGGGTCTGCATGGAGTTGGATGAGGTCCAGGTCTGGAAAGGCTTACATATTTAGCTTTAATACTACCTTTTCCACAGCTGATAGCAGAAGTGATTTAGATAAATAGAAGGCTTTGACACCTGTGGAGCTGGGGAGCCCCGTGAGGCACTGAAATAGCAGGTTTTCTAAGTGAAGCTCCAGAATCAAGAAGTGGGAAACGCTGCTTTCCATGATGTAATGCATAACAACTGCAAGTCATTATCCATTTACAATGTTTCTCTGTACAGTATTGTGATTTCACAGTATATGCTAGAAAGCTAGGGTTAGGAAAATAATAACATTGAAATAACTTTGATTTGATCAGGACAAATCTAAAGGCAAATCTTATGATTATAAAAAAGGAGTTTCAAGGCTTATACTTAATAATTTTATTTGAATTAGGATCCCCTACGATTTTGTGCAGAGGTGTTTATATACATTAAATATGATTGATGGCTGATGTTCAACAGATTATAAAAGGAGAATTGACTAGTTTCTGTGAGCTCTTTTAAATAGAAATATGAAATTTAGCACTAGAGAATGGATTTCCGCACTGTAGGCATCATGCTTTTGATTCCTGCTTATCCTGGCAGAGCACTTCATGCTGTTGGTAAGACCCTTGCCTTAAAACTTCCATGGCAAGTCTCTCACTGTTTTTTCAAACAGAAAAATGGCATATTCCAGGTTTGGCCTGTGACTAAGGACGTCTTTGTTTCCCAGAACAAACTGACCAGAAAATCTCCTATGAATAATTATACACAAAGCTTCTGTTTCCTAGTGAATTACCAGTTTCAGCATACAACCCCAGTTACCAGAACTCAGTTATCCATGCTGTCAAATTGTTAGGCTGATCACAGGCATGGATTTTGCCTGAGCAAACTGGCATTCTCCCAGACAATTTCCAGATAGGAATGCAGAGTTGACTTTATGCAGAACCCATTTTAGATGCAACCACCTTGATTTGGAGGGTAAGAGAGCCAAATATGGGCACAGACCATTCCAAGTTTGTCATCTTCAGTGCTCAAAGGTCCCAGGCATGTTTGATTTTGCAGAGATGTCAGCTGAGCTAACAAGAAGAACTTGTCTCCTGTGTTGAAGCTGAACTTGGATGTCTTAATGTAGTTTGATACACCTGAGAGATCACGTCTCCTGATATGCAATTTATGCTATGGCTTTAACTTCAAAGAAAAGCATGACTAACAGCTTCACTGCACATAGATTGGGAACTAGAGGTGTTGGAAGTAACATCAACCCTACATGTTAAATCTACCTTACTTAGTATCCCAAATTGTGAGGCTATATAGTGATGTTTACATTAGACGAAACTCAGAAGTCCTTTTTTTGGGGGAACTTCCAGGCTTTTTTTTCCCACGTAGCATCATCTTAGATATGTCTGTATTCATGTTTTAAGCATTCCTCATGTCTCTTGTCAAAAGACTGTTTCTGCACTGTTTCTGGTCAAGGAGTTACTGGCATACACTGGTTCAATAGGAAGGTGTTGTTTACTTTCTAGAGCGCAGTTGCAGGAGACTTTTATGCCTCTGACATGAAAGACACCATATAGAACAAGTCATGGTAGTATTCCTCCTGCTGTGATTTTTCTTTTTTTATCAACTGTACCCTATAACTTATTACAAGAAAAAGCTTAATGAGTCTGGCATGCTCACTCTGATCTCTTTGAAGAACAATATTTGGTTCTCGTTTGCCTCATGCTGTCAGGACATACTCGAATAAAAACCCGCTGACAGAAACATGCAAAATTTGGGCGGAGGTGAAAAAGGCAATGCAGCTGGAGTCAGATCTGAATGTTTTGTTTGTTCTACCTCATATAATGTGCAAATTAAAACTTAAAGTCCAAATGCCTCTATACTTTGTCAGAGTATGACGTGGGTCCTGAACTCTGCTGTTTAGACCTATCTCTAGTTAAGAACACAGTTTATTCGGGGAATGTTGTGTATGAAATCACTCTTGGTATATGAAACAAAAATCAGAGGAAAATTACATTATTTTAAATACAAACTGAGCAAGAAATAAATTGTTCCTGACCTTTTTCTGTTAAGGAGCTCAAACTTGATTAATTCTTGGCCTGGATGTTCCCTTACTTCCAGCAATTACATGCCACTATTACAGTGATTATTTTATAAAAGCTAATAAACACTATCTGGAGTTAATATTTGCTCCCGAGGAAAGTTTGCCAAGAGCTTAGAAGAAGTTTACAGAAGATTTTGCCCATTAGGTTTGTGTACAACATTTGAAATGCCAAAATCCTTTTAGCATCATTAATCACAAAAATGCAATGTAAAAACAGTTGTACCTAATAAAGCAGTAATCTGATACAAAAATAGGCAAACCCTCAGGAATTTAACACAATAGGCCAAACATTGTCCATTCCAAATGAGTTCCAGTAGTACCACTATTGATTCGGCTTTGAATAGCCTTCTGTTCTTTTAAAACAAATATATATAGATAAAATAGAATTTTATTTTCTGAAGTACAGATGCATCTGTTATTAATAATTCCTTTCACAAAGGATTTTGGCTAATGCTGTCCAGGAAAGCTCTTTTGACCAGCTTGCCACAACTTCTTCCTTGTTCGGTAAGCTTACAGCTTCGTCTGTCCTCATGAACTCGCTGGGGTTCTCTCTGTCCCTGACTCATGAGTTGCTCATGTGTGGGCTTCACCAGGGGCTGAGTCTGTCTGGCCATGGGGAAAAGGAACTGTCTTTCCCAGTTTCTGACCATGGTATAGGGTAAGTGTTTTGGGGGACTGACTGTTGTCGTGCCATGGTAGTGCCAGAACAGGGAGCTGGGGTGGTAGACCAAGGGAGTGGTCTTGTATAGGAAAAGATGTATTGCCTTCCTGCAGTTTGATCTGTCACTCCCAAAAACCTGGAGCTCCATGTCAGAGGGAAAGTGACATTTTAGACAAGGCATCACTCCCTTACCTCACACTGTACTCACCTATTCTACAGCCATCTCAGCTTAACTGAATATTTATTGCCTGCAGTGATCATTTATTATTGTGTATCTTATTTTTCACTTTCGTGTGGACTTGCCTACTAAACCAAGCACAATTAGCCTGGCAATGGGTTAAGCTCTCCAGAAAAAAAGTTGTAGAGACATTTACAAAAAGTAAATAAAACATCAGTTTCTGTTGTAGAATACATGCATAATAAGACATATTCTTATTTGTTTAATCCCCCTCATTTTAAGCTATGTCTCAACAGACCACTGTTCACCTTGTAATCTGAATGCCAGCCTTTTCCAGGATCTAGGTTTAAAGGTAGTACAGAAGACTGATGGCTTTCCCTTTTGAGTTCATCCTTCCCTTTCAAGATGACAGTCTGTCTGCCCTTTTCTTCCTCCCCCTCTCTTGCTTTTAAAATTAAATTTCCTTAGATAGAGAACAATGCATTTAGATAAGCCACTTTTTTTTTTCTTAGCCAATGGCAACATAATTTTGACAGCTCATAAGCCAAATTTGATTTTAAGAGTTATTTTGACTTGGCTATCTTTCATTCTCAGATTCTGACTCTCCTTATTCACCTTCTCCAAGTCTTCAGCTGAGGTCTTAATTAGCTCATTTTTTTCTGGTGAGAATAGTTGAAAAGCTATCTTAATGAAATTCCATGAATTAGATATTATAAAAATTATTATTTTTGCAATACTGCTGTTACTCCCACAGTTCAGATATTGGAGACCACACGCATCACATTAATAATGTGGGTGATGGACTGTTAACAACATTCATTGTCCAAGCTTATTCCTTCCACGCCTTTTTTTCAGTCATAAGGATTTTCTATCATTTTAAAAGACGTGGGAAGACTTGATTCCTTTCCATTTGATACTGACAAGAACTTGGGAGCTCCATTGCCAGGTTCTTGCAAGAGGAACTAAGTGAAAACCTCTTGTTTGGCTGAGAAGATTGATAAAGGCAGCTACAACTCTCATCCTTATTCTTTTTTTTTACAGTCACAGTAGAAGATACCCATTCTGGTGAGCTTTATGGCTCTCCTCTCCTGATAAACTTGAGAAACTTGATGCATGGGGAAATGGGACTTGATGATAGCTTGACACTTTCACACCTTGAGACTCAAACTCGGATCTGTCAGAGGCGCATGCCATGAATATGCTGATGAAGCATAACTCACACAGAACACATCACAACCCTGCCTAAGAGGCTTTATATTTGTCTACTACAAGTTATTCTTTCATCTAACCTGAAGTGAATTGCATCAAAGAGTTCTATAATAAGGTTCTGACCACATCATAAGGACAACATGGAGCAGATGATTTGACACGTGAGAATATGACAACACCTAAAACCTGCTGCCATGTTGCTGGCCCTAAGACAGCACTTACAGTACTGACACTTGCATCTCCCACAGACTGTACCAGCATTTCAGGCTTAATAGTGACAGGTCTTCATTTGCAGCTTTGAGGTTATCACGAAGTCTTTAGCCTACCTGATGTACACACAGTTAGCTGTGTATTCAGGTAGAAAGGCTATCCAGTAGTCCACCAGCACTTTATGTTTGCCGGCAGTTATTTAAATTCAGCTGTTAGACACAATCAAAAGGAATTGATAGAAATCTGCTTCATTATAATTTCCCCATTTCTAGCATTTAACATTCCTATGTGGAGTCGGATTTTGGTCTGGAACAGTGCAGTAATGTGAGTTGATAGCAAGTTGGCAATGAGCCAGAAAGTGAATGCTTAACCCAGAACCAGCACCTCTGGGAGCAAAGACTTCAAGAGTCAGATGTTTTGCATTTGCATTGCTTCCAACTTCATATTGGAGGAGGGAGAGAGATGATGGAAACCATCAATAAGATTAATTTTAATTTCTTCTTTAACATTTCTCTTTCCACACTTTATCCAGTTGGGAATTTCAACCAAATCTAGGACTGTGTTCTTCGCCTCACAAGCTGCACACTAAAAAGTTAATGAAATGTAGCTCTAATTTTAGAAATATCAGTTCATTTGGTATCTGTTTGACAGGGACAATGGTGCTAGGAAGCTACAACTGGAACAAACCTGAAACAGACAGCAATGATGCTTTTAGTTTTCCGTGTGTGTGACTTGAGATTTCAAAGCTGCCAAATTTCTTGCATTCCCACATCTTAACAGTCACAGATTGAGCCAGGCTTCCGGGATTGATCATGTTGGTCATCAGGAGATTGCCCAATTGGTCATCAGTTCTTGCCCAATTTTATCTGAGATATGGTTTCTATCATATTTTTAATAGCAGCAATCCCTTGGGGCACTATTTTCTCTGAGATTTTGCTGTCCACATTGTAGGCAAGAAACATCTCGAAACCTTACTTAGACATATTTCTTTCCCTCTCTGTAATTTAAACCAGAAACCCTTTAATAATGAAAAAACAAGATGCTTTTAGTGCATGAAAAAAAATAGAGAAAACAGTATTCTTGTTTACATAATACTTTTCTCTGAGTCCCTTGCTCTATGCAGTTCTGCAGATGAAGAAATATTGTACTGTTTGTTATTTGTATTGTTGTGGCACCTAAGAGTGACAGTTCTTGACTCCATTATGCTTCACTGCATGGAGAGAATAGTAAGATGTCTTTTTCTAAGAGCTTGATTGAGAAGCCTGGAGAAATGAGAATAACATGCTGACTGGAGAAAGAAGGGAATGTCACAACGTACGCAGTGCTTAACTGCTGTTTAGATTTTGGTTTCAAGGAATTTAATGAAGTAATTTTTGGATGTTTACTGGGAGATCCTTTCAAGTGAAACAGAAGTACAAATCAGGCATCAGAACACTTTCATAATTCCATCATTAAGATTCAGATTGTTTGTCTAACATAATTATAAAAAATACTTAATGCTTTCTGAAATCCATGGTGTAGCAATGAAGAAACCAGTTTAGAGGTGGTGCAGTTGAACGCAAGAGGATGTATTTACACTGCCCACTTGCAGCTCTGTGCCTCACTCTGTGTAGTTAACAAAGGAGAGATGCTCCAGAGAGGCAAAGTACCCATGTTGAATGTGAAAAACTAACTTGAAGTAGAAAGCATGAATAACCCTTGTAAGAACTCATACTAAACGATATTGATAAATACTGCAATTTTCCACACATTTCTCTTTCAAATCCCTCTAGGAATATCTCTCTAGAATAGTTATAATGTGTTCAAGGATTTGAAAATAAAGTCATTTCTAAACCAAATTAGACTATTTAGTTTACCTGGAAAATATATATATTAAAGTGATTCCACATGATTTAGCAAAGCTCTTAGCAAGTATGTTATTGTACTCATCACTTCTCTTCATAGCTAGTTTTTAGGTTGTATCTAGGGGCCTGCTTTTTGCTGTCTTCTTTCAGACATCTATTTTGGCTGATTTAAATGTGAGGATGGGAAAAAACCCCCACTATAGAAATTCCTACAAACAAAACCTTTTTTTGAAAAATGAGGTGTCATATATAGTTTAATTTAATCTTTGTGTGGTTTTCTTTGGCATGTTGCTCACACTTGGGATTCATATGGTGTATCACAGCAGTTCAGTTTACAAACCCACTTGTTACTCTACAAATGGTTATAAAAATTCCAAGAAAATGCTGCAAAAGAGCAAGTTTGCAATCTTGAGAGAAGTAAGTGACAAATATGTTCTTCAGAAGAGATAAAGTTGGATTTCTGGAGCACATACACTGTGAAAAGACTTTAGACAGTAATTTCAGTAAATAATAGATTGTCTTTTTTCCTTCTGCCAATACTTTCTCATTTCACTTCTCTGTCTTTTGGTGTCCATCAGTGGAAATATCAGGTCACAGTTCGTGCATAAGAAAGATGTCACATGTCTGAAATTCGTATGTATGCTGTCAGCTCCTTTTTCCACCAAGAGCTTGATAATCATATCGCATTGGAGACATGAGGGCTTGTTTTCCTGAGGGATTTCAAGCCATACCCCCTGAAATGTATGGCCTTTTGTATATGAAAAAGGCAGTTTACACAGTTCTGTAGCAAAGACCATATTTTCTTACATTTAGGAACAAAGACATGTCAGGCTTTATTGAGCACATCACTAACTATATAACTAGCATTAAACACTCTATTTGCAACTGTTGCTGTGTATTTTGTGTGTGATTATCACCCCTAGATCTGCATCCTATAAAAAGATATTTCTGTTTGCTTAATTATAAAGCTCTTTATGAACAGGCTCATCTGTAAATAGCTTGGTGCAGCTGAAATAGAAATATAATTATAATGAAGGCAGATGTTTCTGAGATACTTCTCATGAAACTTGTTCTGAATATACAAAGAAGGAAGGCTTTTCTAGCTGGTGGAGTGTTGGCCAAATGTAGCCTAATCATCCAAATGGGGGGGGTTCACTTTGAGAGAAAAATAATAATAATAATAATAATAATAATGACAACAGCAGTAACACCAACACTACTAACAACAACATAAATAATATTTCCAAACCCATATACAACTGCCCTGTCCCTCGGTAAACATCTTTCTTCCTGAACCCTGAAGGGGCAAAGAAATAACTTCTGTAATTTATCTCTGTGGACTAGTTGCCAGAAAATGCTGGAATTTTCTTCTACATTACTTTTTTAGATTGATGAAACTCTCACAAAGCCACAAAATTTAGGGTTATTTGTATAAAAATCTGGCACTTCTGTCTGCCTCGTAGTCTCTGCATGTGCTTTTAAATTGTTTAAATCCTGTCAGTGAAATAATGAGACAATTAATATATAATTAAAAATTATTATTTTTACAACTAAGGATTTATAAAACTACTGAATCCTATTTCCCATGGAAATTCTCTTTCCAAATCTTTAGAAAATCTCACCTTTCAGTCAAACCACAGGCTTCCTTCCCCCTCCATGCCTTACTTCACTAACAGTAAATGCTTGTGCTATGGCAGCTGGCTGAGAGCTGTTGATCCAAGCCTGCAGTCCTCACTTCAGTGGAGCTGCCATCCTGATCAGCTCCCATTTGTCCCATCTTTAGTGACTCACCAGCAGAGCCGGTTGCTGTCTCAGTCATCTTATCATAAGGGTGCCCAGGCAGCTACAGCCATCTGGCAGGCTTGTGAGTTGAAAACAGCCAGTTTAGTCCAGGATGAACTGCTACAAACTAAGTTATGCTGTGGAATAGCATGCTCCAGCCCAGGACAATCTTGTTTTACTCACAGCATGTGCACGGGAGAGTGACTGGTTAGCACTGCCAGTCTGCCGATCTCTTCCTCTTCCTCATCTCAGACTGCATGACTGAACAATGAAGTATGGAACTCGGCTGCCTTAAAATAGGAGAGGAGAATGTGAAGCAGAAAACACTGTTAAGGATGATTTGAACTGAGCCAGTAGCACTCCTGATATCTCTGTTGTGGATATTTTTCAAACATAAACATAGGCCTCTGGCTAAAGTTTACAGAAGTGGAATGTGAGTGTTTGTACCATGAGACATCAGGGATTTGATTTAAAAGGAACACAGTGATTTTAAAGGGTTGTGTATCAAGTTTTGAATTGAACTTTGGGTAGCCTGTAGTAATTTGTTTTATTCCCCCACTTGGGTGGCAAACTTAAGGTATCCTCACCTGGATGAACAAAATTGGAGAATATATCTCCTTTGCAGGCAATATATCCTTAAGCATAATGGAGCAGAATCCAGTTCAGAGCAATTCTTCTTGAGAGGTAATACCTGTACTTCCTGCTCTTACTTGTGAACAACTTTACCGTGTCAGTGTCAACTACACCTACCATGCCAGGACCTGGCTGGTGTGGTTCTCTTTGAATGGTCCATTGGCACTGCTCCGGGTTTTGGGAGAAGCTTTCATTAATAGTATATATCAAACATATTTCAGTTTGAGAATGCATCATAGTTCTCATTTCAAAAGTTGGATTCCAGGTTGCTCTTCTGCAAAATACAACCTGGGGAGAGATTTTCTTGTCAGGTTGGATAATTTTGCTCTTTATTTCTGATATTCTTAATGGAGCAACAAGAAGATATCTGGTCTTTCAGTGTAAGTGCATCACTTCCATTAACAATAATAAAGATTGTGTATGTGCTCGGGATGAGAACGAAGCTCTCAGACTGTACATACTCGTGCCTGAGGCCAGGCCTTGGGGCCTAACAAATCAGCCTTGCTTTCTGGTCTCTCCTGACCCCAAGGGACTCAGTGTGACTTGTCTACACATATGGGATAGAAAAAGACAGAAATAAAAGTTGTTGCACTTATCTAGAAAGGAAGTATTCAGCGGGAACTCAAATGTAGGAACTGAAATTAAAATTGATGGAGTACCTGATGCTACAAAACACATTCTATTAATGAAATGGACAGTAATTTTCAATTTTATGCAGAACAAATGCATTAAGAAAGGTGATGGCAAATATTTCTGCATCAGGAATCATATATGCTGTGATAGGAAGAAAACTACCCAATTGTTTCTTTTATGAATGGGAAACTGAGGCATAGAGATATGATTTACTAGAGATCTGTCTTTTTCTCTCTTATGCACACAAAGGAGAATGGGTGGTTTTTGGACTCCTGCGCAAATATTAGTTTTTCTGCATTCGTTCCAAATTTGTGAACTGCACTTGTCCTCAGACTCCCATATGTATAAAAATGCCATCCACAGGACTGCTGCTAATAGAAACTGTCAAGTGTGAGGCAGACATTTAACCTACCAGCTGTGAGGAGCACCTGTAGCATCTTTACATCTCCACCCTCACCTTTTGCCTGCTCTTCATTGTCCTTGTCAGACATTTTCTTCTGAGAACTTCTACTGGAAATTGTGTCCTTATACAATGAAGATGTTAAAAAGCTACTCTGGCTACTTACTAAAAGAAACTATTTAATGACTAACCCCTGTCCTTATTAGAGAACAAGGTAGAAAGCATTCCACTTGAATTTGGCATAGAAGAAAAGTATCTGAAAATCTCTGTCCCTGAAAAAGAAATGTTACTTATTTTTCAAATTTCCCTATAGTTGCCTCTCTAAATTGACACTGAGGCATTGCTGTCTTTATTAGCTTGTTCACTCTGTTATATCATTAATATAATTTGTTTTAGAATAGCTTGTTAGTGAATGAAAATGCAAAGACAAAAAACCTTGTTAAAGTTATTTTGTACTTTGCTACAAGTTCAGAATTATAGGACAACAAATTAATTTGTCAATTTTGAAGAAAACCTAAGTGTGTCTGACTTAAAACATTTTGCTGTCATTTTTGTTTTCGTTTCCTGTTTTGCTTTTTTGCCTTTGTCATACTGATGACTGTATAGAAACAGAAGCATTTCAGAAATGTCTGTCATGTGATTAACAGCCCAGTTTTGCAAATGTGTGAAATTAGGAGATACAATTATTCTTAGTGATTCTGAGATAAGCTTATTCTTATTTATTCCCAAGATGTACAGAGGGGCGTAAAGGCACAGGGTTTGGATTACACTGTCTTATTTAAAAGAAGACACAAATGGTCTTTTACCATTTATAGGGACTGCTGTGCATTAGCAAATCTGTGCTTTTAAAAATCAAAAAAGCAAGAATCTCTTCAAAATGTTGAAAGGTGATGTTTCTGTATTTCTCCTGTATCATAGAAAATCAGTTTTTCAGATCTGTAAGTTCCCCATGTCTAGAACTACTTAAAGTGATGATTATTTCAGGCATCAGTTTCTCATTTGACTCCACCTAGCCAAATCTATGATCTCTATAACGTCTAGAGGATGGCATAGATGTGCTTGTACGGACTGATTCATTATTCCTTTATCTAAACTGGTGTTCCTGATACCTGTAGCTACTCTTGTGGCTCATACATTGCAATGAATCATCACATCACCAGCTGGGAATACCATAGCTGGTACTAGTGTTTACTTAACCAACATATGGTTAAAGATCATAAGATGGATGTGGAATAAGAGGAAACATGGTAGGACAGCTAATAAAACTATCAAAGCACCTTTAACAGTGTGTATAGGACAACAGGGAAATTGTGGGTAGAGGTGGAATAGCCCCAGTACTGAAAAACTGAAGACATGATTATGTTGGCTGCTATTTACCTTGGGTATGGCTGACTTGGACAGATATTGAAGCACAGATCCTTTCTCCATATACTCAATATAGATTATTTGAGTTAGAGGAGTGGTGATCTGAGTTACACATTTTGTCTTATTTTACTTTTCCTCCTCTTCTTCTAAATAAATAATTGAATCTTTTAGAAGACCATAACAACTGATATATAGAGAAATCTATAGTAGTTCTGGAGAAAGCTGTTCAAATGAAATACTACCAAACTGTGACTCGTGATCCTTTTAATGTATGTTCAAGAGATGCCAAAATAATGGAAACAATGAGCTTATTTCCTTAATATATTTGATAGTTTTGTTTGAAAAATCAGTTATCTTTTTCTTGACTTGTAACAATCTGTATACAAAAAAAATTCTGTATCCCAGTGTTAAGTTCTGAGGACCTCTGAATTCTCTTTATGCCGGTGTTCCTTTGCATCAGTTTTACAATGTGAAGTTGAAACAAGTTAAGAAGGTTTTGAATATGCTGCTAGAATGGGATAAAGATGTCTGAGGCCTATGTTTGGTGGTCAGCTCTTAAGTAAAATAAAGCGAGCTTTAGTTTTCTGTGCAGAGTTTCCTTTCACTTGCCATATGTAAAAGTAAATTCTAAGGATATTGATTGCATTATGCTATGCTCATTATTAAATTTCATTTATTTATGTGTGTAATCTATATAATCTAATAATATTTTATATTGGCTATATAATATAAAATTAATATAATATTGAT
Source organism: Rhagologus leucostigma (assembly GCA_013397725.1). Classification (NCBI taxonomy): domain Eukaryota; kingdom Metazoa; phylum Chordata; class Aves; order Passeriformes; genus Rhagologus; species Rhagologus leucostigma. Next base: position 574,523 of record VZTD01002291.1, read on the forward strand.
ATTGTGTTATTCAAAATAGTATGTACTATAGCATGTAATTATATAATATTCCAGATGCTGATAAATCTACATGAAGTCAGGTTTTTACCACTGTAAATCTACTGCAGCAGGAAATTTTTTCTGAAATCTGGCTGGAAAGTTATATCCTGTAAAGAATCTGTGAGTTATAATAGTAAATTTTTGCACTTGTAGGACACTTCAAGGAGATAGGATCTGAACCACAGCCTTCAGTGGTAATGGGCAGAGCAGCTGGGAAGGGGACAAATCAAAGTGTGGGATCAGGAAGATTGCAACAGCTGGGGAGGGTCAGGCAGGTTATGACATTTGGGGGAACTGTTGAGTAGGGAGCTCTTTGGCGAGGAAGGATGAGAGCTATGGCAGCTGGAACTGAGTTGGTGTTGAGACTTATGATCAGGAGGAACTGGGAACAGTATAGCATCTGGAAGCTGATCAGGCAAGGGGCTCATATTATCCAGGGGATCAAGAAGTACACAGCAGCTGGGAAGGGTCAAACAAATACCCAACACACATGGAACTGAACAGCAGGGTCTGGTGCCATATACGGCTTCTCACATTCCTTTTTTATGCATTGCTGGTCTCTACCTTTCTGTAACTTTCCCTTAACTCATGTTCAAAATGTGTCTTTGTGCAAAAATAAAGAGGCAGAAATAAATAATATGAAATTCTACTAAGAAAAAAATGTGGCTAGCCCTTCTCAGACAAAAGGTGTCTTGCCAAAGCCCATGTAATTCTAACTATTGGCTATTAAAATATTTTTTTCTTCAACCCTGTTGCACGCATTGCCCTACCATGTGAAGATTTCTTTGAACCTTTTTTCCAGGAGCTCAATTAGCCAGAAGAGTTTAACTTCCTCTTCCAGTGGGAGCTCAACATATGGAGGCTCAATTTTTTGTGGTACTGCCCAGTGATACTGAGGGAACTTCATGACAGATGACCCTGGTGCAGAAAGATTCATGTGTCTTGCTTGGCATACACCACTCTGCCTGAACTGGTCTGTTTCTCAAAAAATTTGTTTATTTAATGCTTTTCTGGTCTCAGATATTGCATTATTAGATACCACAGATATAATTGTACATTTGACATTTTTTTCCTAGGGTTTCTACTTCCTATCTGAGGTTTATTATTTCTTACATTCATGTCCTCCATGTATACTGTTGCTGTCCTGTCTTTTTGTCAATTAATTTTAAAAGTGAGATCTTTATGAACCCATACTGCCACACTCTCCATGGGTTTACTTTTCTCTTTTTGCCATTTCTCTCTGACCTTTGCTGACATTCCTAGAAGACCAGCCTTTTTCATTACACCTCTTTGCATCTGCACCTCTTTGTACCTGCACCCAAATGTTTTCTTTCATGCTGCATTTTGACTGTAAACTCATTGTGCAGAGATTATTTTTAAATTCATATTTGGATAAGTACCTAGCATGATGCAGTCCTTCACAATAGGTCTCACAGGTACTGAAAAGAATAATAAATGATAGTAATGAGCTTTGTGAAAATCCTGGTTTTTTGCAGATCTTTGACAATTTGGGAAATTGTGTCATATGTATTAGGCAGCTGTGACAAATACGCATAGGGTGGATGGTAAACTGTTGTTTTACTTCTAGAAAAATCTGTAGTATTCTCTTGTGTTTTCCATAGCTGCTCATATTATTTTTTTTCTTCTATAGGCTCTTATTGCTTTCCAGACATGCTGTGCCTTGTCTTTGCCAATTGTTGCCATCTGTCCTGATGACATTGTGATGGAGGTTGAGTGTGTTGCTGAGCTTCTTAATAATGTCACAGTGTCATTTTGCGTTACTTCTGTCACTCTGCTGCTGTTAGGCTAACTTGTCTTCCTTCATCTTTTCTTTTACACAACTCTTATACTCAAGGCAGTCTAAAAAATGCCCTCTGGATATAAGTTCTTCTCTTCTTTCCACCATATCCAATATCTCATCTGTTCTCTGCAGCTGCTTTCTGTGTTCTGTATTTTTTCCAATCATATTCTATATGGTAGAAAGTGCTGCTTGTAGGACAGATTTTTTTAATTTCCTCTTGGCATTCAGTAACACCCTATTAAGTGGCTGTGTTTACACTGCCGTTGTCAATGATCTTTTCCGGGTCCTCTGCTCATTAAGCAATAAATTCAACTTTCCTGGCTAGCAATGTTTTGAACATTTCATGTGGCAATATGGAGCCAGTCCCACAGGGAATGGTTTCCTCTTACCAGACTGCTCCCTCCACGTGCTATACTCCCTGTTGGGTTTATCTAACTATGTCATCTCTAGGAAGGATACTTGAAGCAAGCTGTTGCCTCTTTCTTAGTCACATGCAGGTTGCCAGGGAGCCTGGGGGACCCACCATCTGACATTCATAGCACTCGGCTTCTAACAGAATATGTCTGAGAATCCCACTGAAGCGTGGGATGACAAGTTCCCTCTTTCTTTTTTGGAGAATTACTTCTCATCCACAATTAAGGTAATAAAATGTTTTTGCCAACCTGTTATTGTGTTAGCATTCAGATTGCTGTCATTCACTGCAGCATTATAAAAATGGTCTAGAAACAGTTTTTCAAGAGCATCTCATAAATGACTTTGTTTCACATTTGACTCCAAGACTGCAAAATGTGAAAAGCTCTGTCGACCTGAGTCACAGAGATGGCACAGCAAAAGCAGTAATTACTTGGGCTTTCCTTTGCTGCTTCTGTATTCTGCTTTGACTTGGACACAGGTAGATCACACCCAGGAGTGAGAAAATAATTCACTGCACAATCTGGTGCTTAACCTGCCTACTAAGACTGAGAACGAGGGTGCCAATTAGTGCCAGCTGTAACAGTACTTGGGAGATGTGGACCATCCACCAGGAGCTGGACCACGATCACAGTTCATTTCAAAAAGAACACTGAGCAGCCATCAGAATGGTAATAATTTTCAACCACTCTTGAATTAGGACAGATTCAGACTTAATTTGATAGAACAGAAACTCTTAAGAGTACTGAAGGTTAACACTGGGCAGAGAATGACATCAGAGAGGTAACATGGAAACAAATACAGGGACAGAAAAATGTAACAAACCTATAATCTTTAGTTAAAATAAAAAAAAAGAAGAAGAAAAAAGAAAAAAAGAAGCTTGACCCAAAAAGAGCCTAACAAAAAAGAGGGAATGGAGTTGCAGTCATGCTGGTGTATGGTGAAAGGGCAGAAAACAATAAGTTATGTTATTTCTTGCTGTCCTGGAAGGGGAACAGAGATCATGCAAATAGCATAAAGTACCATCATATAAAGTACTCTGTTGTAATATGGTAGGATACAAACCCCAGAGCTCAAATACGGTGCTGAAGTGATGCCTTTCCCTGGGCTTAGAATTAAAAGCCAAACACAGTTAGAGGGAAAAAGGGTTTTACCTCAGTATATATTTAAGGATCCTCTGGTGCACCACATCCAGGTAGAAAGCACCCCCGAATGCACACCGAAAGTGCACACCCAAAAGATGCACACCAGGATGCCCACCCCAAGATGCACACACACGATGATTCGTGTATACAGTTATAGACCTTGCACATTAGCATATCTATCAAAGATTCCCCAATGAGAGGCTCAAGAGAAGCCCCTGTTCTGAGGAATCTTCCCCCTGAATGGGCCTATCTTGGTTTACAGAATGTGTTCTGGAGAGGACCTTGGTGTCTGGGGCTTTCTGACCCAACTTCGAGGTTTTCAAGATGTTTAGTCTCCTGGCTTAACAGAACTTTGGCTCTAAGTTAGTTATTAGACTTAGGGAATTAGAAGCATGTGGGCTAAAAGCACTAAGGATACATGCAAAGCTGTGTAAAAGGGTATGTGGAAGGGTATATGAGAGGGGTACATGAAAAAGCAAAAAATCATCATGGCATCAGAAGGATATGCATCATTAATGGTTTATATCACCAAGTTCCCTCCCTTATACTTTTCTCTGTGTTTGACTCTAGTTTCCACTCCTGTAACATGCTGACGCCTTTTTCTCTTTTCCTCATTCTACCCATTTACATGCCAACTCAATTTTGTTCTTCCTTCCTTCATAGTCTTTTTCTCTGCATTAACTTTCATACTCATGACCCACCTAAGGCCTTAAATATTCATTGCTTGTTTCACCTCTTCATTCAAACCCCAGCTTTGGTACAACCCTCCTGCTTGTCAAAGGGCTCTTCACATAACTCAGTCTTCAAGTGTTGTTCCCTTTTTGGCCTCTGATCGTGTGCAAGGGACTATTTCAACATCCATTGGCTTTGACCCTCTCCTGGTCTTACCTCAGCATGACTCTGCCACCTTTCCACTCACATAATGTAAATCTGCCTGTCATTGTTTCCAGTGCCATCAGTATTGTTGCCCTCTCTTCTGCTTTCGACAAAAGCTAAGTGCAGATCTGTTAGCGTGCTATAGGTAAAGTAAGTTAGAAAGCATGAATTATGAACTGCTCAAGAAATAGCAGCTGTTGAGCTTGTGTGCACAGCGAGGTTTGTTTGCTGCTGATCAATAAAAATCAGAGTCAGTAGCTACGCTACCAGAGAGACCATCTGTGGCTAGAGAGCCAGAAGCTTGCTGACTGGGATAGACACTGCCGGCTCAAAGGAGGACAGAGACCGGTTATATTCATATAACCACCCAAAGAGGGACATATTTAACTTTCAGCTAGTGCTAGCTGGCAATCTGTGTGCAAAAGCACCTTTTTGCCCTGCACTTCCTCTGGGAGGAAGGGGCTGAAAATCGATAGCGAAGTACTGATGTCCCTTTGCTCTGTTGTTAGTGTAATAAAGTAGCGTGGCTAACAAAATGGGCATTATTACTAAAGAAATTTGGTAGCAAGTGACCAGAGAGAAATGAGGGACAGAAATTTCTCTCTTCTCTTGAAGAAACAAAGGTAGGGATGGTTCCTCTCTTATTCTTCTTGTGAACCTTGTGCTAATGTGTCCTAATCAAAAAAATTCACTTGTGTCCCCATCTCCTTTTTTAGTTACTGAACCACTTTGTATTTCACTCCAGTGTATGCTCTGTCCTGTCACTCCGTTTGTGTTCCCCAAGCCCAGAATGAACCCATCTCATTCAGCTGAAATTACTCTTGTAAAATTTCAAATGCCCTTTTGTTAGCCAAATCTCATACTCCATACCCTGTGCTATCTATTTTAATCAGATGTCATTGATATAATGCTCTTCTTAAAATCTTTTTTGGCTTTTGAGATGTCAACATATGTTGGTTTTCATTCTTCCAATTCTGATAATTCCTTGAGTGTTTTCTTTTATAGTTTCTTGTCACTGATTATCTATTAATAAGACTCTTTTTTCTTCTCATTCTTCTTTCCTTCTATATTGTACCTCTGAATAACACGTGCAAAATCAACTACTGTTTATTTGCAGATCACTCACAGACAGAGCTCTCCTTCAGATTTCTTTCCTGTTCTACAAACAGAAAATACTCAACTATTACACTGTATCTTTTTAAAGGTCAGTCTGGGTAAAAAATGATTTCTAACTTCTTAACCGTCTGCAATACTTCTTTTCTTCATCACTGTGACATCATCCTGCTTGTCTCTGATATAATTCAGTATTGTTTTTCAGTTGGTCCTCTCTCCATGTTCTGCCATTCTGGGTATTGCTAGGTCTTGTGGATGCTTTCCTGGAACATCTGGAAGGTGTATAAACTATATTCTCTCTCATTGTTCCTCACTGTGAAAACCTTTTACAAGCACTTTTCCTTACATGCTTATTCCTAATTAATTCCAACATCTTTAATCTCAATTAATAATATATTTACTTCAGAGATAGAGTTTTGCCCTTTTGTTTCTATCTTCTCTCTTCTGTTGTAAAGGCACATAGATTCTTGATTTGAATTTAACTGTGCCAAGGAAATTATATCAATTCAGTGGTTTCCCTTTTTCTTTTAAATAACTTTCTTGATCTTTAAAGCCCTTTCGACATTCTCCCTGCTTGATTCATATTTGCTGCAGAGAAGTTGATTTCTGGCCTTAGCAGTTGATGTCAATCTTTGTATTGTCCTTGTTTGAATTTTTTTGTGTGCTTTTTTTCCTAAAGACTTCTTTGTACATGGAGGAAAAAACCATAATCATCATCAGCACAATTTCCTTGTCGTCCTCCAAAAATTCTCTGTAAAAAGAAACCACCTTCCTCTGCCGAGAGACCTACAGAAAATATAGGAATAATTTGGCAGCTTGAGTGGGATACACCTGCTCAAATGTGAGTGTTTCTCACAAAGAAGCTGCATCTGAGCTAGTCCCAACACACTTAGTAGTCAAGTCAGATGGGAATCATGGATTTATCTTATCCTAAAGTTCACATGCATCTCTCTATACTGATGGTAAAGAGAAGTAAGCAGATGGTTCCTGTGCAGACATCATAGATATATGAAACCCATTAAGTATACATAGGATTAGTTTACTATGCTAATTCTTTTAATCCCTGTATTTTCTGTTATTTCAACTCAGATATTACTATTATTTTTCCTTGGTTGTCAGCTTTAGAGTAGGAGCTTTCTATTTTTCCATCTTGGTAAAACCCATAATATATCGTGGCTTACTTTCATAGTTTTTCACAGTGATAATATACAAAGCAGCCAGAGAGCTCAAATAGGTGACTTGACATATTCATCATTTTTATGAAGTACTTGCAGAACTACTCAGTACTTTCAGCTGTTAGACAAATCTTTTCATGAGATAAATATTAATGAAACAATTGTTGTTACTTCAGAGCATTTCTTTTGGCTTGACTAATGTGGTAGGAAATCGTATCTGCTGATTTAACTCTAACAAATAAACAAGTTATGTCAGAAAGAAATTAGGCGGGAAAGCTGCTGGATTACTCAAACTACAATACGGTCAATTTCATGAGCCTAAGAAACTGTAGTCAGAAAAGAGAGCTTTCCTATATCTGAGTGTGGTACAGAGCCTACTTTTTTACTAGAGTCACAGAAAACTTCCTTAAAATAAAGATAAGAGAGCAAAGAAGAAAAAAAAGTAAATAGGACACAGTAAAAGAAAGGAAAATAACTAGTCTTAAGCACAGAATAAGAAATAGCTTGGCAATTTGTTTGCTCTCATACAGCAATTACTGTGCTAAATTAAGTGCGTTAACCAAATGCCCCGAGTGGCTTATGCCATGTTGTAGTCAGTTCAACATATGTGAGGTCTTCTCAATTGCACCAACATGTTACATTTGCACAAGTTGCATTTTGTGTCATTCTCTATTGGAACCTGAGGGCTGTTTTTTTTCAACTATAAACGGAGATATGAGCAAAATAATTTTACCCACTAGCAGCGTTTATGTTTCCAGAAACATAGCATCCATCTGTCTTTCTTGTACTCTCACTGTGTCTGATATCAATTTGGGTAGATAAATAGTTATTTTGAAGTGTTTTTCCATAGTCCCAGATGTGTGAATTTTTAATTAGTTCTTATAATTGCCTTTTCTATATTGTTTCTATGAACCATGATGTATAGCATCTAATCCTTATAAATTACATCTAAAGTGAAAATTTCAAAATCAACATATTATAGTGGGTTATATTTATTACAAGCTGAATTTCAGCTTTCTTGCTACAGACAGAAGTGTACCTGGGATACAAAGCTAGTCACAAAGTGACGGTTACAGTTAATGTTAAAATATAAGATATATTAGGGCTGGAGACCTTTCATAAAGATTTGTCTTAGTAGTATCTGTAGCAGCATGGTCGGCACTGCAAATCATACTAATATGGGAACAATTTCCTCAAAGAAAAAAATGGGTGTGTCCCCAAGAAAAATAATTCTGTCTTTCCACTTTGACCTTTAGCATTCTCTCTTTGAGTAGTGTTCAATCAAATACTGTTTCTCACTCCTCTGCTCCAGGCATGTTTGGAAGATGCAGACTCTTGAAAGACTGCTGAAAAATCGCATCTTCACTGCATGGAGAAGTCCAGAGGTGCTTTCCAGGGACATCATTTATCCAGAGAATAATTTCAAAGTGTTCCCCATGTGAAGGTGCTGAGGAGGAAAAGATTAGTAGAAGTACGATGATCTTTGTTTTAAAGGGTTCTAAAAACTTACATTTGAATAATGAATATTTAGCAAAGGGAACGAGAGTATTTAGACCTATATTATGTCCTGTAGACACATATAGTTGTGCATAGAGAATTAAAAATTAGTCTGGATAAAAAAAATTAATCACCCTTGTGGTTCTTTCTCCCTTCTGTTTTTCTCCACCAGCTTTGTAAGGAGGGTGACTTATGTCTTCCTCCTTTTAGTTACTTCTAATTATTTCCTTTTCCTGCTATGATCTACATTGATCCATTTATTTTCCATTTTCAATCTTCCCATTCCACTGAAAGCATGCCTTAGAACAAGGAGACATCAGATCCTTTGAGGGTGCAATGGAACACTGTTTGTTGGTTTGCACTGGCATCACATCTTGGTTCTCTTTCTTTTCATATTATTACAAAAATATTATTATTTCAAAAGATTACAGTGAAAAGTTGAGGAAAATACATTAATGAAATACTGCAATGAAATGCCATTAAAATTAATGTTGAAAATCCAAGGGTAAAGGGAACAATGATAAGGAGGAAATAGCTCCAGGCTGGACCAATGCACCTAATCTGCAGCTAAAACATTGACAGTGTCTCCTTAGCAATTGCCTGAGTATTCCCATTAATGAATAAAAGGAGAAATAGATTTTAACCACCTACATGCCCACCACTTGGACAGCTTGGGGAAACTGATATCTTACTGACCTTTTTGGAGACAAAGCTGAAGACCATGATGCTAACTTTTTGTCTTCTAGATGCCTTTGATATTTTTTCTTTGATCTCTGTGACTTCAAAATTTATATCTCATTCAACAATTTGTAAATTTGCATAACGGGAAAAGTGAGTGTGTGGGTTATACAGGTTCCCTGAGTGGTGCAACTCTAGTTTTTCTTGATGCCTATGTAGAAATTTGAGTTGATGTACTGTGGCTGCATGACTATGAAAAGTCTACTTACAGAAGGAAAAAGTAATGCACATGGATTTTACTCTAAGCTAGTATGCTGCATAGAAGAATAGGAGGTCCTACATAGGTTTACACGAATTGACCTGTTCTCCACTCCAAAGAAGTTCCAAGCCTCAATTAAGTGCAGGAAAGTATTGAAGAAAGCATGAGACAGTCCTTAAGGACTTAGAGATTGCACATGTTTTTGAGGCCTCAGATTTTTAGCAGATACTTTTATGTAGTAATCAGTGCTTCCATTCTCCACAATAGATTGGGAAAGGAAGGACTGCCAAAAGAAACCCCAAACCAAACCAACAACAGCAACAAAACCTCACCAAACCCAAAACTCCACCAAAACAAAACAAAAAAACCAACAAAGGAAAAACCCCAGAAAGTCCGTTTCTGAGGTTTTTTGGTAAACATAGTTATTATTATAAAAGCCACTGGTTCCATTAGGTCTCAGGGCATGGTTTGCATTTTATGCTTTATTTGATGGACACTAGAAAATTATTTTAACAGAACAGTGTGCCTACTTGTGTACCACACCCTATTGGACTCAGTGTTTCTTGAATGTAACAGGAAATGTTCAGTCTGTAAAGCCATTGAAGAACAGAGTTTTTGCCTATGGGTTCTGGAAATGATAGTTTTTACAATTGTAAATTTCAAAGCAAAAGCTCTTCTGAAGTGTTCAACAGTACACAGATCAGGAAACTGATATTGTAGATTTGTTAATGACACACATGCACTAAACTAGACCAAAATGCGGGTTGTAAAAACAGATGTTAAGGTTGTTGGTGGGTTGTATGTAACAGCATACTGGGCATGACATGGGTTTACACGTGTTTTTAATCAATGGATTTGTATCAACTGACTCCAGTGAATGCACATCATGTGGAAGATAATGCTTTAGTGCTTCAGTGTTATTTTCAGTAAAACAGAATAAAGTGTTACCCTCCATCAGACTACACTTTATCTGATCTCTATTATAAATGGTTTAATGGAAAAAGACTAACAAGGAAATTCTCCTTATACACAGAATTATTTTGCAGATTCAATTTTATATTAGTCTGAAACAGAAATTACATTTATCACCGGAAGTTTTATGTGACTGAAGAAACTTGTCTTTATAAAATGGATGTAACTTTTTAGGGCTTTTCATCATGCTTGACTGGAAATTAGTCCATTCTTTGTGAAACAGCCTTGAAAACATGGTGGATTTCTTTTTTTTTCCCAAACAGGAAGTTCCACTTCTTGTGACTATGATTTTGAATGCTTAGTAATTCATATCAGTTATTTACTGCTAACTGTTAACTTGTGTAACAGGGAGTGATCGGTGTTTTTTACAGTGCCTATGTATGTGAATGAATCCTCCAGAGACAACTGCAATGGAAGTGACAATACAGTGCGCTAGTCATCCTCATGTAATTGAAATCTGTTTAAAGCATTTTCAAATTGGATTCAGAAGACAGGCTCTACACTGGATGTAGCACTGCTGTAGAAAATGGCAAGCTGGAGACCACTCTTCAGCTTGACAAATGATCACACTTTGGAATACATCCCTTTGGAACGAATACTTACGCTGGTCTAACATTTTATTTTCTTTTCTGCATCAATGTAGCAGTTTAGGAGTCTGGATTTTTGCACACGGGCCTAGAACAAGGGTGTCCAGCTTCTGTCGAAGTTTCTTGATCACAATACAGAAATGATGATTACCAAAGGCAGAAGGAGCATTGTGCAAGACATAACATATCCACAGATTACAGCCAGATCGCTATCAGGTGTCAAGCCTGGTCAGGATAGTCAATTGCTAAATGGCTGGGCTTGCAATTTCCATGTCATTTTCTCTGCTAATCTTTAAGCAAAATTCCATGACATTCCTTGTGCAAATGAACTATATTTTTCTTTTTACAAAGACGAGTTATAACATGGAGTTTCAATTGCTGCATAATGAAGTTGTTCCTGAGGACAGATGACATGAAGACTTTGGAGCAAAACAAAAGGAAAGTTGCTGGGGAAGTGAGAGAAAGAACGACATTACCTGGAAAGACTTCAGCTAATTTGTAGAACAGTCCTGTGAAAAAATGCTCTTTTGAAAGAGACAAATCTATCAGTATGACTTAAAACTGAATTACCAAAGACTATAGCTGTTATGTTCTGTAAGACTTTAGGGATGAAAACTGTAAAGGTTTCTTATTTTACTCTAGGAGATGTCACTTAATCACAAAGTAACACACAATAAAGCTTCATTTTTCATAGAATCATAAAATGGTTTGGATTCAAATGGACCTTAAAGATCATCTAGTTCCAACCCCTCTGCCACGGGCAAGAACACCTTCTACTAGACCAGATTGCTCAATTTTTGTCTTAATTTGCATGAAAAGTAGGGAAAGTTGCTTAGGAAAAATCAATAACAATAATCTACTGTAGTGCCTTTAGTCACCCCTATATCAGTTTGGCTTCCAGAAGGAAAAACTCTTCAAAGTTGCAAACTCTTAGCCACCTGAAGTACACTGCAATTAAATTAGAGGACAAAATAAAGAGTGTGGCTTAATCTATTTGAATGATTTTCACTGGAGCCTCCAACATTCCCAAATTAGGGCCATGTTCAGCTTGGGTTAATGCTGCACAAAACCACAGAAAGACTGGACTAAGAAAAAAAAGTTAATAGCAAATATCTTGCAATCCTTTCCCACCATTTTCTATTTTATCAAGAGTGGCTTGTGGGACAGGCTATTTTATATACACTTTCTTTTATGCAAATATCTGATGTTCTGGAAAAAGACTGGATGTTGCTATGATTTCTGTGTTTGTACTAGGGCAGAAAGCATGACCAGTGCTGGTATTCCTGTTGCTGAACTCTATAGTCTTGGCTGGAGTGTCTCCTAACAGTGATCTCTGGCACTAAGCCATGGTTGAGGATTTCCTAAAGGAGTTGCCAGCTAGGCATGGATCAAGCTCATTCCAGGGATGTGCCAGCACTTAAAATGATGCATGATGTGTTTGGCCCTGTTTCATTTACTGCTGGAGACCTCGCAAAGTGTCTGAAGCATTGCCCTGGTCTGAGTGCACTTCAACGCTATGTGGGAGAGACACACTCTATGGTGTTTACAGTCCTAGACATCTTATCTGCTTCCCTGTCGTCCCTTCAGGAAATCTGCTTGTGATGGAAAAGTACTGATAGTAGATTAGGTAGGAGTTATATCTCTGCCAGTGAAACCCTGGGTATTCTAGCACAGCCAAGTAAGAATATTTAGACAAATGAACACAAGGATTTAACGGTCTGCTATTGCTTGTGTTGTTGCACATGTGGAGTTGTATTTGCAGTTCTCAGCTCTAAGGGCTGGAGTCATCTTCCCTTTGCATTGTGATTTCCTACCAGATAAGACCTGTGAGCACACTGTATTCCCTTGCTATCCACACTTGGAATCTAGGAAAGATGAAATCTGATGGAAAACAGTCATGGTGACCTCTATGCAGATGGTATAATCTGGTCTATGAGGTTATGAGGACTGCAGGAAACACCATGGGATCCCTGTAGTAAAGACAGAGACTTACAAGCATGGCATCCAGGGATAATTAGTTACCATGTGCCAGTGGTAATGCATTAGTCTGATAGTACTAATGAAATGTGCCAAATTAAATGTTGAGAGGAAGTGGATGTTGTTAGTGCACCAAATTTTCAGCCCTCAGATTTTTTCTAAATGACTCAGAACACTGCTAGAGGCAATCCATGTACTTGCTTAAAAATACTTATACTTCAAAAATACTGAACATCCTGCTGTGTCTTTGTCAACAGTAACTGAAAAGATGAACCCAAACCATGCCTAAATACCACTTAATTCAATCTAAACCATGTTTTAAGTATGAAAGTTCTAATCAAGGTTAACATAGCTTGAGACTGTTACAGGCAATGTAGTAGTATTGTTTCCATGATTTGTATAGACTATTGTGCTGGAAAAGTGGGAATGTGGTTTCAAGCTACCCGAGTTCTCCCTTGGAAATGCTCTTCATCAATATCCATCCTCCTTCTTTACTAGCATGATTTTATCAATACTACAAATTTATTCCTTATTCCTTATTATGTATAATTTTATATCTATATATTCTTTTCTCATAATGAGAATGTAGGGTAGCTAATGAGGAGTCTCAGGTGCAAAAGCAGAAAAATTTAGACTTAAAAAAATCACAAGAGGCCATAAAGTTGATTTAGAAGCATATTGTTAACTGAGTTAATACTTTTTCCACTTTGATACCATTCTGTGGAAGGATCTAGAAATCACTAGGTAATTCTTCTGAAATATTATTTTTTCCTCTGTTGATGTTTTGCCAGAAGGTTGAGGGAGGTGATCCTTCCCCTCTCCTCAGCCCTGGCGAAAAGCATCAGGAGTGCTGGGTCCATTGCTGGGCTCCCCAGCAAAGCCATGGAAATACTGGAGTGAGTCCAGTGAAGGGCATGAACAGGATGAAGTAGTTGGAGCATCTGATGTATGAAGAGAGACTAAGAGAGCTAGAGCCAGACACTTTTTGGTGGTACCCTGTTAAAGGATGAGAAGCTGCAGGCACAAACCAAAATAAAGGAAATTCAATTTAAACATTAGAAAATCTCTTTTACTATAAGGGTTTATGAGCACTGACACAAGTGGCCCAAAGACGTTGCAGAGTCTCTCTCCTTGGAGTTATTCAAAATTGACTGGACGTGGTCCTGGATAGCCTGTTCTCCTTGATTCTACTTGATTAGACTAGTCAATCTCCAAAGAGTCCTTCTGACCTCATCTACTCTCTGGTTCTGTGAAACTGATTTGAGTGAGAATTCCAACAGTCAAGGATCTCTTCCTTGTTGTGATACTGATATTTTAGCCCTGAAAAAAATACCACACCTCTTGCAGTTCTCATACAGTTTCAATAATCCTCCTAAATGGACCACTATTGTGATTTATAATTTGCCTTTTTAGGACTCCACGATAAACACAGCACATGTATACACAAAGTCTATATCTATGCAACCAAATCAGTTGTGTGATTCACTGGCACTGAGGCAAACTGGAATGAACTGATTGGAATTCACACTGTTCAACTCTCCTACCTTCCAAACAGGGTGGCCCCACCCCAGCTGCCTACTGGAGTGCTTGGCCCATTCTGTCTCCTACACCATGCCCAGGCGTTCTCTTGGATGGGACTAGTAATATACTGGGATCATTTCAGCTATTTAGCAATGTAAGTTACCACTTGCCAGCCTTTGTGAAGCACTGCATAATTTGTAAGTGTAGAGCCACCCATACAGACCTGTGTTCCGTTTTTTAAAGATTGTTGTATTAATTGAAAAATAAAGAATAAAACTGTAATGCTTTAGTAAAAGAAACTCAGAAAATTGAAGCAAAAAATGCAGTCCCTATCCTCATTTCCCTGCTATAAGCCAACAGTTTCACGGTCTGGATCATTCCTCAGGTTCGTGCTCAAGTCTTCCTGGAGGCTTTTTGTAGATCAGGATCCTTTCTCTGCATGAGTTTTCTCCAGAATCAAAGAGATTTATCTCTGAACCAGGACAACTTATCTTGAATTTGGCTGGTTCCTCAGTGAACTCAAACTCTCTCCTGACTCCCACTAGGAATGACTGAATTCCCATCTCTTCCTGTCTTCTGCTCAGAAACTTCCTGTGTGGGCCCATTCTAAGTATTCCTGCTGGTGCCTTGGCTTCTTTGTTTTGCCTCTGGAAATTCTGCACTTTCTGAGGTCTTTTCTTTTCCCTTGCGAATTAACTGACTTTCTGATTTTGGCTTTCTCCCTTGCATACTAACCATCTAATGAATATAGACATTAATTACCTTATATTGTACCTATCAGTCTGGTGGGGATTTTCTGGAGCAGCAATTCTCAACCTATTTTAATCCATGGAAAATGCAACTGTTCTAAAAAGAATCAAAATATATCTTAGCCATTAAAAAAAAAAGTGTATTATCTTATGGAGTACTACTGTAACAGGTCTTATTTGCAAACAAAAATGAGTTAAGCTAAAATAAATGTCCATTCAATTTTTTTATAAATTTATTTTTTTGTCTGGATGAATTAATATATGCATATATTTCTCCCCTCCACAAACTTAAATGCACTATTACTTTCTGAATTGCCTTCTAATATCCTACGACAATCAGTGACCAAAAACTGGAAGAAAACTTTCAAAGAAAAATGAGGAAATACATATGCTAGGAACACTGAGCTAAATGTTGTACATGAGCACACAACTGGATGTCTAAAGAGATTTTGAAGTCTAAAAGTACAAATAAAGACCTATGAGACTGTCTAAAAATAAATAAAATATGAAAAGGGAAAGGGAAAGGCAAGGAAAAGGAAAAGGGAAAGGGAAAAAATGGGAGATATAATACACAATAGTTCTTTTACACGGTCTAGATCGTATCTTTAGTCAGTATGTTTGTATATAAAAAATGCATTTGTATTGGCAAACAAATATTTATGTGCAGAACTGAAAAAATGGATTCGTTTATTTCAGGCAGTTTTTCAAAAATCTGTTTCATCACAGTTATCAATAGTAGCTTCCAACAAAATTTACTTCCTTCAGATACTAGTTTAGAATTTTCTTGAAAAAAATATTTATCTACTTACATTATAAGCACTTTTTGATGTAACCATATTTGAAGCCTTTGTGGCAATTTGGATATTTTGGCAAGGTATCAATGGTACCTGAAAATGTCAATTGTTTCCCATTCTCAGCTTTAGATTATCTCACAGGTTTCTATCTCTATTTCTCTCATCTTTTAATTCACAGGCATTTTATTCTAGATTAAAAATGTTTATGTACAACTTTGGGATAATTAATCTTGATGCTGAAAATGTTTAGCATTTCCCTTAATAAATAAAATATGGGATGTGTCATTTCTTTCTTAGAGTTTGATACTCTTGGGACATGGAGGTCCTCACCTACTCCCAGTCAGACAAAAATAGATGATTCATTCATGGGGAGGAAAGCTCAGTAGTCAGCAGATTTTCTGAGACACGGGTTGTGGAAGGTGAATACTCACCATATTTTAATATTCTGTAGGCAGTACTATGTGATGCTTCAAGTATGTTCATTGACCTGGTCAGAGAGGTGGAGCTGCTGAATAACCATGGTGTGAATAGCTACAGGAAGCCAGCAGATCAAAGAACTATCCACTGTTTAAAAAGCTCTTCTTAGGAGAGAAAGGAGTGGAGAATGGGGTCAATTCTTAGATGTCACTCCTGTGGAGAACAGACAGTGATGGAAGAGAAGGAATCCTCTGGTGAAAGAAACCAAGAGGCTTTTTTTTTGTTGTTGTAGGGTCTGCTCAATGTTCTTTATTCTCTGCCAAAATCAAAACTTTGTATTGTATCTTCTCTGTCCTCAGGCTTTATATGTCTAAATTATTTCATTTTTTAATTGTTTATTTTGATACTGTGAAGCTTGGTGTCAATCCATTAGGTGTATAAATTCTAAGAGTGTGCTCCCTCTGGAAGGATGAAGCAGTGTTTTTGTACAAAGAGTTTCAGTGTCTTGCCTCTCTAGGTTCACATATTCTCAGTCTTGTACCTTCTTTTCCTTTGTATATGGGTGAAAAGGTGTGAGGAAAGAAACTGTGTTAAGTGAGAGAATCTGTTAGTAAATCGCCAGTATAGCTGCACAAAATGATCAGCAGCTGTAACCCAATTAAATGCAGCAATTTCACAGCACACTACTGCTCACCAGAGAGTATATACCGATATTCTCTGAGTATTTAGCCAAACCGTTTTGTACCAGTGCTTGCAAACTTCTCCTCAGGAATATTTACCATTTGGCTAGAGCTCCTCAAACACAAAGGGAAGATGAGAGGGAAGAGAAAAAGCAAAGGAACATAGTGCAAGGAGAGCCAGTTAGTGAGTAAATCCACTCTGTCTCTGAACACAAAGTAATTGTTTCACAGGTGTGCACAGAAAAAGTTGCAGTTATAACATAACTAGAAGGTTAACTATTTAAAAGGTCTTCTCAAAGAACATTTAGATTAGGGAGCCTTTCTTCAGTTCAAAGCTCCTGCTGCTGGTTTATGAGTCCAAAGTGAGGAAGCAAGCTATTCCTTGCTTAATGTGATCATTTTAATAGCTAAGCCATTTCTAACTTTGCTTTTACAGATATCATGGCTCCAGTCTCTGCTGATCTGGATGCTTTTTGCATATCTGTATATGTGTGTCATAAAAGTATTTGGCTACCAGTTACTGGGGTGAGGAGAAAACACCCCCAAAAAATTCTCTTGCAAGGCTGAGATTATACATTTCTCACCAACATGTTCAGTATAAGACATGAAAAGAGACATCTTTAGTCTAATAAATGTTTTACGAAACAATCTAACAATATTCATATAAACTTCTGATTATACGAAAGAAAATTTTAAAACCAATTTTATTTATTAATTTCCTTTTATATTTGAAACTCTACATCTTACCTACATTGATGTACTGTGATTTTTGTCCTACTCATCTCCAAGACAATATCAGGAAGGCTCATCCAGTGTGTGAAAAGCAAGACTCCTACTTTTGTCAATTAGTGGAAGAGACAATTTAAAACCATGTGTCTTCTTCTGCTTGCATCTCCTGCTGAAATGACTTATTGGCACTCATCTTGCAAAAGTGGGGCTCAAACAGAGGACCTTATAATATTTGTGCAAATTGCAAATGTCTTCATAAAGGATATAAATAATATTCTCCTGTGCTTACAGTCCCTTATTGTACACTGTCTAGGACAGCAACTCTCTGTGAAGACAGACCTTTAGCCTGTGCTTATAGGGCATGATACTATATATGAAGAAGAAGGCAGAAGAAAAGAGCCCAGATCACGGCAGAGCTGTTTTTCACTCTAGTTGTCTGAGGCAGATGCGAAGCAGTAACGTCTCAAATCCTGTCAGAGCCTTGATTTCATCAGTGGTGCTTGGTTGTTGCTTAATTAACACACTTTATGACATTCTGAACACCACACGGACCAGGAGTCACAATCTTACATACGGGGTGATGAAACACCAGTCGACAGGGGTTTCTGTCCTGAATTTTGTTTCTGTAGTGTGTCCTAGTTCCATAATCACTCATTTCTGTAAATAAATCACATAACACTCACTTCTCAATAAACTGGTATTTACCAGCCTGAGGTTATCAACACTATGGTTTTCTCTCATTTCTTTATGTCCATATGGTAAAGTCCTAGTATAAATTTTATTTTATCCTTTACAGATCTCTGTTTCAGTTCATTTTAAGTGACTAATTTGCCTAAACAGCCTTCAGTTTGCCTTGGAACTTTTTCAGCTGAACATGGTAAGAAAATAAAAGAATGTATTAGATCTATTTAAATAATTGCCCCTTAACATCTCCAAAACTATGCAGAATATTTTTCTAAGCAGCAATAATGCCCAGTACTAATTTTCTGCCTATTTTGTCCTTTGTCCTCATTTCTGTAACTGAGCCCACTGTCATCTGGTAGAAATATTTACCAGTTGGATCTGAATTGGCCTGGTAACAGTGAGAACACATCTGGAGTCTAGACTCAGCGGCTCTATGGGCAGGGTCATATCTCTGTGCTCCATCAGCCCCAGCGCCTATTTCTGTTTACATAGGTGGTGTGTGGCATCATCTGTTTCAGCTGTCAGACACTGCCAGCCCCCCGCCCCGAGCCGCCCCCTCCCCTTCTCCCTGACCCTACACCATCCCACTACTATCAGCTGGAGACAGGAAGCAGGAGACTGCTGGCACATACAACGGGAGAAGAGGGGGAAGAAAATCCCTGGATCTTATAAAATCCAGCATTATCTGTGTATATGAGCTCCACTTCAGCTCCACGGGATTCAGTTGAGATCAATACCTTTGTCTGATACATCAGGAGGCTGCATCAAATATGCAAGGGACAGAATAATCTCTCGGTACCTGAGGAAGTATGCTCTAAAGTCTCTAAAAACTCCTTTGGTTTGGTTTTGTTTCCTCCTCTTCTCCTAACTGAAATTGTGTGCTTCAACCTCTTGGACTTCAAAACTAGAAAGTGTTGTAACATTTTCTGAGTACTACTGTTTACCTGAAGAAAGGGACTAAAATAAGCTTAGAAATTGTGTCATGACAAAAAATATAGTCAAAAAAGTTTGCTGTGACAAGAATTGTGTCTCATAACACTTAAATTTCTGTAATGTGTGAGGTATCTTCTGTGTGTTCAAGGATAAGAATTATGCAATACTTCATTAATGATTCTTTAAAACCGTATAATAGGATTTTCCTTTCATCACTCATTGAAAAATGACTCAGTCTCAAAGAGTAGGAACTATCTCATCAAAATATTAGTATGTTGTGGTTGATTGACCTTGGCTGGATGCCAGGTGCACACCAAGCTGCACTATCGCTTCCCTCCTCAGCAGCATGAGGTTGAGGGTGAGAAAATAAGACAAACAAAACTTGTGGGTCAAGATAAAGGCAGTTTAATAAACCGAAAGCAAAGGGCATGCATGGAAGCTAAGGAAAACAAAAGATTTATTCTTTACTTCTGTGTTTGCTTCCATTTCCTGAGAAGTAGGGCTTACTCCGGAATACAAATGTTGTCATAGTGAATGCTTCACACCCCTCCTTTCTTCCTAGGGTTAACTTATGATTTTCTTTACC
Source organism: Rhagologus leucostigma (assembly GCA_013397725.1). Classification (NCBI taxonomy): domain Eukaryota; kingdom Metazoa; phylum Chordata; class Aves; order Passeriformes; genus Rhagologus; species Rhagologus leucostigma. The sequence goes on from VZTD01002291.1 coordinate 594,146, forward strand.
TCCTCCATCCCAGTGGCACAGGAGGAAGAGGAATGGGGACTGTGGTCACTTTGTCACACATTGTCTCTGACACTACTTCCTCCTCAGCAAGAAGACTCCCCATGTTCTTTTCCTGCTCCAGCCTGGAGTCCTCCCACAGGAGACACTTCTCTACGAAATTCTCCAACATGAGTCCTTCCCATGGACTACAGTTTTTCATGAACTACTCCAGTGTGGGTCCTTTTATGTGGTGCAGTCCTTTAGGAACAGGCTGCCCCAGTGTGGATCCCCCATGAGATCCCATCTGGGCAAACTTGCTGCAGTGTGGGCTTCTCTCCTTTAGGAACAGGCTGCCCCAGTGTGGATCCCCCATGAGATCCCATCTGGGCAAACTTGCTGCAGTGTGGGCTTCTCTCCTTTAGGAACAGGCTGCCCCAGTGTGGATCCCCCATGAGATCCCGTCTGGGCAAACTTGCTGCAGTATGAGCTTCTCTCTCCAAAGGGACACAGGTGCTACCAGGACCCTGTTCTAGTGTGGGCTTCCCACAGGGTCACAGCCTCTTTTGGGCATCCCCCTGCTCCAGTGTGGGGTCTTCCACAGGCTGCAGGTGCATGTCTGCTCCTCTATGAACTTCTATGGGGACATGAGGGGCACAGATGCCTCACCAAGGGCTGCAGGAGAATCTCTGCTCTGGTGCCTGGACCAACTGCTCCTTCTCCTCCTTCATGAACCTTGATGTCCGCAGAGCTCTTTGTCTCACATATTCTCACTCCTCTCTCTGGCTGCTGTTAACTACGTTATCCCAGAGGTGCCACCTTCCTTGCTGATGAGCTTGGCCTTGGTGGATCTGTATCGGAGCTGGTGGGTACTGGCTCTGTTCAGAGAAACTTTTATGAAAAAGACATAACCCATACAAAGACAATCACATATTAATGTGATGCCCACTTCTAGAGTCTGGTAGAGAAGTTGCACAATGCACCTCTGGGGCTTTGTCACAAGGAGGTATGCAGAGCTTGAGTGCAACACTCAGCCTGCTGGTGAGAGGAAGGTAACACTTTAAATCTTATGTGGGTTGGCACAGTATGGCCCCTATAACACACTCTTAAGTATAGTACTGTTGCTCTGAAAACAATGAGCAAATATTTATAAGTACAAGATGATATGTGACTCTGTTTCATTCCGTGATGTGTAAGCAGGTCCTGCAATTGTTAAGAGGAATTCTGTTCACAGAGAGAAATAACAGACAAATTTCTACAATCACACTTTTATCAGTAAACATTATCTCTTCTCTGAATACTTGGAGATAATCTGCTTGAATGGGAACACACAGTTTTGTTAAAGGGATGTGGGAGATTACTGTTTTTTGCATCAACACAATGATGTTAAAGCTTCGTTTTAGTTGCTGGGATAGATTCTGTCATCGTCACTAAGAGTTGTACAATTTTCAGTGTAATGGGGCTGCATAAAGTTAATGAGTTGAAAAAGTGCTTGCAAAGTATTTTGGTATTGGTGATGTGGCAAAAGTCAGAAATAATCCTGCTTGACTCAGTCTGCAGAGCAGTTGGCAGACCAGGCAATATTTGTTTTTCTTTTTTCAAAAGTAATTTTTTATCTCATAAACTCTGAATAAAATTTAGAAAAGTGAGACTTGCCGGCTCTATTTGGCACATGTTGGAGGCGGTGTTAATACATCTTTTGACTTTAATTGAAGCAGAGCTTAGCTAATGCCAAGCATTTTTGAGATGTCTCAACATCACTTTAAAAGTATCACTTCTGAAAACATATTTTTTTCCAAAAAAAACGGTATTGTTTTCAAAGCTGAGGGCCAAACTTTATCAAGTCTACAAAAGAATGGTATATTAGGTTTGAATTTTCCTCTTAAACACATTGGTTTGGAGAAACTGACAAAACAAAGCTATTTGGATCCTCAGTAAAAGAGAAAACTTAATTCAGCTCTTATATCATATATCTTGGATGTAATATTTTCCTGTATAAAAAGGTAAAAATTGCTCCCTTTATGATACAAGAGATTAGTTTACAAAAATATGACACCCAGAAATACTTGAGCATGTTTTTACCATACATCATATCATCACAATATTTCTATGGTAATTCCACTTGGGTATGTTAGGAAGGCACTCAAAAAATTACAGAAAGTAAAATAAGAATAGTTAAAAAGTACTTTTTTTTTAAAATTTATACCTATATTACTGTAATTGATATAATATCATGTAGAGCTAGCTGAAGGAATATGATTCAGTTCACAAAACTTAATTGTGATAAAGATCTCAAATTATTGTGAAATGCTGAGAAACACTCATTCTCTAAGATAGTTTTAGTATTACCGAAAACACTGCCAGACTAGGGCAGAAAATAATTGGCTGCCAACAGAAAACAAAGCGGGATGTATTTGAAATTGATCTTTTCAGTCAGTCATCTGTATTCGTCTGGTCACTGCAGATGGTGTTAATAGCATCACAGGTAACGTGATTAACTGGGGCTTGGCTATGAGGGCTCTGTGGATGTAGAGCTATCAATCTGCTCATTCACATTGTCTTTTTCTGTCTATTGTTTTTGCTAGTAGCAATGAGGTGAAAATCCTATGAGAAGCTGAAGGGGTTGTTTAGCCTGGAGAAGAGGAGGCTCAAGGGGAACCTTATCACTCTCTACAACTGCCTGAAAGGAGGGTGTAGCCAGGTGGGGATGGATCTCTTCTCCCAAAAAGTGACAAGACGAGGAAATGGATTGAGGTTCCACAGAGGATGTTTAGATTGGGTATCAGGAAAATTTTGTTTGGTGAAAAGGTGGTTAGCCACTGGAACAAAAAATTCTTTTCTGGTACCCAGAAAAGTGGTGGAATCACCATCCCTGGAAGTGTTTGAAAAACATGTGGATATGGCTTTTGGGTAAACTGCTTGTGGTGAATGATTGGACTCACTGATGTTAAGAGACTTTCTCAATCTAAATAATTTTATCATAGAATCATAGAATTCATTCCTCTTCTAGCATAGAAATTATGATTCTATGATTCTAAGTATTAGAAGCTCTCAGGATCAAAAAAGCTCTTTTACCTTTGAGTGAACGAAGGAGGACTTCCTTCCTTCCTGTTTCCACAATGTCACAAATGTTCTTTTCTCTTGAAAGCATCCAATTTTGACTCTTTATCTTCCTCCCTCTTGTCCTATGATAAACTCAGAGAAGTAAGAAACATGCTGTACTTTTTGAACACACATTGAATGGAGGCGTTAGAAGATCATATATATATATATATATATATATATATATATATATAAGCAGCATGTCTCAAAATCTTCCCAAGGAGGTGAAAAATATACTTTGTAATGTGTGAAGGTAAATTTTCCAAAAGATCCCATGGTCAGATTTTTTCGCTTGATTCTGAAAAAAGGCCAACATTTCTGAAGTACTCATGGAACTTTGCAATACTCATTGCAACATCTTGGGCAGGTTTTTTTAAAAAGATTGGCACCTAGGGTGCAATTAATGCCCCAGAATCTGGCAATCTGTTTTGGCATTAAAAAGAAAACTGAGAAGTTTAGAAATCACCAAGGAATGAAAGAAACACTGAGAAACTGCTAGAAAGTATAGACTGTTTATTCTGAGTAGCAATGAAAAGTTACCTTGATTGCCTTGCTGCTTCCCAGAAAAAGGCTGGCTGTAAAAAAATGAAGTTAAAATTATCCTATAGAAGTAGAGGTGGCATGAAACTACTAAAATTAAAAGCCTAAACCAGAAAATAGTAAGTAACATTTCATCAGGAATAACCCCTTGGTGGTGGAGCTGCTCAGTTACAATATTGGAACCTCTGTGGTGTGTCTTTGAAAAGTGAGCTCAGGTAATATGTCTGCAGCTCTCAAATGCTTGGAAAGCATTCAGGGGACACAAAGTGAGTGGACAAAGAATATGCCCAGAGTCTCAGGTGTTTTGCTGATGCAGCTGACCACCTTCAGTCAAGTTATTCCATCAAGGACTTTGTCCTGACATCCTAACCTCCGCTTCAAATCTCTGTGTATTTTTTCACATGAGCAGCACGTATGAACAGCACTGGGGTGATGCACACAAGGGCACAGGTCAGTGGGAGGGGCCTGTCATTGTGTAGCTTTCAGGAAAAAAGGATTAGAATAAAATTTTGACAAAACTGAGAGCTTTGAAAAGAGTAGCCATGAGCAGTCAGATTGCAAAACTCTTAGTGGTCTCATTTGAACAAAGTCAAAAGAATCCAAAACAATTACAATGAATGGTGGGAGAAGGAAACAGTGAGTTTCTAACTTGATGGTCTCGGCACAGTAGGCACGCTTATTTCTGGGCCACCACTGCAAATCCGGCTCAGCTAACAAGGGTGGGAAATCATAGCCATGTAAAAACTGTTTATTGTCAGAAATTACATGAAGTGAGTCAGAGATCTCAGTCATATTTCTGTGGGCAAATCCCTCTGCATTTAAACATACCTCCAGACTGGACAGCACATGGCACTTGGCACACACTGCACACTCCAAGTGGGATACAGGGACAATAATGGTATGGTAGCTCCTAGAAGTAATCACATATTCCCGATTTTTCCTCAATCTGGCAAAAATGGAAAGAAGCTTGAATTCAAAGCACTCAAAAGGAATGAACTTCCCCAAAGACTTCAAATTACACTGTTACTCAGGCAATTTTTACTGTGGATAAATTCATGAAATGGAGAGGGGGTCGTGAAGATAGTGGATGTGGCCGTAATTTTGGCCTGCTATGGAAAGTGTGGAACCAGATGTGGAAGTTAATGTAGAAAAGGAACGTTGAAGGAGTATAAACAGATGGCAAATAAAATAAGACCTTTCTGTCTCATATTCATGAAGAAATCACATGTAAGAAAATGAACTTCTAAGAACCCACTGTGAGCAATGAAATAGGAGAGTCTGGAAGAAAGAATCTGAGACTGATCCTATTAAATAAACTCCAGTGTCAAAGAGCATCATGGGATGTATTGCTCAAGAACAAGAAATCCTATCACAAAGATTTCTGCTGCCAAGATTTAGTATCTACATTATGATGCACATACTGCTGGATTAGCTCTAGCCTGCACACCAGCTGATAGTTCTGTGAAAAAAGGATTTTTTTTGGTCATCATATTGACTGAAAAGTCTTACTTTCCATCAAAAACATTTGAAATTCAGTACTTTTCATCCAACCCAACACTTTACTGTGTACAGTTTTCCCTTAGGATTTACCTTCTTTTACATGGTAAAGGGTCCTGGTCCAGAGTTCTTGCTCTCTAGTTAAATACTCATCTACTGTAATTTAATTCAGATGAGAAAAATATTAGTTTATTATGAATTAAAAGGTGATATAGTGTTCCTACCCCAACATCATTAAAAAAAAATATATATAAAATTCATGAAATTCAGTGATGATTCAAATCATGAGGGAGGCCTTATTTTAATATTTACATGCATCTGAATGCTGCTTTAGGGACTGAAAATGTACTTTTGTAACTCGAAGGCCAAAATGAATCCACAGCATCTTCTGTTTAACTGATAAGAGACAAGAGACATTTACATTGCATTTCTTTACTCATATGTGACTCCTTTGACTGCAGATATTCTGACAAAAGAAATATACACATGGTAGAAATTCTTTGTTGAAATAGCATGTCAGTTATTACAAAGTTATAAATGCTTTAAAAATGAATTACTGTCTAACATATGTTTACTCAAGGCTCTAAGTTGAAAAACGTGGTAAATATGCTACATGAAGAATGATCATGAAAATAAAGGAAGAAAGATCTGGACATAATTACCTAGTACAATTTTGACTTTCCTCAGTAACTAAATACAAAACATCTCAATTTACATAATCCACAGGTTTTGCTATGTTTGCACAAAATTGTAACAATTAAAAAAATATCGAAACCCTGCAAGATATGTAAAACACAAGCAAGTAATAGAGGACATGTTACAGTAATGTTGACACCTGAACCCTTAGTGGAATTTACATTTGAAATTCTACCATATCTACTAATTTTTTACTTATTGAACACAATGAGCTCTTCATGGTTTCTAGAATTTGTCCAGAAATGAATTAACTATTAATGTCTCTTGGACTCTTACAAAAAAAGATAATACTGACACTTAAAATTTTTAAAAAACGGCAGATTTGCAAGGAGGAGAGGAACTCAAAATGAGCAAGGGATGAAATCTTTCGTTTTACCTTTAAAAAGAGGGAAATGTCATACCTCACAGAAGCCCATTCAAATATAGAAGAGAAAGAGGTGGAAATGCTTACTCTTGAGAAAATTTCCTGGTTTGGAAAGTATTCTTGCAACAGCAAGTGAGAATAGATATTACATAGTTTCTCTCTTTTGTATGTGTAAAAACTCCTTTGATGACAAAAATTTGGCCAGCTGGAGGACAGTGAAGTTGTTTCTTTCAAAACTGTTCTTATTCCCGTTACAGTAAGAAAGATGTCAAATCTTAAGTGCAGTGATCATTAGGTTGAATGCAATATTAACCTCAAGGTTTATCTAGGCTAAAGAATACCACCTTAGTTGTTTGAGTCTCGTAACACCAAATACCCTAAAACCTGACCTTGCTTCAAAGAAAGTAGAGTGTAAAAGCCTTCTAAGTAGAGTTTAGTTAGTGACAGAAATGGGCTTCAGCTGTCTCAGAGAAAAGGAGGATAATGGTCTGGATGGAAATGACTTCACAGGACTTCTTAACTCTTGGGTCTGGTGTGTGTCCAGCACATATTATCACTCTGTGCTGGAAGAAGGCACAAGGAAGGATCATGTCACACACAGAATCATAGAATCACAGAATTTTTGAGGTTGGAATAAACCTCTGGAGGTCATCTGGTGACTCAGACCTACAGCTTGTTTCCCAGGACCGTGTCCATACAGCTTCTGAATATCTCCTGAGATGCACGTTCCACAACATCTCTGGACAACCTGTTCCAGTGCCCAGTCACTCTCCCAATAAAAAGATGTTTCTTTGTGTTCAGAAAACACCTCCTGTGTTTTACTTTGTGCCTGTTTCCTCTTATCACTGGGACTGCAGTGTGGCTGAAAAACAGGAAAGAAGTTTCTGACCAGAGAACCCACATATAGAACAGGCAGGTAGGGCTGCAAATCAAGCCTTGATGAGCATGGGGAGCCATATCCATGCTTGTGGTGGAATTCTTGCTCGTCCTAATTCGTAGCAGTGGATCCTGAACGGCTGTTAATGCACAGATAGAGATTCTGTGAAGGCACAGAGGACAGCAGTGCCGTCATGGCACTGTCAATGCATTGCTCTCCCTATGTTCATGTGTTTTCTCAACTGTGCGATAGACTGGGGACTGGGAGGCACCAACGTGGCCTTGACTAGTCAGCAACTTTTCAGAAAAAGAATTTCCCAAGAAAAACATTCTTGATTGCTTTATCTCTCTTTTTCTCTCTTTCTCTCTTTCTCCCTCTCTCTTTCTCTTTCTTTGTTCAGGGATTCTTCATTTCTCTATACTATCTATAGGACCACATTTTTTCCAAAATTTAGCTTTGAGATGTTAAAGTACATCACTGTTCTTCTTGATGTCCCCCCCCAGACATGTTCTCTAGGGACTTTTTAGCTCCTACTAAGCGTCCAGTAATAATAATAATACTACTCCAGTTGGAGTCAAGGGATGGGATTTGCTCAGAAGCAGAGGGTAGCAGTGGGCCTATGACAGACTACAGTACAGACAGCATAGTTGAAGAATTGAGCATTTTGATCACTGATTTGAAAGACAAAATAATAAATAAAATATTTTAAAAAATTGAATTTGATTCAAGGGGACCTTGATGTGGCAAAAACTCAGAAAGTCTTTGCAAGGACCTAGGTATTGAATTTACAAATAGCTGATGAACAATAGACATATAAACATTTTTTTTTAAAGAGAATTGGGAAGCTCTAAAAATGGATGCTTAAGGACTTTTATCACTGGACTTTTACCCAGGGTAATTTGGCAGTATATGCATGAATGAGTAATAATTTTCTATAATTTATTTCATTGCAATATAAATATTATGAATATTTCCTTTCATTAAGCCAGTAGTTTTAAAAGGAACTCTTTGATCCACTAGTATGTCAAAAGTCCTGTTTCCCAATGATGAAGTGGTAAATGACAACATGGCTGTAGAAAGAGCAGTCTTATCTTTATGAAACATCAGAGGACACAAACACTGAGCTTGCTGTGTTGGTCTGAAAACAAACCAACGGGAGATCACAAGTCAAGACTGAAATTAAAAATAAGTGAAATAATGCAAGGAAAAAGCACTGACAAAGTCAGATAGACAAAGACAAACCTGACACCCTGTTAGGGTGGTGGTAGCAGTCCAACTGAAGTAGTTCAGTTCAAGCGGTGATCTTGTGAAGGTCTGGTCTCCAGCTGAAGGTCCAGTGGTAGCTCTTGCCCTCTGGTAACCCAGTAGACAGGGCTAGCTCAGGCACTTCCAAGGCCAGGTTATATCCAGGTGGGAACACCTGGCTCCTCCCTCCTGGGCAGAGCATCCCACAATGGGATGAGATAAGTCTATGAGTCATGTGGTGGGTCCTTGATGGCCCATTGTCTGTCATCCGGGGTGAGCCATTAGCAGGTGATAACAGCTAACGGCCCACAGCTGGTGGTAATAGAATACTTAAAAACATCTATATTGCAACCTAGGACAGTTGGTTAATATATATTTTAATTACAGTTTATTTCTTTCTCCCTATATTCTTCAGTAAAAGTTCTTTATAAATATAACTTTTCACTTTAAAAATTTTGATTTGGCCTTTTTTTCCCCCCTAATACTAGAAAGATTAATGTCTTAAGCATGTGTTTATCTATGTATGGGTATATGGTGTTGGGAAACCAGAGAAATATTTTTTCTGGAGCCATGACATTCTTCAGTATGTGTGCTTCTGGGTAAGCCTCCTTCTAAACTTATTGAGAACAAACAGCAGTGCTTCAGTAAGTCTTACACTTGCTCTTTTCTTCAGCTATTTGGTTAACACTTTCTCCCATCCATGACAGGTGCTGCTTGGCTAATCTGGTAAAACCAGGCACTCAGACTTGTCCACCAAATACAGACAAGGATCAGACCTTAAGATCTACAGCGACTTGCCGTTGTTCAACAAGTTCAAATCTGGGCAGCTAAAAACCTTTCTAGAGGCAGATTATTCTCTCACAATGCTTCTTCTGTCTTTCTCCTTTCTACAGAGTAATTGTCATTGTTATCAGTGAACTAGTATTTTGTTGACTCACATAATTTTGTGATTGAAAATATAATAAAAATAAATATAATGCAGATATAATGGACCCCTCCTCTTACAAATAGCTTATAACTACATACAAATATATTTATTTTAAAATATATTGTGTAATACACTTCACAGAGGATAAGTCTTTGAAATAGAATATTAAATATTTATTTTAGAGATAAATGGCAAATACCCTAAACTATGTACCTAAGACCTCCAAACAGTCATACATTCTTGAGTGTTCTACAATGTTTTCCCATTCTTCTAGTTTTTATGAGCTTCTGCACTTCTGGTTTCTGTCTGAGACTAGAAAAGCAAGTACCCGAATACCACAACAAAGACAGTGCTCAAGATATTTCAGGTTTGATTTAGAGCAGGAAGTTTTTAGATTCTTTTAAGATTTCCAGTTCAAATACAAGAGTATTCAGATAAGCATCCAGGCTGACTGGTGCTCTTCTGAACTGAACACAAATGTGAAAACTTTAGCATTTACCCCCTTACAGCCAATAAGGAGATCTATTTATGGGACATTTCTGTATTGGTATCATGCAACGGATTGTTGGATTGTATAATTTCTAAGCATTACTTGTGTGTAGCATACTTGATATTGGCTTACAGAAAATACAGACTGCATACTGAAGAAATTTAAGAAATATATTTATGAGAATATTGGAAAAAGAGTTGTCATATGTATACACAAACATCTATGATTAGACTGGGCCCTTAAAACACACTTCAGCATTCAACATTTGTGGTAGAACAAGATTACTCTGTTTTGGATCATTACTGCGTATTTTTTTTCTAAGAAAGAAACAAATAACTTTTTCAAAGAAAGGAAATGGTAATAAACATTGGCTGTTTATCACACTATGGTATTTCTCTTCCTTATGGCATTTGCATCATTTCCTAAGCAAAGAATGGAAACATTGCAAGAAGTACAGTGAAATAAACATAAGCATCTTGTTTAAGTACTTATCTGAACATGACCTGCATGGCTTAGCATTTTTTAGACAGCTTTAGGTCCCACTCAAATCAAATCAGTCTAACTCTTACTGCACTTTTAGTATTTTGATTTTAAATGGTTAGAGTTTGTGTTACAGGGAGTAGCTGAAATAAGGCATATCTGGGCTAAACAGGTGTTTTGGCAAACACATGCAATAATACTGTTTTTTGAACCAAGATAGTTCCCTTGATAGAAAAAATGTATCTGGAGGAGAAAGGGATTAAGTGGTGATTGTATAATGTGGCTTGAATCCAGAATTCACCAACTCACTGGGTCAAAACTTTGGAAGAGATTTTTGGGACATTTAGACAAGGACAGCACTTAACTACCTGGAAAGACAGTTAAGAAAGGCTGGAAAGAATATCCCGATGCTTGTAAGTGGTTAATTTCTATCTGTATGTATGGAAGGAGAAAAATTCTTGTGTCCAAACATATCACAAGGCAGCTGAAGTTTGTTTATAGTATTTTGCCTTTATCTTCATGTGGAATTCAACCTCTAATGCTGAAACAGAAAATCTGCAACTGCCACATGAAATGCTAAATAGAAAGGAATTAATAAACACATGCAGATTCTGTTAGCAGTGTAGAAAACAATTCTCTGCTTTTTTGATGCAAGAATGTTAAATATAAAATTCACATAGCAGAGCTTCAAAATTGTCAGAATTTTAAAGCAATTATGAGACACTCAGAAGTTACTCTAGATGATGGAGAAGACTAAGGAAAAAGACAGTTCCCCACTGGGATATCTATGCAGCTCATTTATTTACCGTGAAAACATGCCAGATATCTCAGAACAGGCTGTAAGTTAACTAGCTCAAGAAATTTTGGCTACTGAACAGCTAAGCCTCACATTTTGAAGAGATTAAAGTTATAAAATGAAATAACTGATCTTTGAAGATGAGTGGGATCCTACGAGTACGCCTTGAAGAGCGAAGGAACCATTGAAAGCTTGATGGGCTATATATAATTTCCTCAAAACACAAGAACTATCCAGCCTACTGTAAAATAAACCAGCTTGACTGAACAGAGAACTTAAACTGAATTCAAAAGCAGACTTGAAGAGGTGGAAAGTGGAGAAGGGCAACTAAAGAGGAATATAGCATCACTCGAACACTTTGGGACAGTTAGGAAAGCCAGACCTTGGCTAAGTGGAAACTGGTGAGGGATGCAAAGGTCAACACGAATGGCCTCTACAGAGCTTCCTATCAGTGAAGGAAACACTGGAGCAGATGTAGAGCTGCTAGTGCACAGTGCAGGCAAGCTCATGAGGGCAGGAAAATGAATGAGGTGCTCAGAGCCTTCACAGAAAAGGTCTTTCCTCAGGCCTCTTGAGTCTGCATGCCAAGTAACAAAATTTGTGGAGGATAGAAACACATTGAAGCTTTGGAGAGGGTCACCTTAGGGATACTTAGGTGAGCTGATCACACACATAATACAAGCCCACAGGACCTGACAGGATGCAAATGAGCATGTTGAGGGAGCTTAAAGGCTAACGTCACTTGGTGTTTGATAGAAGGGCTAGTAAAGTCTTCATACAGATAGCATGTGTGAGGGCAACACCAGGCCAGGGAAGTGAGACTGATAATTGGAGGACAGGACTGAGGCGGTCCCTGCAGACAGACCTCATCAGGTTCCAAGAACAGGAGCCTCAGGAAGTTGAACAGAAACAAGCATTAAATCCTGCATTTCGGAAAAGGCTTGATATTGTGCACCAGTACAAACTGACTGACTGTTCATCAGCACTACAAAAACAGTACCTGAGAATCTTTGTGGACATCAGATGAAACCAGTCCAGTTCTATAATCTTGCAATGATGAAAACTAAATCCAACCTGGTATATATCAGCAATAACTTGGTAATCCATCACTAGCACTGACATAAACATATTGTCGTTACTTATTACTTATTGTGATTGCTTACTTCAAAACTTCTAGGACATTATTTGCTTCTCTGAAGATATATTTAGCTATTGTATCAGATCACGTATTCACAGATAACAATCTGCATGTGGTTCAGAAAACAGATTAATTAAGGAGTTTCAATATGTTCTCATCAGTGATGATCCTGCTTCAGCTTGGCAGACTGATTACATCTTAAAGCTCTTGGTGAAGCATCTATTTGTGCTCCCCAAAAGTGGATTTCTGTTCTGTCCCTCTGTATAGAACAGCCTGTGCAAGTGGATGGGCTTCTAGAACCGCTCATATGTATTGACTATACATTACTTGCCCAAAGAAACAGAGTAGGGCTTAAGTCCTTTCCAAGGAAATCCACATTAATAAAATGACTGATATTTCTGTTTTCTGCCAAGGATGTCATGCTCACAAAGGAGAATCAAAGGTAAATACTTTCAACCATTGAAAAGGCCTAATTTACAATCTGCTATGATAAAGCACTTATGAAGACTCTTGGTCTCTTTATTTTGATCAAAACCAAGTTATCAAATAAAGATGTACATTTATTTCTGTAAAAAAACCCAAGCAACCAAACAAACCAAAACAAACCAAAAACACTCAAAAAAAAAAAAGTAATGGCGGAATCAACACTTCTGAAAAGGGTTTCTTTCACTCAGAAGCATATAAAAAATTCTGTGTACAGTTTCAGTACTAGCACAAGACTTAGAATAGTAATCATTTATATGAAAGTACAATATACAAGACATCCAGTATAGATCAAATTATAGAAGATGGACTACATTACCTAACAGAGTAACTCTGGTCTGGTTTTATTCCTCAAATTCTTTTAAAACTATTGAGACACTAAGAACAGTAATATTGAGCAAAGTGTCTAATTACAGCTATACCTTTCTCTAAGGAAGCTTTAGTTATTAGCAAAATGAAACAATGAAAACTGCTCTGCATGGGAAGCCACAGATTTTAGCTTTTTTAAACAGCAAAGGGTTTTTAAAGCAGGAAAATAGCTGAAAGTGTTGAAGCTACTGCAGCTATTCTCATGCTGAAATTAGGCACTCATTTAAGCTCTTTACTGGCTTTATCCTATTGAACACTATTATTCAGTTATATATTCAAAGAAACTGAAAGCAGAGATGAAAAATTGTCCTTTACATTGCTAAATATAAGACAAGAACTAAGAGTGCCTACTCCTGAACAGATGTTAATTGGCTGTTCTTTTCACAAGAGTTAAACTTGAGCAAATACCAAATTTCCAAATCCAGCTGAAAGGCGAAAGAAACAGAAATGTTATGACAGACATAGAAAACTGCTGTCCAGGCTGGTAGCCAGGCCACCTGAGACCAAACAGGAACAGCTGGAAGCTGGCAAAAATCATTACTGCCTCAGTAGAGTCACAGTCATGTATTGCAGAAATGGAGAATGAATGGTTCTGGAGGAATCAGTGAGATATACGTGAATTACTGGAGAAATCTCAGATAGCTCTTGAAAGTGGAGAAAAAGTTGAAAACATGATTTTTTTTTCAGTGGTGCAAAGTATAAAGCATGTATATCTTTCAAGTATAAAGCATGCTATATCTTTTTTAGGAGCATCATTATAAATACCTGGATCACTAAAATTACCAGTACAAATTGCTTCCAGCTGAGATTGCAGCCTACCCAGCCCTTTCATTTCTGAGTCATGACTATCCTAACAAGGTATGCAGTGAATTTAAATTTCATTTGATGGCAAAATATTATCATCTCAGAAATATATTGATCCCTTAGATGAATTATGTCATAATAACAAAATGCTGCTATCTAAAATAATTTAAGTTATCAGAATAGAATTGAAAGGGTTACATTTTAATGCTGATGTTACCATACTACTGGTGCTACCAAGACTTTGATCATAGCAATGTAGACTGAACATTTTTCATAACTCAGCAGAGTGATTGTGCATTTAACGAAACGAATTCTTCAATTTTTACTTTTAAAAATGCTGGAATTGAAAGTTGTTGGCCACTACTGCTGTAGATTGAGGTCAGTTAGACTCTGCCTAACACCACTTTAAGACTGTAGAGAGAGAATTCATTTCACTGAATGCATTTGAGGACTTGCTTCCACACTTGCATTTGAGGACTGACTCCACACTTCCCTTCTAATGAAAGAAAAACACAGGACAGTTTGTCTACTGTGTTTAGTACATATTTTTATTTGGGTTGCATACTAGTAGAAAAAGTACTTCTTTTTCTGCTAACTTGCTGCTTGTTTGCCTATCTCTCTGAGTTGCAGATTCAGTCATATTGATGTGTTATCATGTGATAAATCTGCTTCCCTTGGGTTTAGACAAGCAGCTCTTATGCTTATTGTACATTCTAGCTGCTTACATTTGGTGAGATAGATGCCACTACAGATGCTGAAATCCTAGTGAGAAATTCATCTTATTTCATATAATTCACATAATTCAATTATTAGTTACCCTAGGGCACCCAAGCCAGTGTTTATTTCTTCCTCTGTTCAAGGACCTAAGCAGATGCATCTACATTTGTCTCTTTGTATTGCCTTTTTTATTTACCACATGTACATATTTTATTTTACTGGAAGAAAATGATGACAGCAGAGAAATATATTGTTGTCAGTCAAAGCCTCTTAATCTAAATGAAAGAGCTCTTGGCACTGCAGTCAATGGACGTGGGATTGGGAATAAGGTCAATCCTTTTTCACTCTTTTATTCCTGCTGAAATGTCCATTGTATTTCACTGAAAGTAAAAATGACACACTGCAAAGGCATTGGATTGTCCCATGAAATACAGCAACCCACAGCATGTTAATGCAATTTTTTTCCTTTTCATGTTGTCCCAAACTGCAAGAAAAAACATTGTTTTCAAAAAAATAATACTAAACCCTTCTCAGAAGTTTCTAAGTAATGGCGTCTCCTTACGTTTCAGGCTTTTAATTCTGTTTTGTTTCTTCCATTGAAGAGACGGAAAAAAATCTAGATCAATTCAAACTCATTTTTCAAAAGCACTCACTTCCCAAGCAGAAACAAATTACCACCATCTCTCTGAGATTTACTTGCTTTCGCTCCAGAAAAACCCCCTTTCTTCACAGAGGAATGAAGCAAAAGAGAAATGCTAGATGCACCAGTAAAGAATGAGTGGGTTTGAGTTGTTTTTTTCTTCTCCTAAATTAAGTTAGGGTTACTTGTCCATTAATATATGATAATTTTCACATAATGAAAAATTCGGCACTTCCCTTATTAAAATTAAGAGCTGAAATATCTGTTCACCTATACAGTTCCAAAGGGAGGTGCTTTTGCAGAAAAAAAAAAGGAAAAGATAGAAAAAGAAGCAGAAAAAGAGAAGGGGAGAGAGTGAGAGTGAGAGAGAGACAGAGAGGGAAAAGAAGCCAGGCAGAAAGCAAGAAAGTGAGACACTGTGCCTGTGTGAGAGAAAGTGAGAAGGAGGCCAAGAAGGAAAGCAGGAAAGCAAAGAAACAAGAAAGAAATTAGATCTAAGTTGCGATATTTCTGAAGCGGTGGGTCTAGCATGAAATAATGGGCCAATCATGGGTAACATAAAGAAGCTCAAAGTAATAAGGTTTGGTAAGGTCAGAGTAATGATTTCTTTTTTTCGTGTGAGATATTGTTCTTGAAAGTGACGCTGAGCTACAGTAGGCAATGGTAGGAAAGGAAACATCTTGTTTACAAATGTCAGCCAGCAATTAACATCATTTAAAGAGTGGAACCACAACGGCTGTTTTTTGTTAGCTTCAAAAACCCATCTCTCTCTTGTGGCCTCGTTTTAAGAGGCAAAGTAGACAGCAAGACTCTGAAACCAGTTCATAAATAGTTGATTTCATATTTTAAAATCTTGCCTATAACTGTCACCCCCCTCGCGTGGATCACAGATGGTGAAGAACTAATTTGTTACTGTTTGATAACGGCTTTTATGTATCAAAGCGCTTATTTACTACTCTGTGGGGGGAAATGACAGACTAAAAGCAATTATGTGTTTTTCTTTCAGTTTTTCTTTAACCACTCTGCTCTTTGGCTTTTTTTTTCCACTCCCGACATGTTTCTTATTTGAAATATAGCATTGTGAATCTTTTACATATGTTGGTTCTCATTTAACCCTCTTTCTTGGTTTTCAAGAATGCATCTGGCTGGGCAGATCAACTGTAATCTTTCATGATTGTTTATAATGGCCCAGTGATAAGTAATAACACTCAGGGGTGTCTCCCGGTAACAGCGTATTACATTTCAGTATTAAAAATGCAAATTGGGACTGTGCTTTTGAAGATTGTCAGGAAAATGTTTCAAGAAGGTAGAATAGCTACCAGGACGCCTGTAAGTGAAATCACCCCCTCTCCCCCCACCATGTGGGGCCTCCTGCCTGCAGGTTTTCTGAAGGAGCCCCTCACCCCCTCCTCCTTCCCCCAAAATAAATAAATAAGTGAAGAGACTTTCCTCTGTACATGGTATTAAGTAACCAGTGTTAAATATCTGGCCCTGGAATGTTGTGAACTCCTGCATCTTTCCATTTTTTTTCCCTCACTGGTGATATGCAAACTGTTCACTTGGTGTTGCCGCCAAGAACGATTTTGCTGTGGGTTGTACTTTCTGGTGTTGCATGGAAGCAGAGCTGATGGGGCTGAGGGAATAGTTTCTGCACATATATTTATACTGAATAAACAAAAAAGGTTCCAATCTGCTGATGACCAGGGCTGATTTGTGGGTGAGTTTCCTTAAAGTAAGTGGACCTGATTGTGTGACTAAAGTTGAGGGAGTGCATGAACACCATGGTTAATTTAGTCATTAGTGCAGAATTTTTCCTACTGAATTAAGAGTTAAATTTAAAGGCAAAAAAATTCTATTATAGATGGAAATTTCAATATGGCAATGCAATATCATAATAATGGTTATAGGCTGAAAGAAACATTGTCTATTGCTGCTGCAATCAATTGGAATTTTCCCACTGACTTAAATGAAAAGAGGAATAAGTCACCGTGGAAAAACACATGGAAAGATTACAAGCTTTTGTTTGTCTCATTACATCCTTTAAATTACCTCCTGGCTCTCTTTGCCTGTTTCACCCTCCTTTTTTTCTTCCATATTATAGCCACACTGGCATTAGGAGATGCCTGTTAATGTCAGTGGGACTGCTTGGGGAGCAATAAACTCAACATGAGGAGGGACAGAAAGTTTTTGCCAAATAAGAATATACAGAGCATGTTCTTCCTTACTCCTGAAGCCTGCCTTATAGCCAAAGCTTAGACTACCAAGAAGAAAAAACAAGGAAATGGAGGAGAACAGAAAAGGAGAATAAAAGGACAATGGAATTTAGGAAGCTAGCTTAAAGCCTAGCCTCTTTAAAGATGAAATATCATAATATATCCCTTATTACAACCCAAAATATGGGAGTAGCACTTATTTCAATGCTTTAATACCAGAAAGCTTCAATAGAACCCATAAACCACTTCCACATGTTTTTGAATAAACCTTTGTCCTGCATTGTACAAATTGCTTTCTCAGACAGTTTGAGTCAGGTCAGCAATCCTTCCCTCCTCTTGTTTGACTTTATCAGGGTGAAATTCACCTCTGGCAGATGTCAAGAAAAAGACCTGTGCCGCTGAACTCCTGCCTAAGCCAATTGATTTCCAGTGAGAGCTATATTTAGGCTAATCAGGTCCACTGTGTCTGGATGTAGCAATGAAATAGCTGAAGCATGCTCTATCAGGCTCCATTTGAAAATGCTGGCCCAAGTGTGCCTGTCATTCCTGCTGTATTTCAGACTCTCCATCATTTTGATAATTATACAGCTTGGAAACTTTTTTCTTTTTATAGTCTTTGAAACTATAATGAAGTCTTCGGTGCTGCCAACCCAAACCATCCAAAAATCTTGAATCAGGCTTGAAATAATCATGAGATTGGCCTGAAAATCATGCAACTGAATGTACTTGGCTTCTTTTATTTGCCTTCTGGTTTTGAGTGTTTAGGGTGCAATGGGGTCACATTTGCAGGGTTTCCTCTGCCTCTGTGTGGGCCAGAAATGCAACCTTTTATAAGACAACTGAAATTCCTTGGGTATTCACATGACTCCAGAAGCTGGGATTTAATGGGGGTGTGTGGGGAAAATCCACTGTGTTTGGGCTTGTGATAAAATTGGAAGTCTTGGCATTACAGAGCGTCTCACATTCAAAGTTTGTTTATAAGGGTAATATAGTTCTATGGAGAGAGAGAACAGAGTTTCCTTCTGTTCTCTTCTGACTTGAGAGAAATTCCTCCCAAAGGGTGAACTTCACTTTTCAGAGCCAGCACAAGGCCTATTCAGCATCTGAAGTGATGCATAGACCTGGCTGTGGCTCTCTTTTCTTAAATTTACTTCATGCTACATTAAGAGAAGCTGCAGAAGTTATTGTAGCTGAGACAGTTTAATGTTCACAAGGAAAACAGAAATTCTTTCTGAAACTGCCTATTATCAAGGATTTGGAGGCAAAGCTCAGCATGATGGGGTACAGAACTAAAAGCCCTAGTGAAAGAGGGTGGAGGAGGCCCTTGAAGCAGGGAGCTGGGGAGGGAAGTATATGAGCTTTATAATATTTGGTATAATTAAAGATAGGAATCCAGTCTTAGGACAAGTGTTTGTGGAGTAGGAGGCATTGTTAGAGATGCAGGTGGGAGCAACACCTGGAAGCTTTGCATGTAGGACAAAGATATTAAAGGTGGGATTCATTGTATCAGTTATAAATATCTAAACCCTAGGAAATTTAACATGAGATTCACTTTATCCACCATCTACATGTGCCAGCTCTTTGGTAAGCAATGAAAATTATTAGATACTTCTGGAGTGCAGTTCATCTCATCCTTACACAGGTATCTAGAACAGATTGGATAAACTGCACCATAAAAATGCCTTCTTATTTCCATTGGCTATGTGGGAAACTCAAATTGATGGATTTTAAGAGGATTAGTTTTTATGCAGACTACTGGCAGTGTAGCAGTCTAAAGTTAAGCACTTTTTCTATGTTTTGCTTAAGAATAATCTTAGCTGACACTTTTTTGGGCAATTCAGGATATGGCTATAAATGTTCTTGGTGCAGCAGTATGTGTGTATGTGTATGTGCTCATGCACAGGGTGTTTGTATAATTTTTGCTTATGTTAATGTCTAAATGGGGCGTTAGCAAGAGTAGGGAGTTTAGGGCTGCTCCTGGAGAAGACTGCATTGAACAAGACTAAACTGTATGAAGAAGGAGGTGAAGGTATAGCTTGGAGCCATTTATACTACATGGCAAATGTCTAGGTAACGCACAGTGGTCATGCTCTGGGATCCTCAAGTACAAACCAGTTGCAATGTCCTAATGTCTCAGACCAATGCGTAGTGCTTTAAAATAGTTTGTCTAGTTTTGTTTTTCTTTTGTGACTAGTAACATCTTTAAGTAATGCACCATTAGTGTCTCTTAATCCCAGTTATATACGCCTTAAAAACTGGCAGAATGTTTTCAGTCAAAAAGGTATCACATTCAATTTAAGTACAGGATTTACACCGTGCCAAGCCAAGTACTCTTTGCCAGCAATTTGACATCCTGAACAAATAAGGTTTGAATTCCTGCTCTGAAACAGGAAAAGGATCATTTAGTCTGTTTGAATATCATTTAGAGTAGGATAGCTTTATTTTTTTGATGTAGCACTAGTGTCAAGCGTGGATTCTGACAGATTAATTGAATTGATGCTTGTGTGTTAAACATACAGCTTTAGACACAGTTTAAATACATATTCAATCTTTCTATGAAATTTAAGTTATGAAAATACCCTATGATAGGTAGATTATAAATGCAACATAAAATAAATGATAACCAAAGTTTCTCAGGGTAGTTTTTCCAGCACAGCTATGACTGAGGTTATGAACAAGGACAGGCGAGATCATACATGAAGAAATAGATGCACAGAAAGATGCAGGTATTTATTTGCCAATTTTGTCATGGAAGTCAAACACCATATTCGCAGACCCTGCCTTTATTCCCTCTCTTGCAGCTATTGCCCATCTTCTGAAACACAGTGTTTCAGTCAGTAAAATTTCTTGGGTGCATTAATTTCTGCTGCAGAGAGAATAAAATATTGACAGTTCTTATTGCTCTAACTAACCCTAACCTTAACATGTGTCTATGGACAAATGGGACAGGAGATAAGTGGTGAAATGAGAGTATTTTCTTGAACCTGAAAGTAGTGTAATTTTATTAATGTGACAATCTGAGGTAATTAGAGCTGTATCTTAAACAGGGTCATCAACTTTAAGTAGGGCACCCCACCAACTGACCTTATTGTTTCTGTTCTGATGGTTGGCTTAGTTACAGCTGCTTTGGGTAACTCTGTCAGGAACTCTACCAGGAGTTCAGACAGACAGGAGAGAACTTTGCATATGTACATGGATAGAAAACTGTGTCCCATCTGTTATGCCCCTGTCCACTCGACAGGTTTAGGGGAAGGTTGATTCACTCTGGGTGGTGTATGGGAGAAACAACAAAAATTCTCAGGAGGTTCTATAACAAACTTTTACTCACAAATTGTAGAACGTTAAGGTAGAATAAGGTACTTGGCAAATTTTAAAACAACATCCAGGCAAAGTAAGGCATTTCATGAACTTTAACTTAGCAAACTTAAATGTGGCTAACTTTAACTTATCCAGGCACTTAGTAAGGCATTGACTGGAATTCTTTAGTCTGAGTTACAATATATTTTGAGATGTTGGGAGAAGAAAGAGAGAAAGAAAGAGAAAGCAAGGATAAGATACTTAGGCTAAAAAGAAAGATATTTGTGTCAGGGGAGGTTTAGTTTGGATATCAGAAAAAGGTCCTTCACCCGGAGAGTGTCTGGGCACCGGAACAGGCTCCCCAGGGCAGTGGTCACAGCACCAAGCCTGACAGAGCTCAAGAAGCATTTGGACGATACTCCTGGGCACATGATGTGAATCTTGCGGATGGTTCTGTGCAGGGCCAGGAGCTGGACATGATGATCCATGTGGGTCCCTTCCAACTCAACATATTCTGTGGTATTACCATCTGCTGATCCAGAAACAAGACTTGATTGCTGCAGTTTCAATGTCTGCTGATTGAAGGGATGGTTGCAGTCTTGATCTGTTGGGGATGAGGGAAAGCCCACGAAACACAAAGTTCAATGGTTTAATATATGCTTAGTTTTATGTAGGAACACCCATGTACCTCCCCTGGCTGAGGGAGTTTTACATTATATAAGGTAACACTGTGGAGGAGGTGCAGTCCTCTAGTGGAAGGCTTCAGAAGTTAGTCTGAGGGTTTCTTGTGGGTCTGTAATGGTTTTTGACTCCTTCTAAGACATGATAGCTCCCTCTCATGTCAGCATAGCTGAGCCAGTCTTGCCCCATCAGAAGGGATGAACACCTTCAGGCCTACATTTAAATGTCTCGATACCTCCCCCGGAGCAGTTTTCACACCTGAGCCAGTTGTGCAAGGGAGCCAGTTGTGCAAGTGAGGACATCGGCATGACAAAAAGCACTATCCCAGCTCGCAGGATCTGCTTCTTATCGGCCTCTTCCCTTATCTAGCTCAAAACCCAGGTTCTTGCTAAACAAAAGTTGATTTGTCGTGGTCATCCTCTGATGCTCACACCCCCTGCATGAGGGCTGTTACCTTTCACATGGTCAGCAAAGTACCACTGCTTTTGCAAATGGCTGATGGTTTGAGCCATTAATCATTAATATTTCAGTCTCTCACACTATCCTCTTCCTCCTACTCTTAATTTAGACTTCAAAATGATTTACAGAAGTTCTGGTGTGGCATAGTAGCATTTTCTAAACCTCATTTGGGACACCTTAAGCACTTTTCATTCATGGTCATTCTGTGCCATTGTTAGAAAAAAATTATAGCATTTTCTGTCTCATGGCTGCTGCAGAACAACCTTTATAAAGAGTTTTAGCTTGTCGTCTCTGTTTACTGAGCACTTGTGAAAATAGTAATAATAATAACAGCATTAAGAACTCTAATTGTCAGCCCTTTCTGTTTGAGGCTCCTTGATTTATATCACTCCTTCAATGAGGCTGAGCTTGCTTTGAGAGACCATTCAGCTGTGTCTAACTATGCATCAACTGAGGTGAATGCAAGCTAAGGGAAGCCAGTGTGGAAGACTTTGAAACACCCCAATAGGAAACATTTACTTTGAAGAAAGGCTACAAATTATATCTGGAATTTAGGTGAAGAAGCATCTGATTTTTTTTCATCATTTTTGTTAATTAAACGTATGATTAGTTCAAACTTGATTTTATTAAATATGATCATGCAATAGAAATTGACAGTACACTAAGACAAAATCCTTTAAATGCTCTCTCTTTTTTTAAAGAATCCATAGAAAAATTCCTTAATTTTTATTTAGCCTGAAAACACCTAAGAACAAAATATTAAGCAGAAGTCACTAGATGTTTGCTAGCAAAGACAACCTGAAATACCACTCTTAGCAGAAACACTGTGTAACCCACGGTATATTAAGAAAATAAACACTAAGCCCTCAAATTTACCATTTTTTCATTGTACTTACAATGTCCTGGTTCTTTAGCAATACGGATTTAGTTGCATTGAGACAAAATACATGCAAGATAGTCCTTGTGAAATAAAAAAAAAGTTATTTATTGCTTCTTATTTGTAATATGCAAAAATATAAAAAAAATCACACAGACAAAAAAACCCCAAATGCACTAATGGTATTGTTGTGCTTTTAGCAACTGTTAATTTGAAAAATAAGTGTTAATTTGACAAATAAGTGGATCTATCGCTGGCTTTTGCTGCGCTGTACCATATGCTATTATTCAGGCTAGTGTTGGTGACACAGAGCTCATTTTCTGTCTACTGATCAGTGTAACTTTCTGAGCTTGTTCTGCACTACTGATAAAAAATATCCTTTTTTTCTGGGCTCTCTAGAAATTAAAGTTAATCTCAGATACTGCCATTCTAGATTGCTGCTTGATGTTTATATGCTCTACCACCAGCACAACAAAGGAAAGGCAGCTTTAATTCGCTGTATGTTGTGTAATGCAAACGTGAGTTACTGTATATCCCTTAACAGCCCATCATTAATTTCCCTTGCATGCCATTTCCACGTTTCATATATTGCTGGCTGTTGTGATAGTATGTAAAGCATCAGCTGCTGTTTCACAGCTTGGATTTTAAGGGGTCCACAAGGAGAGATCAAAAGCTGAAATTCTAATATTGCCTCTAATGGAAGAACTATTACCCAAACAAGCAGGATGTAGATTTCTTTCCTAGCAGAATGCTGCTATGGCATTCTCTCACTAATGGCTCTGCAGCATTCAGGACTCTGGCAATGTACGGTTTCCAGTTCTGAGAAACAATTATTTTATACTTATTCTTTTGTCCAAGGAAAAAGAATGGTCTAACTAGTTCAGAAGCAAATTTACTTGTATAAATTCTTACAATGTGCTTATCATCTTAGTATATGGGTGTAGTACAAAAACCAGTTTTATTGACAACGTACATTTGTGGCAAACAGAGATTAAGCTTAAAGCCAGAACTGTATGACTGTGAGAATCTGATTTGTATAGAGACTTAAAATCTGGTAATTAGTAAAGTTATAGATCGGGACCAGTTTTTATACCAATTCTAATGTTCTTCATAAACCGCAGAGCATCTTTAGTAGTCATCTTGGAGGCAGTGTGACTCATTTGACTCAGATTCAAACCCTGCTCTCTTTTCTGCAAATTCAAAAAATATTAAATAGTCCAAGTGAAATTAGGAGAACTGACATATAATGAGAGTCTAACCACTTATTCTCTATAAATGCACTTTGTAAAGAAAGCTACAAGATGTTTGTTTTCTAAAAGAAAAGCAAAGGGGAGGTGTTGAGAGAAGGACATTATTATTTTTTAAACATGGATGAATCCCCGTTCTTAAAAATAAAGAGATATTGCCATGGTTTGCTCAAAAGAAAATCTCTTTTTTTGTTGTTTCTTGGTTGAAGATACAAGCTCTAGTTCTCGAAGGAATGCCTGAGATTTTTTAACTCAATTATCACTGTTCCCATTCTGAGCCAAACATAGAGATAGACATAAGACTGCTGCTGTGAGACCCCTCAAGCAAAATTTGATTCCATGTTTAGGCATTTGGTGTCTTTTAAGAAAAGATCACATGGAGATTCACGTACAGGATTAAAATTTCTATTCCTTGTACCTATTTTGAAAAATCTGTTAAGAATCGGAGCTCATCCTTTAGGGGGAAACTGTCATGAACAACTGATTGCCAACAAGGTGGGTTAGCATCTTCTGGAAGACATGTTTCAGAAGGTAGATGACAAGTACAGTCACACATGAAGTAGAAGGAAAGAAATCACAACAGAAGCCTGGAGGAAAGATTGCTAGTGGAAAATCATAGGCATAGGACAGTTAAAAAAGGCATTCTGTACAATCAGTTTATAAATATTGCTCTGTTGCGCTAAGTTATTGCCTCATCTGCTATCGCAGCTTGAATTTGCTTTAAATCTTTTTACCTTGTTGAACCCAGTCTCAAAGTCTCTGTCTATTCTGGAACAGTGCAACTGGAGTTTAATGGGCTTTTAATTTCATCATAATAAAGCCTAGAGAAATTAAGGAGCCTGACACTAAAGTAAAGATCTCTCTCACATTAGATATGTAGATAGCTGGTTTTCCTTGTCTATAACACAGAATTTCCCTTAACATTTTTCCATAGAGGCCTTATTTGTAAAATGTAACTTTTTCCTTTGCTACAAAATGACTCATTTTCAGAAAAATCACAAACTTGAAAAGAAAAAAATCAAAGTTGCAAATTTAATGCAAAACTCTGGGTCTTTTTAGCTTTTAAACTTGATGCACAGGGGAACGTATGTGAAGGGATAGAAATCTGGGTCACAGCATGAAATTCCTGTTTTTGTATTCATAAAAAACAAACTCTATATATCAAAGGAAGGAGGTGTGAAGTAGTAAAAAAGAAAAGGAGAAAAGCAGTCTAAAATATTCTCAGCTCTTGATATTTCTCAAAAACATACTGAGTTCTTTTAAGACATTATATGATTCCCTCAGACCATTACTGAAACAAAAATGTTACTCGCTCAGCTAATAACTGCTCTAAATTTCTCTTCTGGAGAATTAATGAAATATTTTCAGTTTTCCAGTACTTTTTTTTCTATCAAAATAGGGTCCTAGGCTCTGTGGTCTTGAGAAATGCTCAGGTGGTTACCAATTTATATAGAAAAGCAGGACACAGACACTGAATACAGCCTTCTCTACCCATATGTGGTCAAGAGTTGCAGGGATGATGGTAAGCAAAGGAATCCTTTTTGGTGTCATAATATTATCCTGATAACAAACCCTTGAGGTGTAGAGTGTCTCATGTAAGTATAATGCCTTAAAATCATTAGGTACATACCTCTTTTAAATGAACTGGTAATCTGTATGTCTCCTGCATTACAGACCAAATTGTGGACCAATTACACTGCAAGCTGAATCTCCAGAGTGGACTGTTGGAATGATTTTAGTTTATGAGCTAATGATGACTACCAGGTTCAAGATCACACTGTCGAATCATATAATTGGAAGGGAGTCACAGGAATCATCGAGTCCAACTTCTGTCCCAGGACACCCCAAGAATCTCATCATGTGCCTGAAAACGTTGTCCAAATGCTTCTTGAACTCAGCAGACTATGGGATAAAACCTTACTTTCTAAATGAGCCTACATGTTACAGATGGAGCTAAAAATGTCAGTTTGACACTTCTGAGGAGGGCCAGTAAATGAGAAACAGTTCTTAAAGAAATCATACTTCTAGCATGGCATTTAGAGTGGTAAAAATTGGGGTTTTTTTAGACGGCTTCAGGGAGATCAATTTTTCTAATGCAATTCTGTCACAGAAAGACAAGGAAATATAAGTATTGTTTGAAGAAGAACATGCCAGTGATTACATGAAGTGCTGTTCTGCTCTGGGAGTTTATTTTCTATTATAAAAGTACTTGAGAATAACCTAAAAATTACCTAATAATGAGTGAAAAAGTATAGTTTTAAGTTGCTTATAAGAGAAAAAGAAACAAAGAGAAGTAGTTGCCACTAAATTTCATTTTTCTTTTTGAAAATCTTGCTCAGCTCACTAATGCTTTTTGACAGGAAGTTCCACTGGCCACTATTGAATTTACATCCAAGAAGTGAGTAACATAAGAGAAGGTACATGACTATATCAATCTCCTAGTGACTTTCCCTGTGCTGTTTGCTTGCTAGTAAATATATTTCTTACATACTCATTTGCTGTGGAAGAACACAGGTGATATCTCCCACCACAGCACAAATCAAATGGGATTCCATGGACCAAGAGAAAGGATGGGTTCTTTCTGCTTGGTCCTAGAAAAGATTCCCAGTGCTCAGCTCATTTAGGACCTTGAACCTCTACTTGTTCTCTTTCAAAACTTCCCCATGCCCTTGAAAATTACTGTGTGTAGTTAGTGACAGAGAGGAAGCATCATTCCTGTATAGTCGTCATAGGTATTTTTATCTACAGAAGAGATGGATCAGCTTCCTTCACATTCTCCCAAAGATACATAACTCCTCAGAAGGGGATAATACCATTCTTTAATATCATTAAATAGAAATAGTATTTCCAGGAATTCAGGAAAGAATGATATCTTCATAAACTTTTTGGGAATGCTTCTCCTTTTGGGTTGAGGCTGTGCCCTAGTTGGCATAACTGCACCTTTGTTTTCATGTTATAAAAGTCTATCAATAATGAAACAGCAGTAGAATTCCAGATGCATGTGCTAGTCCCTGAGAGACACAAGTCCTCTCTGCTATGAGTCAGACAGAAAAAAATCATTGCTAAAAGTCACAAGTTTGCCCAGTGGAAAAATAGTTAGATGGTAACACCAGTTCACAAAAGTGGTTTATGATGATCTACAAATTAATTACACACTTGGATTGCCAGAGATAGAGTGTCAACATTTGTTAGGATTTGCATGAATGCTGATTTAGGCTTCAAAACAGCACTTATGCTCAGGCTAAACTTCAAGCACATCCTTTAGTCCCAAGAAAAAAAGTCAGGACCTAAATTATATTGTATATTTAATTTGGAGCTAATAAAATGTAAGTACAAAAAGGGAACATTTGAGTCAGTTTATTATACAGTATTTGACCCTATCTACCCTATTAAAACTTCACATTCTTTCTCCAGTGGTGCCGTATGGGAACACAAGACTGCAATTGTGCCCCAAGAGCATGACAGCAGTCCCCATAATAGTTTCTTCAGTCTTTTTTTACATTGCTTTCTAAAATGATGCTGCCATATGTGCTGTTATATTTAAGCAGCAGATGCTGTGAACTCACAAAGTTGAAGAATGCTGAAGTATGATGCCATTTGAAAACAGGTTTTCTAAGGAAAGCTGACTTCTTGCAAGGCTTTGGATTTATTTCAGGCATTTCATTACTAATTACAAAAGGCCATATAGAATGCATTTATACCACTTATTGGTTCTGTCTCGGGGCACCTAATATATGGGCTATCTAGCTTTTACACTGTATTGCTGTTTCCACAGCTACAAAGCAGCTATAAGCTCTGTTTGCAACAGAGTTAATGCTTTAATTTTGAAAAGGAGCTGGGAATGGGTTTTCATTTTCACTTTACTTAACCAGAGTTTGAGCTAAGGATGACATTACACCGTAAACCAGGCTCATAGTATTAGGCCATGCATTAGCTAAAAAGGGTATTATGAATATAACGTTAGAAAATTCAAATTGCTTCAGTTTTCATTGGGAACTGACTTTCTAGCCATTTGCATGTTTGAAAATTAAGCAAGCAAATTCATGGCCTAATCTGAAGTAGATTGAGATTGGCAGATTTGCTGGATTCATAGGGAGTCAAATCAGTTCCAATAAAACACACATCAGATACCTAAACTAGGAGTTGAAAGAGGATGAAGTAGAGATATGGAAGAAAAAGGTGAAGGAGGGAAACATTTCTAATATAGACGTCGCTTCATGGAAGTTGATTTGGGAAAATAACAGGATCTGGCAGCTGAAGTAAATGCAAACATTATTCTAGCACTGATGACGAGTCAATTTAATTTCATGTGTAAATTCACTGGACTTATGAAACTGAAATATCAGGCTCTGTAAGGCAGGCAGTTCTTTTTTACACATGACCAGCTCTGAGCAAGTGCTGGGTTCTGCTCCTGGGATGGGGCAACCCTCGATGTACATACAGACTGTGGAATGAGACACTGGAGAAAAGTGCTTAGGAAAGGGCCCTGGGGGTCCTGGTCAGTGTCAAATGGAACCTGAGTCAGCAGTGCCCTGGAAGCCAGGAGGGCCAACCCTGTCCTGGGGGCATCAGGCACAGCATCGCCAGCTGGGCAAGGGCAGGGATTGTCCTGCTCTGCACTGGGGTGGCCTCACCTCGAGTGCTGGGGGCAGTTAAGAATATAAGAAAGATATTAAGCTATTATAAAGCATCCAAAAAACGGAAAAAAAGATGGTGAAGGGCCTTGAGGGGAAGCTGTATGAGGAGTGGCTGAAGTCACTTGGTCTGTTCAGCCTGGAGAAGAGGAGACTGAGGGGAGACTTCATTGTGGTCTACAGCTGCCTTAGAAGGAGAAGTGAGGGGCAGGCACTGATCTCTTCTGTGTGGTGACTGGTGGCAGGACCTGAAGGAATGGCCTAAAGCTGAGTGAGGGGAGATTTAGTTTGGGTATTAGAAAAAGGTTCTTCACCTAGAGGGTGGTTGGGCACTGGAACAGGCTCCCCAGGGAAGTGGTCCCAGCACCAAGCCTGACAGAGCTCAAGAAGCATTTGGACAATGCTCTCAGGCACGTGGTGTGATTCTTGGGGCTGTCCTGTGCAGTGCCAGGAGTTGGACTTTGATGATCCTTGTGGGTGCTTTCCAACTTAGCATATTCTATGAATTTATGAAGTGCAAATAGGGCAAGTTGCCATCATGTATTGTATTAATCTATAATAATTGTTCCTTAGGGGATAGAGACTCTGATTTGGAACAAAAGGAATTATCCATTGAGATTTCTGAAAGTGGGAAGGTCCTGCACCTTCTTTGCATCTTTCCACACATACATAAAGTATAGACTGGCTTGGACCTTCTCTCACTTGTGACACTGATTGACACTCGCATCAAAAGTATCAGTGAAAGTATAGATCTAACTTTCTCATAAATATATTTGGTATGAACGGCAAAGTTTTGGCAGTGGAGAGGGCTACAGGGTTGGTCTTTGTGAGAAGAAATGTGGGACTTCTGTCAGATACAATTAGTATCTCCAAAGCAGACCTACCACAGGGCGCAGCTGATCCTATCAGCTGAATTGGTGGCACCTTTGTGAACACATATATAAGAAAGGGCAGGAAACACCAGAGGCAAAGGGAAAAAAAGAATGAGAAACAAGAGGGGAAAAACAAAGTCAGAGGAGGTACAAATTGAGGGGACTGTGGCCTGAGGAGAACCCACAGTGGAGCATAGGTAAACGGTGATAAACAGAGAAACAACTGTAATTGACCCCCACTTCTCGTGCTGCTTGTTGCCTTGTCACAAGGACTGAGCGTAACCTGTGTCAATAATGAGGGTGCAGAGGAGTCTGAAGTGATTGAGTAAAGTGGAAGCAAGGAAGGAGGAAGGACAGGAGTCCTCCTTTCCTGGGAAAGTGGAAGAAAAGATTTTTCCCTAAGAGCTTAATGCTTGTCTCATTTTATTTGGCAATGCTCTAATTAGTAATTAAATAGTTATGCAATTTGGCAATAAATTAAATATCTCAAGTTGAGTTTGTTTTGCCCATGATGGTACTTAGCAAGTGATTTTTCCACCTTCACCTATGGAATCTCTCAATCTCATTCTTCTCTCTTCTTCCGCATCCAGCTGTGGGGGTCTCAAAGGGTGAAGTGAGCAAGTGCCTTGTTGGTTCTTGGGTGGTGGCTGAGGTGAATTCACCATAGCAAGGGATTTTATTGTAATTTTTTTTCTCTCCTTCCTTCCTCTCTTCACTGTATTTTTTTTCTTTTCAGCTATCACTCTTTGGTCTTATTTTCTTTCCAACAGTTTGAATGGGAGAAGTGTATCAAGTACAGTTGACACTAAGTCAAGTTATTGTTCTTGCAATTAATTCTTGCTAATATCAGTTCCACAATAAAAAAAATAGTATGAAATTGCTCCTATTGTAGATGCTTCCAACAGCATGATATTGGCATCCAGATCACATTGTGCAAAGGGATATTCTAACTACACTGCCAGCAGTAGAATGAAAAATGTAATTGTTCTGAAGAGCTGTTATACCATACTCGGCATGGTTCCCACCCAGAAGTCATGTGCTGGGTTTGTATTTTATACCTTTTCCTACTTCCTCTTTCATTGTGTTTCCCTCTTTCTCATTCATCTGCTGTTTTTGAGGTGATGTGTTCATTTTTATTAAGTGTCCATTGACTTATCCTTCTTTTCTTTCTGGTCTCTGCGGCTCTGCTAAAACATTGCCAGTCCAACATCACTGGAAGAAGTATTGATTCCAGTAACAGGAATGTTTAACTAGAGTTCTTGGCTAACGTGACTACAGCAAGATTTGGATCCTTCCACATCTAGATCTTCCTGATGTGTGCTGACCCTCCTCATAGTTAAGAGCTCTGTGTGATACCCCCTTTCTGCTTGAAAAAAGAATGAAATGCAAGTGGTAACAAAACTCTTTTTCCCCTTGGAAGGGATCCTGCAGCATGGCTGCAGTGCACTGGTAGGACTTAATAAAGAGATAAGTTCCAGTTGAGCTACTTAAGGTTCACAATATCTTAAAGGAGAGGGACTATTGCAAAGCGGAGAAGATCCTATACAGCGCTCTGGAGCTCCAGACTCTCTTATGCATAAGAATAATATGTTAATTATTCAGGCCAACAAGTTTTGCATCTTAGCTGCAGTCTTACATCTAAGCTGACCAGCAAAGAGAGGAAATGGTCTGAGACCACAAACTCTAAGGTGCCCTTGGTATTGAGAATATCACAGGCCAGCAGTGGAACTGAAAGAATGGTGCAGATGAAGCTGAGGGAGAGGAAGGCAAAGTGTTAAATAGGCATATGTGCTCTGCTAGATTGAGCTGGAGATTTAGAGCAGAATGATGAATCTATAAAATCAAGATTTAGATTTTTACAAGTTCAAGGGAGGATGGCTACCATTTGCAGTTCAGCTTTGAGTCTCTTTAGTAAAAAAAAAATTGGCTTAGAAGTTAATGAAGTTTAGTTAACACCATAAGTAAATTTTTCGAAGAATCCTTCACTCAAAACCTGTTCGCGTATCTACCAAATAGATTACATGACGCAAATTATAAGAGTATTGGGTTTTTCAGTATTTCTGGTTTCTAAGCACAGTATCCGAAGCAGCTAAAACATTTGTATGGTTTTGCTTTTCTGTCTGAACCTAATGAGGGTGCAGCTCTAGTAAATGACAAAATCCAGATAGAGTGTGGGAGCAGCAGGATCCCAAATTAAACAACTGGGAGGTTGATAAATGCTTCCAGTAGCAGATTTAACTACAGATGGAATCGTTTGACCATTCGACACACCACAGTCCGCTTGTTGGGGGCTTCCGACCATCTCTCTGCAACATTAACTTCATAAAAACTTCCATCAAAGAGTCCCCACCAGAGTCACAGTGCCTTTTTCAGAGCGTTTTCAAACAGCAGAAATAAACATTAAAAGATTCTGCCCTTCCTTCCTTGACATTTTTCTGACAGTAAATTAGAATCAGATGGAAGATCTGATTATAATGCAAATGAATTCCTTTACAATAACTTAAAAAAACTTCCAGTAACTTAAAAAAAACCCCAAACAACCTAAAACCAAACCTTTTAAAAAATATGTATGCATTTGGCCAATAAATTCAAAGACACAGAGAAATTTTTCTCAAGGCTCATGTATCTCAATTTGTATTCCTGTCCTTGGCCAGAGGATGTTCTTCACTAACCAGCACTTTTAACAAGCAGTTTTTTTATTATCCTGTGCAACTGATAATTTTGTTCTTCAGGTGTTTTTCCACCTTTCCAGGTTGATTAACTGCTTGAGGTTTTTTTTGTTTTGCTTTTGTTTTGTTTTGTTTTGGTTTTTTTTTTTTAAGTATTGTTTTGATTTTCTGCATTTTGAAATGACAAAATAATTGTGTACCTGGCATTAGGAAAATAAACATGCATCACATTATTTTCATTCCAAGAAGCTCTAAGAATTGGAGATGATATAATTTTAAAATGACAGTTTTTGAAAAGCAGAGTTTCAAACACAAGCAGGTGGTTCCCCTGCCTTCATGCTGGTGAACAGTATGCAAAAGACTGTCAGTGCTCTCCAGAGAATCTGTTCACTGAGAAGGTGCTGAACCAGGATATTGATTTTGTGAACTGGAAATTTAAGAGAGATCTGAGATTGAATACATGTGGTTGAATGTAAATAGATACAAAAGAGGACTGAGTTGTGCACATTTTTGGAGGATGACATTAATTTATTAGTATTGAATAACTGATTTCCCAATATAACATAGAAATGTTTATGACACTTTTCTTGGCTACCTACATGGTACAATTGGTAAAGAAGACAGCATTTTACCTTTATCCTTTAATGTTTGTGTTCTCCACAGCATTGGAGCTAGGGACATCCACTGCTTTTCATCTTTTGTTGATTTTTTTTCCAAACACCCCAGGCAAAGTGCAGGATGATGACCCAGAGAGTGCTTGTGTTTCCTTGTGAGTTATTAGGTATTTCTCTACTGTCAGCAATAACTACTTTTTTAGAGTGATGAAAATCAGATCTATTTTGGCTCTTCATTGATGGTTCTTTGGAAATATTCTCAGGATCTAGTAACATTGACATTGCATTAAAATTCTAGTTGGCAGATTACTTCATAATTATAATGGATTTAGCTACAACTAAGCAGCTAAGTATAGAGCTATCTGTTATTATTTGTGTTTATATGCTGAAATATTCACAACACACTATCCAACATTCACCCATACCTTGTACCCACAGAGAAAATCTTGGTGGGTACAGACTCAGAAGTGCTCATGATCTAAATCCAAAACCAGGTTCTCAAAGGTCCTTCAAATTTTAATTAATTTCTAAATACTTATATTCATATATTTTTATATATATATTTTTCCTGTAAGTATCTTTCCAGCTAGAACATAAAACTAAATTATTTGTTAGGATTATAAGCCTGGTCCCATATTCATATTGAATACATCATCCAGGAGTTTAGTCTTGTTTTCTAAACTATATACCCTACAGCAGGGTAAAAGCTCGCTATTTTCCTGTAGTGAAGATACCTCTTGGTACATTGCCTGCTCACAGCTGGCTTTCTAAGGTGTACATTTCAGGCTTCTATCTCCCCCCAGGCTGCAAGTCAAGTCTTTATTGCTCTCAGTGGCTGTTGACACAGGCTGTAGGTGCAAAGGTGTAGGTGTAGTGCCCCTGCTGAAGAGCCAGGCCAGGCCAGGCCAGGTGTTCAGCCATGCACATCTCACATTGGTGCATAGGGCATATCCATATCAACTATTATACATGTTTTAGCAAGTTTTGGCACTGATCAACTGAAAATAAGCAGTAGTAAAAAATGTGATTGTACTGTTTCACCAGTGTCAGAAGATGAACATCATGAAGGTGGTAATATCACGCAGTTACTGCTCCCAGTATTCATTATGAATATCTATAAATCAGTTATCACAGTTATGGGCTTACTGGGATGCTCATTTTACAAATAGCAAACAAGAAATATCCAAAGGTAGTGGCTGATTCATTTACAGATGACTGAGGACCCAAATTCAATTTGAAATTGAATGACATCTCGACTCATAAACATCCACTTAGGTTCTTGTTCTATTTGGAAAGGTTCAAGATCATGAGGGCTAGGTTGCCTGTGGCAGAAGTAAGAGAAGTATCCAGACCTTATGTTGCCAATCCACAGAACCGTAGAATGCTTTGGGTTGGAAGGGACCTTAAAGATCATCTAGTTCCAACCCCATGCCATGGGCAGGGAACATTCCACCAGATCAGGTTACTCAGAACCGCATCCAGTTTGGTCTTAAACACCTCCATGGAGGAAGATTACACAACCTCTCTGGGCAACCTGCTCCAGTGCCTCACCACCCTTACAGCAAAGAATTTTTCCTAATAGCTAAACTTACTGTCCTTCATCTTAAGACCATTACATGTCTTAAGACCATTACATCCTTATCCTTTGGCCACAGGAAATAATCTTCTCACCTACATTTATCCAGCACTGAGGTAAAACCTTGCTTCCTTCATAAAGAAAAGTAAACCAGGAATATCCATCCAAGACATGGAAATGTTCTGAACAACTTTCTGTTTATTATGTATTTGAATGTCCTTCTGATGGGTGACTATGCCCTTGGTAGCGGCACTCAAAGAGCCAAAAGAAACATATGTTGTGAAAAGTACCTTTAGCAAAACAGACAGATGTATAGGTAACACTTTAAAACAGGATGGCCAATGATTAGCAATCCATTTGGTATTCATTGCAATAACATTAATTGTTATGAATAAATTACATTTAGCAACACTCGGAATTTTGTGAAAAGAACATCTGCCTTTTGGGGACTTTGTGAAAAGGAAAAAATAAACCACTATTTTATTTTTTCCATTTTTTTTTATTTTTCCCATCTCAGAAAATTGTTTTTTTTGCACGATCTTCAAGAAAACCACAAGCTGTGTACTAATGTTTTAGAATTTTAAATACTTCTGATACTAATATGATCTCTAAGTCAGTTTTCACTCAAATCATGCTTTTAATCTTTCTTTTTTTTATAGCAATTGAACAATTTCTAAACTGCTCAACCCTTTCTGCTGTTTAATCACTCTTCTACTCAGTTAAATACACCACAGAAGTGAAAACATATACCTATTGCTTAAAAGCTGTAAACAGTCCATAGATTGTGTTCTGATGATTACAGACAGTTTATATTGGCTGGACCAAGCTTTAGCTGTCAGCACATAAAGAGAGAAATGGACAAAAGAGGCTCTGAGAGCAGATGTTGACACTGGAAGCTCAAATTCAGGGATCCTCAGCCTGTGGCTGTGGAAGCCCAGCTGGGAGAAAGAGACAGGCTGCATTCATAGAGCCTCTCTGGGATCCCTGCCCCATGCAGGTACCCAGCCATTGAGAGACAGGAAGATGAAAGGCTGCTTCACAGATGTCACCTGCTGAGGGTTCAGCAGCCTGTCCAGAAATGTCATGTTTGGCAGCTGGTGGAGGATCCCTCCCACCAGCTCTGGCGCACAGATTCTCACAGTATTCCGGGAAAGATGCTTACATGAGGGCTTCCTAATGAGACAACATTAAAGAGAATTTTTGGCTTCTGCCTGTAACAGCACGTTGACATTAACCTAGCTGTCCATTCATTACACAGTTCTCCTGAAGATCAGTCACTCTAACGAAATGAATTTTAGGCATAAGCATCAAGCCAAATTACCCTGGAAAATTGTCGAGATGGCTATCTCTTCTCATTCTGTTAAACTGATTCTGCAATCCTTTGTTTCCTTGTATGTTTCTGAAATTCTATTGATACAGGCTCAGTCAAGGCACTTGGCCCAAAAAGCAGTACAAAATGCAAAGTCCTGGAGAATATAAGACACTCAAACATGGCATACTGAAGCTCCTGGGTCCTATTATCTGCTTGGATAGTAATATATGACCTCATCTGAACACACGTTTTGAGCATGGGCAGAAAAGATCAGAGAATATTTCTGAGAAGGTGAAAAGCAAGGGCAATAAGAATTTGGCAGAAGGAAGCTAAGATCTGAGCAGAAAGGTGCTAAAGTGAAGTGAAGAAAAGTTATTGCTTAAATTGTTTGGGAAGGGTTAGTGTTTGCCCTTTTTTCCCCTACAGCCCTTAGGTTAAGGCAAATGGCACACGCTTTGTGTTTTGCCTTTTGGGCTACTTCTGATGTGCATAGAAAGAACAAGGGGTCCTTTTCCATACTGCATATAGGCTCAGGGAACTGACAGGACTTGATTCTTGTAAATCAATTACATTTCCAGACATATTACTTAAATGCATGGTATCTAAAATTGGCATGGGATCTAAAATTGCATTTAAAATTACTCAGAATGGTAAAATTTCTCATTCAATTTTTTGAAGCTTTACAATCTTCACCTATTTTTCCTCTCTTCTTTCTATATTCAATGTGCTAATAAGAATAGCCATGCTTTTAGCAAGTGAGATTTTTGCTATAAAATCTACCTAGTAGTGTATTGCCTCTTAGGAGCATTGAGAGGTATCAAAATTCCACTTTGTCTCAGGGAAGGACTATGTTCATCTACATTTTTTCACAACTATGGTCTGGTTATTGTTTTGGTTCTTCCCAAGGAGTCTGCTTGCATACCACTCTAGAATAGGCAATGCTCCTCAGAACCTATGGCAGGAAAGGTTTGCCTGAGCATGCGAAACAGAAGCACTAAAAAGAAATTTGTTCATTAGTCAGATAAAATTGAAACTAAAATCACTTTTAGCGGTACTACTGTTTTTTGACTGTGGCGACTGGAACTTCAGAGCATTAGGGTCATCTTGACACTTTAGTTACTGTTTTGCAAAAGGGGAGGAGAAAAATAATGAGTGAAAAACTAGAGGAGGAACTAACAGAAGGACATAAAAACACACTGAAAAACATGATTTTAAATAAATTGACAGCATCGACCAATTGGAGAAGCATATAGAGTCAAGATTTGAGCTTGGATTGGAGCATCAGCACTGAAAAAGCTGCGGTGATTAAAGTTAGTGACAGCTCTCAGCTATTTCCATCTTTTAAGAGGAACTGAGAGGATATTTCAATCTGTGACAGTCCAAATTGAGATATCTTTGAAAATATCTAATTTTGAAAAGGTAAAATGTTTAGCATTTTTTAAAATTGGTTATTTAATGTGAACATCTGACTAATAGAAAACTTTCATTCCATTGGCATGCATATAATTAAGATATCTAAAGAAGAATAAAACCATAAAATAAAGGATGTCTTAGACAAAACCTGAAAAAAAACCCCTTAGGTCCTGGCCCCTTTTAGTGTTTTCAGTGCATTCCCTGCCCTCTTTATATTTGTGAGAGAACCTTAGAAAATGTTGGAATTTTCTCTTTAGGAGACATTGATGAGTTGAACTATGGAACACTAAATATACATATCAATGAATTTTTATATTTATAAAAGTAATATTTTATTTTAAATACAGTACTATGTTCTCCACCATCAGGTTAGACTTCTGTCTAGTTGAGAAGGAGTTTTTTAATTAAAGAACATAAAATTTAAATGGTTCAGAAAATGTCAACATGGGTTCCTATTTTCAGCCCAACACAGATGATAGAATGAGAGGGCATAAATGAAAATTAAAGAAAAACAAATTCAGAACAGATGTCAGGAAGCATTTTTTTCAAGCAGCGAATCATAAATGTGTGGAATGGCTTACTAGGCAAGATAGTTAAGGCAAAAACACAGAGGTCATTAAAGAATCAATTAGAAGACATCAGGGTGTAGATGGAAAAGGGAATGAGGCATTATGAGCTAGACTGCCTCTGCTCACTACAAGACTGTCTCATGTTCTCAAGAAATCTGGACACTGGTAGATGTTTTTTGGACTCTAGGGTAGGTGCTATCTGGAAATCCATACAGCTCTCTACCTCTCCTCTCCTACTCTCTCCCTTGCTTTCTCCAGGTACCCAACACAACTTTCAGGAATACCATCAAAGCGGTTTTGATGATGGGAGAATTTACATTAAATATGCATTAGATGTGCCAGTGAAATCTTTGAAACATGTGCTGTTAGAAAGTAACTTTATTATCATAAAACAAGTTTGCCAGTGTAGAACAACAGGCTACTTCTGTTGTTCTACAACAGAAGTATCTATCTTCTGTAAAGATGTCTTCTAGTAGGAAGATTTTAGTGCCCTTTTTTTTTCGGTGAGCATTACCATTATAAAGAAACGTTCAATACCATATGTAAATGCTGTCGAAGATGGTGTGGTAGAAATACTTAAAAGAGAAAGCCCAGTCTTACAAATAAGTCAGGACAGTGCACCTGGCAAGTTGTACAGCAGAAACAAAGACAGACCTTGCTGTTCTGTCAGAATGGGGCAACCAGAGGATCTGGCTTAGGTGAGGATAGATAATGAAGAAGAATTTGATTTACTACAAATCACCTACATCTATGAATGGAAACAGAGGACAAACAAATAACCTCTGTTGCTCAAGATTATTTTGAAACAAAAAAGAAATCTGAAGTGATAATTATATCTCAAAAGCGACAGATGTTAAAACAACAAGATGCTTTAAAAACAAGTACAGGCTAGAAATGAACTAAAATGAAATTATTGCACCAAGCCAGCTGACCGCAATTATTTCCAGCATATGCTATTTCAATAACCTGTAAAATTCTAAATATATGGGAACTAAGAGTCATATTTTTACTTTGCAAATTTAGAAAGAATTGTTTAAAGGGCTAGTGCATTAAGAGGGTAGGATGATTTTTTAACCGTTTAAAACATTCAGAGAACCAGCTCATTTTTGGTGAAAAAATTGCTCTTGTGTTAGTCTGTGTATTAGAAACAGAAAACCGCATCTTGCAACATTCTTGATATAAATAAACTGATATAAAATTATATTAGGCGATCCCAGATAACAGGTTGGATTTGGTCAGTGGGCAATGCAGCCTAAATAGTGATTTAGTCAATGAAGTGCAAAACACCATTCAGCTAACCCTAAGTATAATAGGTCTGGTGAGATGAATGTCTGGTTAGGAATAGTAGCAACTTAAATCACACTATTTGAGAAAATCCTTTTTGTGGCTGTATTAGTTTGGCATGGCCTGGTTTTAGGTAGCAGGGGGGCCACAAAGATGGCTCCTGTGAGAAGCTGCTGGGAGCTTCCCACCATGTCTGGCAGAGCCAATGGCTGATGGCTCCAAAGATGGACATGCTGCTGGCCAGAACTGGGCCAATGAGAGAGGTTGGTAACGCCTCTGTGATGACATATTTAAGGAGAAAATCAAAACAAAGTCACAAGATTTTGGGATTCTAGTCAGAGAAGAGGAGGAGGTGAGAATATGTGAGGGAAAACAACATGGCAACACCAAGGTCAGTGGAGAAGGAGGGGGAGGAGGTGCTCCAGGCACCAGAGCCGAGAGTCCTCTGCAGGCTGTGGTGAAGACCATGGTGAAGCAGCTGTGCCCCTGCAGCCCATGGGTCCACGGGGAATGCAGAGATCCACCCGCAGCCCGTGGGGGAGGTGCCTGTGCCAGAGTGGGTGGATGCCTGGAGGAGGCTGTGATCCAGTGGGAGACCCGGTGCAGAGAGAGGGCCCTTGCTTCCAGGCTGGAGCAGCCTGTCCTTGGAGGACTGCACCCCGTGGGAAGAGAGACCCACGCCGCAGCAGTTTTGGGAGGACTGTGTGCCCGTGGGAGGGGCTCACGCTGCAGCAGGTGCGGTTTGGCTGCTGCTCGTGAGAGTGGACCCATGCCAGGAAGTTCATGGAGAACTGTCTCCCATGGGAGGGACCCCACAGCCTCAGAGGGGAAGACTCCTTTCCCGGAGCAGTGGAAGGAAATCTCAGTGATGAACTGACCAAACTCCCATGCCCTGTCTCCCTGCGCTGTCAGTGGGAAGGAGGGAGGGCCTGGGGGGGATTATTTTACTTCTCATTATCCTTCTCTGATTCTGTTAGTAATAAATTCACTTCGCAACTTAAGCTGAGCCTGTTTTGCCCTTGAAGTGTTTCTCCCGGTCCTTATCTCACTCATGAAGCCTTCGTTAATTTTTTTTTTCTTTTTCCGTCCTCTGCCCAGCTGTGGCAGAGGAGGGTGAGTGAGCGACTCTCATGGGTGCCTGGCGTTAGGCCGATGTTGGGCCAGCGTCAAACCACGACAGTGGCTACTATGATTTTCATTTGCCTTAATTTATTTAGGAAGTGATTAAATATGAAACACATTGATCTTTTCCCATGACCACCAGATCACTGGAT
Source organism: Rhagologus leucostigma (assembly GCA_013397725.1). Classification (NCBI taxonomy): domain Eukaryota; kingdom Metazoa; phylum Chordata; class Aves; order Passeriformes; genus Rhagologus; species Rhagologus leucostigma. The sequence continues at coordinate 634,279 of VZTD01002291.1, forward strand.
GAAATATTGCTATCTGTGTTTAAGATCTCTACAGCTGATTTAGCCACCATAAGGTTCCTTGTCATTAGAAGAGAGAAATTGGCTGCTACAAGGGCCGAGGTTTCGCCTCAGTCTAAAGGACATCAGATCAATTACATTATGAAAGAGCCCATTTTTCTCTGCTAAGGGGATACAAAGGGAGCTTAAGGTGACTAGGTTGGTGTTGAAATCTAATTAATGCCACTCATAATGTTGAGTTCTTACCTTGCTACAAACACTCTTCTCATAGAATCTCATGATGATTCCATAATCATTACGGTTGGAAAAGGCCTCCCAGATCATCAATTACAACCTTTGACCACCATGGCCACTAAACCATATCATGAAGTGCCATGTCTACTCATTTTTTGAACACTTCCAGCGATAGTGACTCCACCACTTCCCTGGGGAGCCTGTTCTAAGGCTCCAAGTTTGATCAAATTACACTTGTAAGATCCTTAAAGTTATAAGAAACTTATGCTTGTACGTTTCTTAAAAATGCTCTTTACTCTTGCATCTTGCGAGAAGGTAGAAGAATAAAGAACAAAAGTCTCAATGGAGACTAGGGAACAATTACTTCTTCCCATCGAGGGAATGAGTAGGGCTAAGAGAAGCCAACAAGCAGGTCTTACCTCTGGCTGTGTGGAGTCCAACAAATATTTCAACAAAACTTATTTCTGTGAAGAACATCCAGAGAAAGGTAAAAAACGGTAAATTTTTGCTGATCTCCAGAATTTGCCCATAGCTGTTCTCCTTAAATTGTATACAGTGTTTGAACATATTTGAAATTACATTGTGAAATGTACTTTTCATAGTTTCTTCAATCTCTCCCTATTTATAGACAGAAAATTAATCTGAAATTGCAAAACTGAGCTATTATTTGCAAGCCACTAGCATTCAGAGACGGGATGCCTCCCAGGTGATTTATGCTATCCGAAAAGTCTGTTTATTTGTAAGGCAGTGCTTAGACTACATCAATGTTCAGCAGAGAGAGATGAGCCACCTCAGGGTATATGACCCTCTTTAACAATTAAGTTTTGGCAGGACGAATTGCTTCCTAGAGGTGTCTACATCAGTCTGCTGAATATACAGGAAAACCAGAAAATCTGCTCATGTTTGAAACTTAAATTTCAGAAGACTGCAAGTAAAAGAAGGTGAATTTTGGCTTCAAGGGAGAGTTTGCTATAGCCGTCTGCATATTAAGAGTGATCACAGGCAGTGACATGAGAAACACACAGGGCACAAAATAATGCTCAAACTTTTAGAAGGGAAGCAGACACATCCACATATGCAGGCAGACTCCTGTCTTAATTGGGCTCAGGCATGTATGTTACGTATGTTGCCAAATTTCACATCATTAGGTATGATTTGCAGTAAAACAGAAATGCCTCAGACAAGAGAATTAGCAGTAGAGGCTTCCATTTCTGTTTGGGTGGGTAAGGAAATGCTCACCAAGGTTCAACACATGAAGTGCCAGACCTACTGTGACTTAGTGATTCTAAACACTGTGGAAGTTTAATAAAACAGGGAGTAAATTGGCTTATGTCATTGGAGCTGTGCTTTTGGCTACATGACTGAGCATTTGTTTTGGAAGCTGGAGACTCTGATTTTGGTCCCAATGTTAATTAATTGTACCAGGCATTTGCAGTGCAGTCCACCAAGGAAGGTGTAAGACAATGTCTGGATGTGGATGATTTAAACCTTACTGGCTCATCCAAAGGGCTTTAGTGGTCAGGTAATGACCAGATGGAGCAGTTAAAGCCTGTGGGTGAAGCCAATTGTTCTGCATTTGTGAAGGACCTCCAAGTGACTCTGTATTGCTCAGATAATTTTGGACTTTTTTTTTTTAAATTTCATTTTGTAATTTAATTTATTTTTTAAATGTTTTAAAAATCTAACTCTTAATGTCATTATACTGCTGCTCTGCTTTGCCAGAACACTCTGTTCAGTGGCCACAGTCTGCTCATCCTTGCTTTATCTTAATGGGAAATCATTCTGTTTGAAGCAATGCAAAAGCAAAGTACTGTGTGCAAATTATCTTAAAATTAAATGTTTCTCTGTGGAAGGAAGATGTCAGCTCTCACTCCAAATGATAAATTGAGAAAAATAGTTTCTAAATGGAAAACCAGAAAAAGCCCATCTCTCCAAAAATTTGTCAGGTAGCTATTTTGATTTGTGGAGCTATCAATGCCTCTTCACAGCCTGCTTTAGGACTTAATTGACTTTCTAGAGCAGGTGACTCACTCCACTCCTCACACTACACTCAGGACCACTGATGCCTCACAGCCTGTACAGACTGGAGGGTGGTCTGTACTGGTGTTGCCTTTCCCTGGGCTTAGAATTAAAAGCCAAACACAGTTAGAGGGTAAAAAGGGTTTTACCTCAGTATTTATTTAAGGATTCTCTGGTGCACCACATCCAGGTAGAAAGCACTCCTGAATGCACACCGAAAATGCACACCTGAAAGATGCACACCAGGATGCCCACCCCAAGATGCACGCACACAATAATTCGTGTATACAGTTCTAGACCTTGCAAATTATCATATCTATCAAAGATTCCCCAATGAGAGGCTCAAGAGAAGCCCCTGTCCTGAGGAACCTTCCCCCTGGATGGCCCTATCTTGGTTTACAGAATGTGTTCTGGAGAGGACCTTGGTGTCTGGGGCTTTCTGACCCAACTTCAAGGTTTCCAAGATGTGTAGTCTCTTGGCTGAACAGAATTTTGGGTCTAAGCTAGTTATCAGACTTAGGGAATTACAAGTATGTGGGCTAAAAGCACGAAGGATACATGCAAAGCTGTATAAAAGGGTATATAAGAGGGGTATATGAAAAAGCAAAAAATCATCATGGCATCACTGGAGGGTGGTAAGAGGCACAGAGATTCCCTCTGAGCATGAGGAGCAGGCCCAGGATTGTGCTGAAGTGCAGAACATGGCCTGCATCCAGCTGTAGTTGCAAGCCATTGACAATGGTGGTGCCAAGGCCACTGCATTTCCCACTTTGAACGGGGATTTAGCAGGTCTGTAGCTGGATTAATTCCAGTATGACTGGAGCCATGGCAAGGAGTAGACAGTAGAGTAGTATATAGTCATTTTAGTCCTTTGGGTGGGTATATGCCACCTAACACATTAGGTTTCAAAACTATTCCTCATCTGTTGTTATGACTGTTGAATAAAAGATTGTTGTTGGGATCCTGTTGAATAGAAGAGCCCTGGAGAGCAAAGTGTTGGTGACATCTATTAAAAAAAAAAAAAGCATGAACCTAAGAAAGACAAAGTAGTGGAAAGTTCTTCTGTGGGGCCTCAGATGTTTTCCATGGAATGACAAAGACTTGATAGAGACCTCCTTCAGGTGGCTGGTTGTCTCAGGCTGCCTGCACAGTCATGGCATCTTTTGGAACACCAAACTGTCTAGTCTGGCTTCTACTTGGAATGTGACCCCATCTGATGAGAGCTTGCCAGTCTCCACAGACTGCATAGGGAGCTTAAGGGTCTTCCAGAGATCAATTTCATCTTACACTTCTGGAGTGGAAGCAACTCCAGCTGAAAGCTGAACATGTACTCACTTGCTGTGACATTCACAGAGAGACGAAGGGAAAATATCTACAGGGAATAAGGCAAAGATCAGAATCAAAAGACTTAAAAAGAAGAAAGGAAAGAAGATGATACAGAAACACGATACAAGAAGGAAATGACATTGGAGCTGCAGATGGAGAGGCAAGTGTCTTAACACAGAACATTTTTAAAAAAACCCTTCTGTTACTGTTTGGATGCTAGTTTCCCATTTCTTCATAAAGTAGAGGATTCAGTGAACCAGAACTGAAGAACATTTCTTCTATTTCTTGCTTCTCTCTTAAGTTTCAACTTCTGCTAGCAGTAAGAAGCAAGTAGGTAACTGGTACTTTTGTTCTGGCATATCTTTCCTCTAGAATAAATTCCCATATGTTAAAAGATTTGTTTTGATTTTATATGCTTTAAAGATATTTTCCATCAATACTGTTCACATTTTAATTACAATAATTAACATAGTTTTCCAATATTTTTTTGTGCCTTTGATTATATGCCTAAAAATGTTGCAGCTGTGTTTACCTATAGCCTTTTTGTCTCAGGCTTCATCTGAAATGAGAATATCATTTTATATATAGCTTTCTACTGCCTTTGTGAACTGTTTTTCACAATACCCCAGTTTAGCTTCATATACATTCATACAAAAGAAAGTACTCAGCTCTCCCAATTTGAGTGGTTCTGGAACAAAAATCAGGATAGGCAGAATTTCCCAGAGTAAATTGTGTGACTTTTCAAGAAACAGCAAAATATGTTTTCTGTTTGAACAACACAAAAATATGTATTACCAGAGAATGCTTCACAAAAAAACCCCAGTGGTGGAAAGATACAGCTTTGCCTATAGTTATTCAACAGAGGAGGAGATATTAGAAAAACTGTTGATTAGAAACTGAATTTTTATCCTTGTTTCTAGTAGTATATGGAATAACCAAATACTCTTCCATCATCCTTTTTCCAGGGATATTATTTTATCTTCCATGAAGCTGACCTATTTCTGGGAAAAAGGCAAGGTGAAATGTAATTAAGTTTTGTACAGTTGATGTGGACAAGAGATCTCTCACTCATTATCGAAGCATCCACTACCATATGTGGTCTGCAGAGCAGCCAGACATTTGTGGTCAAGCAGCTGCTAAGGATTTCTGATGGGTTAGGCTTAGAAGTCTCTTCATTGGGAATTGGAAAGGTCCATGGAGTGTCCACAGTGGCTATTGGAATTCCCTACCTGCATGAAAGAATCCAAAGAGCATATCTGAAAGCAATTGTTTCATCTAGATTGCTCTGCTGCCAGCTCCAGGAGGCAGCTAGCAGGAAGAGAGGAGTTGCTGTTGGGGTGGGGGATTTCAAAAGAATTCACCAAAGGACTTGAGAATTGCTCTCTATGAAAAGATAAGAATGGAAGGCAAAGATAAACGAGGAAGAAGAGGACAAAACCTGAGCAAAGAAGGAAGAATGAACAAAAAAGTAAAGAGATGAGTAATAAAAAGTGGGTGATCAGGACCTCTAGGTCCTAAGACAGATGTAAAGGAAGCTTCCACATTTCCTGATATTATTTTTCATTGAAAACAGTTTGCCAGAACTGGATGTTTCAAGCATGCATTACCTTGTCCAGTTACTCCTGAAACACACAGTTTCATAAGCCATTCAACAGCCAAATAATTAACTGAGGGATGGAGGCAAAGTATTTAAGCAGGTTTGTCTTCTCTGTCGCTTAGGTAGCATAGTGGAAGCTTTCTTCTGAAAAGCCAGTGGGCTATGGAGCAGCATCACCTTCCTCTATGTTGTGCCTATTGAGTATGTGATCCTTCTTTCATAAACGTGCCCAACAGACTATTCATAATGAGATTGTGCATTTTGCTACATTTTCGTGATGGACTTCCACAGTATTTTCCTGGTAAAAAATGTTATCAGAGGCTGGGATCATGAAATATTATCGACCTCAAGCACTCAGTAATCATGAAACTTAAAAATTGTGAGATTTTTTTAAAAAATTATTTTCTGATTTGCGTTTCTGTGGTGTGATTCAACTTTTGCCACAAATGTGAAGGCTGGAAAGCTGCTGGTTTTTTATGAGACATTGAGATTTCCACTTAAGCAATGTCACTGCAGGGACTACTTTTTCAAGAGAAATGACAAATATTTTAGTATTCATACTAAATTCATGAATTGCTCAGCATTCTCTTGACTTTTGAAGACAACTCAAATTGCTGCATATGTTTTGTGGACAGCCCCTTATTAACTGATCATTCGCTGTGACAACTGCAGTTTTTATTTCTTGGACAGATTCCCCTCTAGACTTTGTAACCTAAATACTGATTTGGCAGTTTACTTTCCTAAAGCAAAAGGAATTAAATTCTTCCTTCAGGCAACTTCAGTGAAGCTGATTTTAATATTAGAACCGATGAAGTTACTTTAGTCATAAAATGTAATCAAAGCATCCAGAATGTCATGAGGTATCTCATACGCCATAAAATGGCACATTCCAACATTAGATATAGTCTGAGATAATTAATATTGTGCTGTAATTCTGAAAGACTCTTTAATTTGCAGGATTTTTTTTTGAAATTGGGCTTTGATTCTGGAACATATATATTTGGTTTATTTCACAGAACACTAGGAAGCAGTCAAATGGGAAGAAATAATTCCTACATTTCACGACTGTGTTCACTGAATGGGATCAAGTCAATTTGCTCCAATGGAGATTTCTGATATACTGTGTATTGGGTCAGAAGCATTGCCTGCACAAGGGGCAAGTCAAGCCCTATTGTCTAAGGTGTGAATTTTCTTCTTTCAGGAGACCTTTATACAATCATAGAATTATTTATGTTGGAAAAGACTCTAAAGTCATTGTGTCCAGCCATTAACTTAACACTTCCATATCCACATCCTTATATAGTCTTTGATTTTTCTGAAAGAATTTGAACTTTTGGCTCTTATAGCAAAAGACACAACATGATGTCTAAGCTCAGAGACCAGCAGAAATGCTGAAACTGATGAAGAACTGGTTGTAATGATAAAAATGTCCAACAGTTTGGGGGTCCTCCATTTCAGGGCTCCAAAGGTTGAAAGTGTATGTTTTACATTATTTTGTGTTTTTTTAAAATGTATGTTTGAGGAAGGCCAGTCACCGACTATGTGTATCAAGAGGTACTTGGATATCTGAGGGAGAATTTGACAGTAAAGTGGGGATCTCACACAACTCGTGTGTTTTCAGCTAGGCTTGGTGCTCACTGTAGGACAGAGAACTGAGTCAGCATTGACAGCTGATGGGTCTGAACACTAAAAATCTCATGTAAACTTGCTCGAGGCAGTTTCACTCCTCAGGACCTGAGGCAGGATTATTTTAGGTTTTAGTCTTGGCTGCTTTATGTGATTCACCTCAGTAAAAATTAAGTTACCTAAAGGCCTCACTATAGAGCAAGATACTTAATTTTAAGCAGCTGAAATTGGAAAAGTTGACCTTGTGCCTTCCTCTAGAGAGCCATCCATGTTCTGGGGGGCATCAGGCACAGCATCACCAGCCGGGCAAGAGGGGGGATCGTCTCGCTCTGCTCTGCGATGGGGTGGCCTTGCCTTCAGTACTTTGGGCATTTTTGTGTGCCACAATATAAGAAGGACATTAAACTATTAGAGAACATCCAAAGGTGGGCCATAGAGATGTTGAAGGACCTTGAGGGGAAGCTGTATAAGGAGAGACTGAAGTCATTTGGTCTGTTCAGCCTGGAGGAGACTGAGGGGACACCTCATTGTAGTCTACAACTTTCTCGTGAGGGGAAAGGAAGGAGCAGACACTGATACCTTCTCTCTGGTGACTGGTGACAGGACCTGAGGGAACTGCCTGAAGCTGAGTCAAGAGGGGTTTATGTTGGATTTTAGAAAAAGGGTTTTCAGCCAGAGGGTGGTTGGGCACTGGAACAGGCTTCCCAGGGAAGTGGTCACAGCACCAAGCCTGACAGAGCTCAAGAAGGATTTGAACAATGCTCTCAGGGACATGATGTGACTCTTGGGGCTGTTCTGTGCTATGAAGGGCAAAGACTTGGACTCAATGATCCTTGTAGGTCCCTTCCAACTCATCTTATTCTGTGATTCTGTGATTCTGTGATTTTGTGATTCTGTGATTTTGTGGTTCTGTAAAAGGGGGTTGTTGTTCAGCTCTGTGTGTTTCAGCACTGTTTTCATTCACTACTCCTGAGAGACAGTAATTTCAGACTTGTAAGGGTGTGGTTCAAAAGCTTTCTTAAGAGCAACTGCAATAATGAGTGAGCATATAGGCATAAATTGCCAATATTGCATATTGATGGTCTTGAAATATTTATATTCATTAAATATACTAGGTTCACAAGTAGAATATATTTTTGTAACTATAGTACTATGAACTGTTTGTGGGATCAAGGACACTGGTGACTTCAGCTGGATCAAAGGTATTCAGAAGCCACATTGTGTCATCAGTGGCAATGCTACAGCCTCAGTGTTTTCAGTAGGTTTTATAGGGCAGGGCCAATACTTTGTTGCTACAGCAGTAGAAATAAAACTTCAGCTGGATCAGAAGGACTAAGAGGAGTGAAAACCCTTGAAACCTTAATTTCACCAAGAAACTAAGCAGAGAGGGTTTTAAAAAGATGCAGGCAGAAAACTTGCCAAGTTGTTATTTGGGATTTGACATCATATCTGGTACAATTTAAAACAGTTGTACAGCTTGAAACAGAATTTTTCACTTTTTGAACCACAAAGCTACTCTTCAACCTTCAACATTTCTGGTGAACCAGGAAGTATTTTGGCCAACCGTTGGATATTCCGTTGGCCACCACATATTCTATGGGTCTGTGCTTTTACTGAACACAAAGGTGACATAATGACTGATTATTATACTCCACTAGACTTCTGCTGATCATTAGCACAACCTCATGGCCTGCAGATGGTACACAGAGCACAGCTTGCCAGCCGTAGGAACAGAAATGAACCCATTGTCTGACAGAGGAAGAGGGATAGGAGTTTGTGGAGCAAGCATCTGCATGCAGGTTGTTGTTCTAACAGGCTGTGAGAGGTGAGAGATGTTCTCATCTTCTGGTGGCTTCAGCAGTCTATTTCAGCAGAACACAGCAGCATACAGCAAGTCACAAAGCAGGTAATTACAATACTGTTTGCATCCCTTTGTTAATCACATTTTGTCCTCATCTCATTCACAAGTTGTCTTGCTGTTGGTGCTGAATATGGGAGAATTTGATTCAGACAAATATTTTAACCTCTGTAAAATGTAAGGCTCCTTTTCAAGTGTCAGAAAAAGAGGAAAAGCATCAAGGGAAACAGGAAGACCATCCTGAAGGAGGGGTCATGGGCAGCATCTACACCCAAAGTAACTACTTTCTATTCTACAAGGAAGTGGGAGTTGAAGAGATTTTTTTCAGTGCCTACTTTTGTTGCAACAAGCCAAACACCTTCCACAAAGACGACTTCAGTCAGTTCTGGAGATCTATGTTGTTGAAAAGATCAGTCTTCAACCAATCTGTGTAAGCAAAGAAACTTTCTTCAAACACTGATGTCACTAGTGACCAGGAGTAGCCTATCTGCTTGATTTTAAGTTTAGAAAACTGATAGAAGAAGCAAACTTGTGTTAAGGAGCAAAAAGCGTATTAGCAAAAAAGAAGCAAAGAAGTGGTCAGGAGAAGAACATGCCAAGGTCTTCACCTTCTCCAAACACCTATGGGAATTCACATAGGAATGTCATGTACTAATGGTGTTAACAAAAACCAGACAGTGTCTTGTAATACCAGGACAGCTCTGCTCCTGAAAACCTAGAGGTTTATGGAGGTTATATTTGAAGCACTGTGTGAAATCTCAAAGTAAAAATAGTATTCCCAATCAAGAGGCCAGATGCAGCAGGGTAGAGAACCCCAAACTAGCAAATGGATGTTGTAAAAGAAAGCAATAGGATTTGAGTCAGGGTAAAGAAGATTAATGGGCCTCGACCTGTCCTGGTTTCTGAGAATATGATGTCACCATCCTTCCTGATGGAGGAGGAGGAAACCATGGCAGAGCCTGAGTTGCTCTTACACCTGAGTGTATGCATGGTCAGAGGGCTCCCACAGGCCTCCAGCACCTGGGTGGCCTTGGCTTTCAGCTGCTGGGCTCACAGAAGCAGAAGGGACAAAGTTAGGGCTCAGGCCAGTTTATTATCAAGGATGGACATGCTTACAGAGTCCCTCTTGCCTAGCTTTAAGCTTTCAGAGAGTCCACATTTGAAGTAGTCAGGCTCATTTTCAGTCAAAAAAGAAAGGTGGACACATTTTTAGGATTCAGTCAACCTTAGCTATTTTAGACATTTACTTTAGTGATGAATTGCAGCCCAGAAACTCCCTTTGTTGGTTGACAAGAAGCTAACTCAGATTTTAGATGTTTAAGTTGGTCAGATGAATCCTGGCCCCAAGACAGAACTGGCCATTATGAGTAGATGTATTTGTCATTTGAAATGTGCATCATACATGTTGTATGGTCTTTTCAATGTCTTTCTCTGTGCTTCTTGCCCTTAAAGATCACCCACCATGAAAATTTCTTGCCCACATTTTTCACCTTTTCTTCTGTGTTCTCTTACTTTTTTTTCCTGCAAAATATTCATGTGCTTCCACCCTTGACTACCTTTGTTTAACAACACTGTCCTTATTCTCCCCCTTCTAAAGTAAATTGAATGACCTATATGCAGGGGTGAAAGGAGAAGGTTTTCTTTTGATCCAGCAATCGTCTCCTCTAGTTTCTTCTCTTGTATCTGGCTGCATGGGTCAGAAGCACGTGATTTGCTTTGTGTTTCTATAGTGCCTTGTACAATGGAGCCTGTTCCATGGCCAGAGCTCTAAGGCACAATGGTTGTACAAAGAACGGGGGAATAATGAATAGTAAATGAAGTAAGAGCTAAGTAAATAGAGAACTATGTTGAGGGAGAGAGGGATGCAGGGGCAGTGATATGAGAGAAGGCCAGAAACAAAGAGAAGGGGAGAAAGAACCAGAAGATACAGTGAGAAGCACTGGAGACTGAGGTTTAGAAGTCCAGTGGCACAGGAGTGGAAGTGAAATGGAAAATAAAAATCAAATGTGAAAAAGGATACTATATGAAAATAATAATGAAAGGTAAATAACATGAGAATAGTACAGAAATCCCAAGAGAGATTAAAAAAACCCTTAAATACTCAGGAGAAAATGGAAGTGAGAGGGGCAGGTGTCAAAAAACCAGAGGCAAACAAGACAAAAAAAGGCATGGTATGCCTTGGGATAAACTAATTGAGTCCAGTCTCTTAAGAACACAATGTTTTAAGCTTAATTTTTTTTTTTTTTCACATTTATTCAGAGCTTCTTGCAACAGTATATTTATCAGCTTTTTTTGCTAAGGTGATAGAATATCCCCTTTTTCCACCTGGTTGCTCTGCAGTTTATGTTCAGAAATGACTGAGTGTTAGTGGGCAAAGATAAAATCCACACAATGAATTTTGCAGCCCGAGAGTGACAATGTTCTGTCCTGCCATGTCAGCCAGAGCCTGCCCTTGGATGCACAGCTCTCACTGAGCTACACTTGTACAGTTGAGGGTAGGGCTTAGTACTGCTCTCCAGCATACAATTAACACAGAAGGTCTATACATTATCTCATCTTGCATTTTTATTATTTGCAGCTTATTGTTCAACTGAGCATGTATCATTGGTTAATTAATGCTGCCAACATTCTGCTCCACTAAATGATTGTTTAGCCTAGAGTGGAATAAAATATTACAATGACTAATACAGTATCATTATGTAACAGAAAATTAAAAATCTGATAATTTGATTGGAAGTCTCAGGTGAGTTTTTTGTATAAAAGTGTTAACCTCAAGTAGCTATAAACAGGTAAATGTTTTATTCAGCTGACTGATAAGGAATAAATGCTTATGATATAAATTATGTATAATTAATACTCCTGGGATAAAAAAATGTATGCTAATAGGTTGTCAGTTAATTAGGAAAGGAATATGAGGTAAACAAAGGTGATTAGAATTTACCCTGGGACTATAAACAGAAATTGTGCCTTAAATAATCTGTAAAAAACCCTCACACATTAAACAGCAAATACTTCAGTTTTAATTCAGAGCGAAAACATAATGCTTTATGGAGAAAGGCACAGAGGAGATGTTAAGTGAAGAAGCAGCTTGTGATAGAAGATCTGCAGGCTACAGAGTAACTCACCTTCCCTGTTCTGCTTTACCTCGGTTTGTGTATTGTCTTGGTCTATCCTCAGGTAAAAGAAGGCTAAAATAAGCTTTGTAAAAATTATGGCAAATAATGTGCTGGAGGACCAATTTTAGCTCATAAAATTGACAGCTCTTAACAGTTGGTCTTAAATCTGCAACATGGGAAATGTTCCCCAAATCAGTTTATCCTTCTTACCTGCCCTTTGACTCACTGATCCTCCTTGCTTCTGCCAGTATCTTTATGTGATAAATGAGACCACCCTCTTTCCTGCCATTCTGTAATTTCATTTGCAGTAGACATTTGAAATATTTTCTCATGAAACAGGACTGAAGTAGAGAAAGACATGACAGAGATGAATGTTCATTACAATCTCAGCCAAGTCTTTCCTTCGTGTTAGAAGGGGACAGATCCGCGTTGCCTTCCAAAAACAGCCACCCTGGACAAAAATGAAGATTCACCTCCCCAGTGCCTTGTTTAGGACAGCTACAAAAAGCAGCTATCAAGGGAAGAGCTTAAGAATGAAACAAGTATGTATGACACTTCTAGTACTCTCCTAGTCTTCAAACACTTACAGCTCGTGGGCTTCCTGGCCTGGATATATGCTAATCTCCAATGAATTTATTCTTCATTACTCTGGCCATTCCTCCTTTGAATGTATGTAAACATGAGCTATTCCTGAGACCATCCAAGGAGAATGATGAGACCACCAGCAAATCCACCAGCAAATGCTGAGTGGAGTCAGTGCAAGACACTCCCTGCAATGCCATGCAAAATAGACTGCCACTGTCAAAAGGAACATAGCCTTATTACGGGTTGCAGAGGGAAGGGAATTTTTGGATTGTTTAAAACTTAACTTGAAGCGGGACTGGCTAGGGGGTAGGAGAGGTCTCAGTGCCAGCCACCGGAACGAGAGGCTGTCAACCTAAGGGGCTCACTGGTCCCCATTCCAGTGACTGTCTAAGAACAGCTACTGGAGAAACCTAAACTGGGGGTTACATACTCCACCAGTGGATTTCAATCCAGATAGCTGGAGAAGATGAACATGACTGAGCCTCCGTGCTGTTCATGTGTGTTGAGTGGAGTGCGTGCTCGCGTGGGTGTTGTTAAAGGCACTGTTCTCTGTGCTGATCCATGGGGCCAGCCACATGTCTGTGTGCTTGTGTGCCTTCTGGGAATATGTACCCTGCTGCCTTGCCACTGGCTGGACCTGGAGACTTGCTACGGTGGCAGCCTTGCATCCATGGGGACAGGAGTGACCCTGGGACAAGAGGGATCCCCATGGGGGCCAAAGCTGCTGCATTCGGTTACCTCTAACAGTACACAGCTGCAATCCACAGCCTAAAACAGAACACATTCATGCCCCAAGGAGTTGCACAGGTCAGGCACACACTGCTGGCTGCTGTTTTTCCTGAATTGCTCTCCTCCTACCTAATTTGACAGCCTCAGGTTCGTGTCTCAGAAGAGAGAGTGAAAGTTGGCACCCACCTCCTCTCTATGTGCCTTTCATGAAAGTTCATGCAAGCAGTGCTCTGAGAAAGCTATCAAAGTATGGAGGGATCACCACAAAACAGAGCCCTCTGGAAGTTACCACCTGCTTTCTGCAACAAACTGCAGTTACAGTAGTGGCTATGGTACAGACAGACACAGCTTTCCTCCTGCAAAACACCTTCTCTTTGGAAAATGACTTGAGTTGCCATAAGAACTGCTTTTTGGAGCTTTTTAAAATGACTGTAGGGGAGTCGAAGGCTGCCACATTCCTAACTATATTCTTCAGGTCTCATAAGATGGACTGAATCAGGTCAATGTTGTTTTCCTAAGGTGCAAAAAAGAACATTTTTCTGTCCCTTACACAATTTAGTCATAAAACTGACAAGAAACCTTTTGCAAAGGTTCATCCTGCAGGGTGTGTCATTATCAGTTTCTTGGTGAATCAAAAATATAACTTTTAAAAAAATCATTGTAGAAATCAGTGTCTAATTTCCCATGAAACTCATCTCCATAGAATGGTGTAATTCCTGGTGGAGCAGCTTGGTAAGTTTGGTGTGTTTTCTTATACTTAGGATCAGTTCAGGAAATGCATAAATTAAATCTCCATTGTATACTGTACCGTTATGTGAGGGAGTAGCATGGACTGGAGTTGTAGGGCCAGACCTGAGGATGACCCAGCACTGGCTGTGCCCCACCCACGGGACACAGTTCCAAGGTGATGGTAACAGGCTCCATTGACACACCCCAACACAGCAAGTGATGAATCAGGGCCAGAGCACAGGCAGGGCCTCTAACCAGGACTAAAAGGAGATGGAGGCAGAGATGGGGCTGGAGATCAGCACTGCTGCACCATCACTGGGACAGGGACTGAAGGTCCTGGGGGGCTGCAATGTGGTCCTGAGCAAGGTGGAGTGAGGTCCCAGAGAGGCTGGGATGGGACACTACTCTTTGTGCCCTCAGGGCCCTGACAGATACATACTGGATGATTGCTTAAATTATGTGAGATAAAGAAGTGCCATAAATTTATTATTAGTAGTAATATTTATATCCCTGTACCACCTACACAGGCTAACAGACAATGACCTTTCCCAAGAGTAGTAGGAGAAGTGATATCTGAATGACAAATGGTAGAAGACAACAAAATATATGCATTTTCCCTGAGATTTTATCCACACAAGAATAAAATCAAGATAATGTTGGCTTGGGTCAGGATATTTTTCAAGATATTGATTTTTGTCTTTAGATATGGTAATTTCACAATTATACAGAAATCTACAGAATATGATATAGCAAAATATGTCTAAAACAAAAGAGAATCTCATGAAGGCAGCTAGCTTTGCTGCATGGTGCAGATATGGCTAAATACTTGCATACATTTGGGCTATCAGAAAGTGGTATTTGATTTCACCCAGGTATCAAGCTACCACATAAAGTATCTGGAATAAAAATCTTTCAAGCATAGTATATGACCCCTTCAGCTCCTTTTAATGCATGGAAGATAGGAAAATACTTTCAGAAGGAAACTTTTTAAAGTCATAAGACTTGTAAACATAACTCAAAATATAAAAGAAGATATCTGACACCTGGATCTCTTCAAGTTCACATTTTGAATTATCTCAGCACCACAAATTAATTCTGCATTTCTAAGGTTGCTTTTGCACAGTTTATATGCCAGTGATTAAGACCGTATCTATTTTCTTCCTCCAAAGGCTAGGCTGAAGATGGGAAGCACAAAACATTTTTCCGACCTTAAATATGGAGGTTTAAAATTACCAAATGTAAAGCTCTAGAAATGGGCTTTTAATTTGGCTCAGGCTTTCAGAGTCTGGCAGGCTGATGAAGTGCAATTGCCATGGGTGAAAGCAGAGCATCAATTAACAGACACATGCAAGGTTGGCACCTACCAAAAATTCACCCTGAAAGATTTAAAGACAAATAACTCAGTGATCAGACACACCTGGAAATCTTGGAACAAACTTCACAGAGTTATGAAAATTAAACCCACTAAAAACTTCCAGTTGAGTATCTGGAACAATGCTATGTGGAGGCCAAGGAGGGAAATGATACTGTGTATTACTTACTGTAAATAGCAGATTATTTATGGAGCAGATTTTAAATAAATTTCTAGTGGTACAAAAGACAGTCAGTGTTACAGGTAAAGAGCACAATAACCAGTCTGTTCCAAAAAAGGTTCTCTGAAGACCCAAAGGGTCTGAATCAAAGATATTGAAGTCTGTAAACGTTTTTTCCATTTACTTCAAAGTGCTTGGAATCAGACTAACAGCTTGAGAAGTCAGATTAAAGCCTTCACAGATGTACAGGGGTCTCTGGCTTCCCAGATGAGTTCAGCCGATATTTTACGATTGAGTAAAAGTTAAGAGTAAAAGCAAATACTTACAAATACTTGGTGTTTGCCTTAAGATGATTCAGGATGTAAATCTGTTTAAAAACACTAGATCAACTCTGACCTTTTTTTGAATATTTGAAGTGTCTTGTGAAGGCTTTGGGGTCACAAATAAAATTCCTTAACTAGAAATACGCCAAATCTGAGAGGTGTGGAAATAGTCCTCAGTGAAGTGAGTAACTGCTCCCCAGCACTTGCTCTTGTGTATTGTAGTCATATCTTTTAGATA
Source organism: Rhagologus leucostigma (assembly GCA_013397725.1). Classification (NCBI taxonomy): domain Eukaryota; kingdom Metazoa; phylum Chordata; class Aves; order Passeriformes; genus Rhagologus; species Rhagologus leucostigma. The sequence goes on from VZTD01002291.1 coordinate 650,188, forward strand.
GTATACTAGGAAAACTCTAAGAAATTAAAACGTACTTTCAAAGAACATATTTATACGATCAATTTTCTTGTTATCAGAAGAAAGTTTATGTCGATGAATTCTTGAAAGGCAAGACCAAATGTAGAAAATATCTATTCAGGATGAAAATATTACCAGACTATTGATCATTCCTTTCATGAAAATGCAGAAATTTCTTCATTATGAAAGACAATGCAATCTGTTTAAGACACTGATATTTTTCAGAGTTTTTAAAATTGCTTTCTAATGGAGTCGGTATTGCTTGGGCCTCAGTTCAATAAAGCACTTCAGAGTGTGTCAACCTTAAGTTTGGCAGGGTTTATGTGCCACTGACTTGATCTTAATCATTAGCCATGAAATAAACGCTTAAATGCTTTGCTGAACAGTGCTGTTTTTAAAGCACATTACACTGAAAGAAGCCCCAACAATACATCCTTTTCATACTGGTCTTCTCCCCTCTCACTCTTGCTGAAAAACTCCTCTGGTTTTCTTTTCTCCATCTCTCTTCTATTTAGATTGGTTGTATTCACCTGTTCTCAGAGACCCCAAAAGGTTTTGAGGGACTCTGCACTAAAAAAGTCAGGGCCTCCACTGTCTTCCTTGAGTTACAGTGCTGTGACCTTTATTCCTTCCCAGCATTTTCACTGGCTTGCAAACCAGTTCACATAAGTAACTAAATCACACGGTGTTTTTATGCTGTATCTAATTAAGTGTATACAGGTGCTTTTGTCTATGCTACAAGTTGTAAATTCGGTTTTAGGAAGAGCTACTCAGAGCTGAACCCACCGGGAATATGTTATATAAAAAATAATTGGGATGATTGTTTTAGTAATAATTTTAGCCTAGTAATGCTATGTATACAATACTGAAGATGAAATTCACTCTATTAAATCTCTAGCAAATTCTGGATTGGCAGCATTGTTTGAAGTTTCTCAGAAAAACACATTATGGTTGAGATGGTTTGAATTCTCTTTCAGTGAATTGTTCTGAGCAGAGTCTCTTGGGGAAACTAAAGATGACAATTTAAGAGACATTTCAGACACAGATGTATCTGTCAGTTCCAAAGTAATTTTTGAGAGGGCCAGAGACTTGTGGAAGGCTGGTATGTTATAGCTGAGAGTATAGAAGAGCAGAGCCCAGGTAGGCACAAACAGGTGCAGCCTTCTTGAAGTCAGGAAAAATATTCTGATTTGAACCAGCTGAGATCTTGCTATCTGTAGTTTGGCTTAGGATATACAATTTGTTCTGGCTCAGAGATTCAGTTCTGACTTTGAAATAAATTTTTTTTTGGGGAGGCAGTAGCGACCAGGTGTTCTTTCCAAAAGAGCTTTGGATTTAATCTGTACTTGGTCATGATGTATTTTAGAATATCTCTCTACCCTTTTCTTGGATAGGTCTAATAATTATTACTCTGAAATAAGAGGTGGTTTTTAATTCTTCTGTTTCTTTAGCTGCATAGGTATGGTATGATCTGTGTCTGTCTTTTATTCATAGGTCTGCTTCAGGAGAAGGGAGAAATGAAACGAAGAATAAACACAGGGTAGGAGCAACAAAATAAAAGAATATTTAAATGATTTCAAATGGATTGTAAAGTGTTGAATCATAAAGGATTGGCAAAAAAGCCCTCTCTCTTCATGAGGTCTGGCTAATATTAGGAATTATTGCCTCAAACGCTGCAGGTGTGGATCCATTTCTTTCATTACTAGCAAATGGGGTTGCAACTGCCTTTGACAATGTAAAAGCTGCACAATCCCCATGCCCCAGGGCAGACAATGATGTTGGTGAGATGCTGATTTTAGGATAGAAAATTACAATGGTTATATAGTAAACAGCACCTGGAAGTTTACTAATGACTTTTTCAATTAACAGTAGCACTATGGTCTGATTATTCATGCATGCTTTCTATGAAAGGAAAGAAAAGAGGCAGATGTTGAAAAGAATCATCAGTTGAGGGATATTTTTAATTTTTTTTTGTAACTGGAGGTAGAGCCTCTTTTCTGTTGTCACTACTTCTGATAATGATATGCCAAAACTAGTGAATTAGAAGGTTTTAAAAAATTTTAACATATTTGGACTGTTCTACTCTCCCATTAACTCCATATACTCGCATGAAACGTGCATGAAAATGGACAAGTATGTGTATATGTGTGTATGAATCTTTACACAGACTTCATTCTCTGCCTGTGGCTTGATATGTAGTTTTGGCATCCAAGTAAGAAAAAATAAAAAAATCCCACTGAAAACTGCATGGCCATGCAGTTCTTCAGCTTTAACTACTGGATCTTCTATGATAACAATGGCTGGATCTCTCCCCTTAGAAGTCCACCAGGTGTGCACCTGCCAGGTTTGTTATTTTAGAGTGCTGAGATTTGAAAACACCCCACCATCTGCAGCATAAATTTAAAAGTACAGTAAGGCACACTGGTACCTCATATATTTCCTCTCTCTCTCTAGTCATCATTTATTTTCACAGCTGTTCTCGACCCACTGCCAAGCAAAGACCTCTTCAATTTCTTTTCTATCATACTGAGGCTTATTCAGTATCTTAACAAAGAATGGGTGAGGCAATGTTCATAAAATACAAGCTCACTTTTCCTTTAACCCTTTGTAAATTGCCACAACTAAATCTTTTGGAAGTCTCTGAAATGTTCTCATCTTTTCTCTGCAATAGGCTGTTGCACATTATTCTTACAGCACTTTGAGCCTGATATTGCATATCCAAGAAATTATAGCAAGAAATTATTAGGAAACTTCGGATATTCATGCTTGTATGTCAGGACTCAGCTCTTCTGGGGTTTGTTGGTCACTGATCTTGTGTTTATAAGGGCAGGTAAAACCATGCATGTTTTGTTCTTATCTCTGGTCAGGCAGCTTATACAGAAGTTGTGGAAGACCTTGCCATGGGGTGAAGTTGATAATATGGTGAATGTGAACTTGGGTAAATTCATTCTCTGAACCAAGGCCAGGGCTGGACACATTATGTGCTGCTGTCTGTACAGACTCCTGGTTTGCCACAGATTAAAATTTCCATGTTGCTTTTCTGATTAGTGTCCAGGAGAAGCAAGTGAGACTGAAGTTAAATTTTTTAGTACTGGCTAAGTGATTGCTGGATATTTCAGACATCTTTGGTATCTTCTGAGATATCTGTAATGCGGGGTTACTGCTTCTAGTCTTGGAAACTAAGTTGTCTTGGACCTATCTAAAACCTAGCTGAGAAAGATGTCAGGCACAAGCCAAGGAATCACAGCAAACACTGGACCAGAGCAGGATGATGAGCTGCAAGGCAGGATTCACCTCCATTACCCTGCTGAAAGAGCAGCAGTGATGAAGTGTTGTCCTGCTGAGCAGGACATGGGTCTGACCTGACACGGGACCTTCCTGTGTGCTGAATGTCCTTGGTTGGGCTGTTATCTTTAACTGCTGAAATTCAGCCCAGGGAAAGGGCTGGTCTCATCCAGGTAACACTGTGCTTTTTCTTCATGTTTTTGCATATAGATATGAAAATCTTTTTTTAGATTTCTTCATCTCCTTACTTTAATGGACATTTATGCTCCCTAATTACTCTGGACTCCCTTGGGCTTTTTATTTCTTATTCAAATTAGGACACTTCACATTTTCAGGTTTAACTTTCACATGTGTTTGGAAAATACAAATATACACTTATATATGTAATCTATTATCTGTCTATCTAAACCTACTCAGGGGCAATCTGAGAATATAAATGCCTCTCTGAGATATGGCTAGCAAATGAGAATGTCTGACATTGTTAATGAAGTCAGCTGTAACAGTTCAGGTATGCAAGTACTTGTCCAGTCACTGGACAGGTTCTTTCTCAGATGAATTTGTGCCACCTCAAACAAACAGGACGAGGAAGCCAGGACAGACGCTCCGTGAGCTTATATTATTTTATTCGCCTCATAAACTTGACAGGAGACCTCAGAGATAATACAAGCTCGCGTTGCTGGCAAAAACCCGAGATTTCCTGGTTACACAGCATTCTTAAAAGCTTTTCAGCCAACAGCAGTAGTTCTAGAGGTTACAGACAGCTGTTTCAACCAATCGTCTACATTGCACGTACACTTGTTAAAACAATACTTGCTTGTTTTATACCTTATGTAACAAAGCATAATATTCCATTATTAAGCTTAACTTTATCTTTCTTGCTAAGCATATTTTTTGCAACTTCTAAAAGTTCTCTCAGCTAGGCCTAGAAACATGGCTCTTTGTTCCCATGTCCTTGTTCTAATGCATAATTGTATATTCTAATTGTACCTTCTTTTTTTATTTTCTCAGGCGAAGCTGTTTCCTAAAATCTTTCTGCTTTATTCTTAAAACCTGCTTTTGTTTCGCACCCTTAGAAATCCCTTTACCTTTTTCTATATTTCCTACAGATTTGCATGCTCTTCTGGCCAAGAGTGTCATGCTTTTATGAGCTGCATATAATACACATTGTGTCTGTTCAAGTACACAGTGCAGCATGAAAAAAAGTTGAGTAATATTAGCATAGAGACATTGAAACATCTAGATACTTAGACTTTCATTTACATAATCCAGTTAAACTGGAGATATGCACACACGTGTATATAGTATGGATAAAAAGAGTAAATAACAAACTTTAATGTCTCAAAATTCAATTAAGACAAATGAAGTCACATAGATATCAAGGCAGTTGTCTGAGTTCAGTGAATTGCCTCCTGGACTTTGGAAAAAGGACCTTGTTTGTGCAGGGGCAGATGTACAAGAGGAGAAGGTGGTTGAGGGAAGCTGGACTCCATCCCACTCCAGCCGTCCACATGATGTGGTTGGCATCTTTTGTAGTCAGGTGAAGAGAAGGTGGCAATGCGGCTGTGTGGTTTCTGCCATGTCCAATTTTCCTCATGTCAAGTGCCGGTTCCTTGCCAAACCAAGTACTTTCTCTGTCTTGTGAATCCCACTTGAATCCCTTAATTTTAAAGCCTTTGAAATGCTGGATTTTCAAAATAATTTTTAATTGCTCTTTACCAGGTTGGATAAGGTATGTAATTGTTATCAAGATATCAGATAAAAGACAATTAATTGCAAATATCATAGCAAATGAGACCTTTGAGACAAATTATTCTATTTCTCAGGTTCCTATGTCAAACCAAGTGGTTAGCAAGAGTACCACACACACTGCACAAATTATTTTGTATTCCTGATCAGCATTACTTGGAATTGTCCTGGTATGCCACCAAAACTGTGGCTGACTTGGATTTTCTGACTTGTCACTGTTTTGCAGTTTTTTCTCAAGGGAAGATCCTGCAGTCAAAGAAACTAATCTGAAGGAAGAGAGTCTGCAATTTAAATAAAACAGAAATAGGATCTTCAGGATCTGCTAGGCGTGGAGAGACACCAAAGATGAAGCAAGCTATTACGCTCCTACACTACAGTGAATTAAGTCCATCAACATACTGATTCAATTGTGAGGTCCACAGAGGAGTGGAGCAGTATGAACAATGTGGCTTGTCCAGCTAGAGAAAGCTGTCTTTATGACTGGTGTAGAAAAATTAGGGATACTCTTTGGTGCTATTTTGAGGATCAACTCACAGTCTTGTAGCTGGTAAACAGAAAAGGGTATAAAAAAGGATATTTTAATAAGCTCAATTAAGCCTTTCTTATGGTGCCACACATAGTATCTGGAGTGTAAGAACACACTTTGCAACCTGTAACACTGGATTTTTTGTATCTTGATCAATCAAACCAGGACAGTGTTCTCTGGCCGTGAAAGGCATGGACCGTTTGGGAACAGCTGTGCTTGATGTTGACCTAGAATAAATGTACGACTGATAAGAGTGCAACTGCCTGTGCTTATATTTGCTGCCCTTGTGAACACTGTTGAAGTGTCTTTAAATTAGCTTGTTTCGGCTTGGGGCCTAATCCTGCCAGCACATTTTTAGCAAATGATCATGTGCCATCAGTGGGAATAAACCAAAATAAACAGAATCTGAGTGTGCTCAGTGCCTTTGAAAACTGGACTGTTTATTAACATATGGGGTTTTTGTTTGAGAGCATTTGAAAATTATGCTCACTTTTTCATTTCCTTTGGGTTTTTTGCCGCTGTTTTGGAAATTCTTACATCACAATATGCAAACAAACTATAATATACCTCAGCCATGGAAAAGAGTACCAGTAATAGCCAAATTCTCACTTTTATACCCCAAAGAACTGGAGAGGTCAGGAAGATAGTATTTGGACTAACAAAACAGACGTTAAAATGTTACACTAAATAGAAAAGACTCTTATGACTATCTAAAACTGTAATTGCAAAACTATTTTAAGATCTTTACTAACAAATGCAAGTGATTAAAATTACTAGAATGATATTCTAGTAATCTAAACAGAATGAATTCTGTTTTTGTGTTTCTGGTCATAATCATGTTCTCTCATGTCAAGAGTAGACTCCACTTTACTGTCCTTGGTTAGTTCACCATTCATAGTCAGCCAGTAACCATTGACAGATTTACCCAGCAGAAAATACCGAATGGGAACAATGACAGCTGAGCCAAATACATTTAAAAAGAAATAGCATTTCCTGTGTTCTGTGCTACCTGACAAATAGCACTTTGCTAAGCTGTGGAGTGGGAGAAAACCGTGGAGAGCAAAGTACGAAAGAAGAAGGTAGTAGTGATGTTGTTGGTGTCACTCTTCTTCTGAGTCAGATCTGAACTTATGCCCCAGCCTTGTGTTAGGTAGTATGGTGCTGCTGAGATTGCTGTGTTTCAGCTGAGATATCAAATAAAGGTCCTGACCCTGTTCTCATTAGAGATCCCTGGGTACTTGTTCTCATTAAAGATCTCCTGGCACTTTTCAAAAGGGAAAAAGTGTTAACCCCAGTGTCTTGGCCAAATTCCAGCTTGGGTAATTACGTTCTGCCTACCTAAATTCCCTTGGCTGCTTCAATTCAATGTTATTTTTAATTTCCTCCCTAAACCTTTGTGTAGTATTTTCGTATATTGGGAGAAAACTTCCTCTTGCACCCTAGATTTGTTTGCATTTTCGAGGTAGAATTGAAATTTGTATATAATATTAATAATTTGTTAAGTCTACAGAGGACTAAAAGTCTTATCATTTAATGCAAAATCATTTTAGAATGTAATCTAAGTCTTTCCTCTCTTGCAATGATCAGTTTTACACAATTATTTCTTCTAAGAAAATACTTTTTCAGATGGATAGTTTGAAGGTACTGTTTACATTATTTTAGATGATGCTTTTTTAATCAAATGATATGGTGCGTATTGAATATCAACACCCACAGAATATTTTCAGCTTAGAAACCATTTGTTTATTCATTTTGTTATGAGCATGAAGAGACAGAACACAGAAAATGGGTGTGGAGAGAAGGGTACTGACATTGTGTGCTTTGAATGACCTGTTTGCAGAAAACCATTCTACAGAAAGAACACGAGCCCATCAAACACAGAAGATGTTAGTCCCATCACTTCCAGTCTTAATGGAAGATTCTCTGTAGTGGTATAGGCCATGGAACAAGAACCCACAGAGAATAAAACAATTAGCATTAATTGAATATAAAGAGTGTAAGTCCTCTTTGAGGTTCCAGCCTGTTAGGATATTAAAGATAAACCCAAGCTAGACTATTGAATAAAGTGTATACCTTCAAGTACACACTCAAACACATGTTTCACAAGGTTCAGAAGAGCTGGTTTGGTATGGCCTTTCATGGGCAGAAGTCACTCACAGTTAAAAGTTAAATTTTCTCAGTGATCCATCTTGAGATAACACAATCCCCAAAGGCTGGTGGTGATGCAGGGACTCTTGTCCTATCCAGTCCAGCTGTGTTCTGATTCAGTTCAATTTCACTGCTCAGGACTGGTAAATTTTGGCTCCCTGTACAATCAGTGGAAACAGACGGCTTCAGACAGACTACTGCAAATGCAGTTTGGGTTTCTGAGCAAACTCTTGCAACAAAGGACACAAACCCAGGCACTTACACACATCTTTTCAGAATGGAGGTTGCGATATATGTGCAAAATATGTTAATCTTCTGAGGGATTTCCCATGCTAGTTATTTTTTGTTCAGGGAAGCACTTTTGTTTGTTTCTTGGTATTCCACTGTCATCACAGAGTTGCAGTTCCTTAAAGAAAGGGATCCTGGAAAGATGAGAAAGAGGGATTGTGAGCCTGATCCCACCTGGTTCTGCCCAATATTTTAGTTTTGGAAAGCTGACAGTGCTGAGTTGCTTGTTTGCAGAGATTACTTCTGTCCAAATGTTGAAACCTTTGATGGGAAGAAATTGTTTTTGGTTTTTTTTTTTTTACCTGCTTTCAAGTGTGGAGGGTTTATTCAACGCCTGGTTGCTTTTTAATTTGTGCTACTAACTTGATGTTTTGCTGATCTGTTTGCACAGATTCCTCTAAATTACACATTATTTTCATTATAATTTGTATCTGTTTTTTAAAAAAGATAATCTTACCAGAGCTGTTGCCATGAAAATAAATTACAATTAAGAAGTCTATAATTACAATATTATCCTGCAATTATCACTAAAAACTACAATACAGTACAGAACAATAAAACAGGAACAAGAGTTGAATAACTCGCACACTCCAACTTTGTTGAGTAACACTAAACAGTTAACTGTAAACTAAGAAATAACCAGAAATCCTGAGCCAAGGCTCCCATTTGGACTGAAGTCCTTGTTCTGGATAGTCCTGTTATGTGAGATTAGAGACTTTTCTGAGAACTTTACAAATAAGCAGGTCCTGGGAGAAGGGCGGGTGGAGTGAGATGTCCTTGGTCTGAAACTCTCTGGTGTTAGTACCTAAAAATAACCACCATGCCAGGGACTGGAAGGACACAGCTCCACCCAGGGCTGCTGGGAAGCTCCTCTTTGCCATAGGGTGATGCAGAGGTAGGGACAGGAGCGCTGGATTTGAAGAGACAGATTTTTCTTCTCTCTTTAAAGCGACACCCTGAAATCCCACAAGGTGTGAAGAGGTGTGAACAAGATCCCACACCAGAGATGGTGTTTATGGTAGCCACTACCATGTGACATTTAAGGTGATGGGTGATACCCACTGGGGTAGAGGATGAACATGTGACAGTCTTGATCTCATCTACCCTTAGAGCACTCTTCTGAAGTATAATTGAAGACAATGGGAACATAGGACTAATTTTATAACTATTTTAGTTCCTACCTATTCATACTTCCCTGCTTTTTGAAGCCCCCCTCAGCATCTTATAGATACAAAAGTCCTAAGTGATTTATCTAAAGTGTGCTTTTGGGTAGAAAATAGCAAACAGAAAACAAGGCTAAAGAAATAACACAATTACTGATGCCTTGATTTCTGGCCAGCACTTCTCCCTGTTGTAAAGGGACATTATTTTTGCTGAAATGAGAGATTTTTGCTGAAATTGGAGATAGATATACTCTATGAAGTTTTGCTAATTTTTCAAATAAATTAATTTGAAACAGAAATAGCATTATACATTCCTTCTAAAACTCGTAGCAGGGAAGAGTACTGAGATGTTCAAATTTCAATGTCACCTATTAAATTTTATTTTCCATTAATTTTCTGCAGTTTGAACACTGTTCTTAATTTTATTTCCTTTTAAAAAATAAATCAAGGATTTAAAAAGCAAAGTATATACAGAACTTTTCCAGCAATTTTGTACTGCTACATGACATACCTATGCTGGGGCTGCTGCTTGTATCCTGAATACGGCCTGGTTTTTGGATAGCTTTGTCAATACGAGCTGAGACTTGTCCCACTCCATCTTGACAGCCAGCAGGACCTGAGACATGTAGCTTAAAGCTTTCTTGAGTTTGTTTCAGTTACAGGCACTGTTTTACATCTTCTTAGCATAACCTAGAATGAGAACATATGTCTTGGAGCCACACATGATACTACTTCAGATGTTTCTGTTACTTAGGAGGCAATAAAAGTCAGGATTTTTCTACCATCGTAATTACTGAGGCAAATGCAATCTCTAGAACCAGTTAGAAAGTGCCATGGGGAAGTGGCATTTGATATCTGCAAGGAATATTCAAAAAATATTGTTGTTACCCTCTTGCCACAGGAACCAAATCTGACCATATCTAAAAAAGATGCAAATGGAACTCACAGGGGATATAAACCCCTGGGTTTACCCATCAGTTGGTCTTATATGGAGGTCAAAGACTTGTTCTTAGTTCTCCATTGTGCAAGGGCTCTATTTGTACAATGAGCCAAAATTAATGGAATTGGTATCCCTTTCTTGCAGGGTCGTTTCTCTTCACGATCATGAGTGGAAATGTTATTTGCCTAGTCAGCTCCCCCCATTCTGGAAGTCTCATCTTTCATGCTGAGATAAATCCATTTTTCACAAAGTAGAAGACTTATTCCATGGGAGTGTCCAGCTGGAACAGCTAAACCAGAATCCTTAAAGTATACCAATTTCCAGTAAAAGTCCCCCAGTTAATTTATTTTCTGCACATACCAGTTGACTCTTTGCTTTCTTGAAAGAGTAATTATTATAGAAGAAATTATTATTTGAGAACAGAATATCTGAAAAAGGAAGAGAATTAGCATAATATAGTAGAATAACAGCCCTGACCAGACGAGCCCTAAGTGTCACAGCAAGTTCTTTGATCTACTCCAAGAACACTGCAGCCACAAGCTTGCTTTTCCCCTCAAGACAGAAAGTTGAATCACAGTATTTCCCAAAATACTTTAATGAGCGAGAATTCCAAATTAAATTAAAAAACCCTGTAAGGACACTACACCGCAAAAATACCACTCACCATAGAGTTTTTTAACCAACTGTGTTTTATTTCAAATAATAACAGTAATTAGAAATACATATCTAAGAAGCCTGAGCAGATTAGTTAAAGAGCATTTTAGGATTATAAAAGCACTTTCCGTTGCATCAACCAGATGTCATTTCAAATGCTACTGTTTGGATTAATTAACTGAGTTCAGGACACCACATATATTAAAACTGGTAGTTGTACTACCCACCCCCCCCATATTCTTTTGTAATTTGTTATTAAAATCTTGGCCAATTAAAAAAACACAATCTATTAAGTAAAACAGCACACTGAACCAATCAACAGTAATTACACAGACTAAGAACCATTTAAATGATTTACGGCAGAAATTAAATTATTTTAAGATGCTTCATAAAGGTGTGGTATGTTTCACACATGCACATACAGTATGCAGAATGTATGGAGTCTGTGTTAAAATGCTGTGATTAATTGCCTCACAGAAATGCCATAAATCATGTATTTTAGCCAAAAAATCATTATAACGGTATATAATTGATTTAAAGCATTATTCTGGTTAAGGAATACAGCTATAAAGTGCTTCAGACTTTAGTGTAAGAGCAATTCTATCTCTCTTATTGAGATACTGAATTACTTTAATAAGTCTGTAAAACTATTTTATAAAGCAGTAGCTTTTAAATTACTTTCACCCTAGCAGAGATTACGATCACTTTCTGGAATATAATGCAAATACATTTCTCAGCATATTAATAAATCCTAAAATTTGCTGCATTGAAGACTGGAGAAAAAGTGCTGTCTTTAAATATGGGTGGCCATCCTCTAGATTTTCCTTTAGGCTAAAATAAATTAAGTGTAGATTAACTAGTTTATGATAATGCTTCCTTGTCTATACCAAAAAGCACAGTAGAAGTTTGACCACTTTAAACTGGATCAGTTCACCTGGGTTGGGCCCAATGTCCAGTCTCCAGTCCTGGCCCATGACAGGTGCTTGGTTTAGAATTTAAGAGAGAGAATTTAATTTGGTTCAGAATTAACAAATACTTCAATACTTTTGTCATCGGCCTTCCCACATGGTAAGTCATAATTTTCCTCCCTTTGCTGCTCTGGTAGATGCAAGACCTTCACTAGAAGACCTGCCCATTAAAGAGCCAAATCCAAAATCAATGACGAAGAAATTTTTCAGTCATATCTGTACCTCAGTGACTGTCAGAAAAGAAAATTACTTTTAGATATAAGATCTCATTATGTAGAGTTGCTTAAATGTTAAAGTTAACATTTAGTAAAAGATATCAGTGTAGCTACATGAAGCTTTGGTTCCTTTATTGTTACAAAGAATGACCTAACAGAAGAAAGGCATTGGAAGCCTTTGCAGGCTCTTTAGCAACTTACAGTGAAGCTGGGTGAATAACTATGAATGAAATAGCTGATAAAAATCCAACTTGTTGTAAAAACCACCTAGAGTAATCATAGGTTTATGACAGATGACCTTTGTCATTCAGTTTAAAAATAAATTGTAACTTCAATGAAGGAATTTATATTTATATTTATATACTTCATTTCAATTGAACCTCTAGTGTATCTTTTAGTGCATTCACTTTATCTGTGACACCATGGCAAAGTTTCCAGATAATGATAAAACATGATAGGATACAGGACTGTTTTATTTCAGTGTTCATCAGCTTCCCGAAGTGAGATCTATTGAAAATAGTACTGTGAGGTGTGATGGCACTGGAACATTTATTTTGAGGGCATGCCAATATAACACAAGTAAGTGTGCTCCAGAGGTGCTACAGGGATGGTGTGACATAACATCTGGTTTGTAAATACACAGAAATACTATTCCAAGTTTAATCGTGTTTGCAAAAGAAAGAGCTTTTCTTTTCTTTCTTTTTTTTTTTTTTTTTTTTTTTTTTTTTTTTTTTTTTTTTTTAATAAGAGTCTGTCTGGAAGAGGAAAACCAATTTATCTAAAGTAAAACAAATGCATTTTTCCTACCTCTGCAGCCTCTGCCTATTTCAGGTTAAAGATGGGATAATTTTTTTCTAAAAAGTTAATGAAGCACACTTTCTCTGTAGTTCTCTTTTACTGCTCTTTGAAGCAAGTCATTAATGGAATACTGATCAAGAAATATGATGCAGGCGACTGGATTGCTGGAGCAGGGTAGTTACCTGAGATGGACCATACAATTTCTGTGGTCACTGGAATCAAGTCTATAGAAAACACAGATTCTGCTGAGTTGCAGACAAGTACTCTGAGAGCAAAGCACGTGGAAATCATACCCTTAAATCAGCAGAGCAATCTAGGATGAACAAAAGACAGACCACATTAAAAGACAAGGAAATCCATTTTTGCTTTCATTCAACAATTCACACACAAACTGCAGATATAGATAGACAGCAACTATATTATCAGATATGTGAAAATGTGCTGTTTAAGAGCATTTTTTTCAAAATGTTCAGTTCTAACAAAATTTTAATGATTAATTAAGAATATGTGAATAAATTTGAATATATTATTTTTTGAGTGTTCAACAGTTTATTATCTTCATAGTCTTATTTTAAGGAATTTCATGGCTGTACAGCAATACTATTTGGTGGGTTGTCCTTGGAGAAGAAGATACAGTAGAGGAGTTGGGAAAGGAATATGCTCAATTAATTAGCACAGTATTAGATCTTGCTCCTATTTAAACTCTAACTAAAATACTAATTTGGCAGATGTTTGACCAGAAAGGAAACACTAGGCACTCTTGAAATTTGGGGAAGTGAGTAGGAAAACATAGAGCTTGAAAGGCATTTTGAGAGCATTTTATAATAGCTTTTATCTCATTATTTAATAAATTCTCTTTGATAGCAATTCTATTGTATTTTTTTTGTTGTTATTTTACTATCAAATCACTGCATTCACACCCTTCATTTCTCTCTGGTTACAGTAAATCAGTTGGGAGTCTCTAATTTTATTTTCTTAAATTTTTCCTTTTATTGTGTTTTTGTCTTATCACTTCTTATTCCCCACTCATTACTCTCTGAGAAATCAAAAGCCTAGAACATGCACCATCTCACCTTACTCTGCAAAACTTTGCAAAAGCCTTTTTTGAGGGACAATGTCTGTTGAAGGTTCTCTTTACAAATATCCCTCCATTTCCTCTTGTCTGGACAGGAAAGATAAAATCTGCTACAGAAAATGCTGCAAGTTTCTTTCCACTTAGATACTAGAATATGTTTTATTAGTACCCAACCAACTTAATAATCAAAATCTTTTAATAACAGTTTACTATGGGCTATATACAGGAATAATAGCTTTGCTTATAATTTAAAATATTCTTCTACATTATATCTGTTCTGAGCATGTGAAAAAAACCTTAGAGCCTGACTGAAATGAGCAGTTTTATATATTTGACAGGAATTCTCTCTGGGGCTTTCTAAGAGCTTAACTCTAGCTCAACTCTTATTACGGGGTTGGACACAGACTGTTGTGTGTTACTCACAGAGCTGCCTCAAGAGGAAGCACAGACTTCCCTGGGAGCACACATGTGGCCAGATGCCTTTCTGGTGGGCAGGTGATTTGGCAATACAGCCTGTCCCAGCTATGGACCTGCCTCTAGCCTTGTGGGCAAGAGAGCTGCCCAGCTCTGCGCCAGCTCCCTGGCTGCACAGGCCATCACAGGGTGGAAATAAGGAGCACATTTTGGTTTGAAAACATTAATCCATCTCTGCAGAAGTGATGTCGTGGTGTTTTCTATATCAGATATTGAGAAATTAGAGCTTTATAAAAATATAGTCCGTTGGGTGTATAAGGTGTGCATGTGTGTTATTGTCTGGATTTACAAAAGTTTCTGTTTCAAAAACCTTGTCCCATTTCTGGGCCAGATATGTTTGGAAAACAATGGCAAAAAATAAAAGTCCCCATTGTAAATCAAAATTATTCCAACTGAACATAAGGCTTCATGAGTCCTGGATCTTAGTTCATCAGACCAGGCCAGAGACACTTTATGTGCAAATTATGCAACAAAGTTTCAAGGGAGCAGCTGGACAAATTGTATTGTCATGGAATCAATGTGATTATTACATGGTCTGGTGGTTTGACCCTGACTGGATTTTAGGGACTCACCAAAGCTACTCTATCACTCGCCTCTGCAACTGGACAGAGGAAAGAAAAAATATGATGAAGGGCTCATAGGCTGAAATAAGGAGAGGGAGAGATCACTATTCATTTACCAACATAGGCAAAACAGACTGGACTTCAGGAAATTGACTGAATTCATTATCAGTCAAAATCAGAGCATGATAATGAGAAGTAAACCAAGTCTTAAAACCACTTTCTCCCTACCCCTCCCTCCTTCCTGGGCTCTACCTCCTCCCCTAGTTGCACAGGAAAATGGAGAATGGGGCTTACAGTCAGTTTATCTCATCTCACATTGTTTCTGCTGCTGATCAGGGGGAGGAGTCCTTTCCCTGCTCCAGCATGGGGTCCCTCCCATGAGAGACAGTCCTCCACAAACTTCTCCAGTGTGGGTCCTTCCCACAGGTTACAGTTCTTAACAAACTACTGCAGTGTGGGTCACTCTTCCATGGGGTGCAGTCCTTCAAGGGCAGCCTGCTCCAGCGTGGGTCCCCCAGAGGGTCACAAGCCCTGCTAGGATCTTGCTCCACTGTGGGCTTCCCATGGGGTCACAGCTTCCTTTTGGGCATTCCCCTGCTCTATTGCGGGGTCCTCCACAGGCTGTGGGTGGATCTCTGCATCCCCATGGGCCTCCATGGGCTGCAGGGGCACAGCTGCCTCACCATGGGCTGCACATGGGCTGCAGGGGAATCTCAGCTCTGATGCCTGGAGCACTTCTTCCCTTCTGCACTGACTGGGATCTGCAGGCCTACTGGTTTTACATATTCTTACTCCTCTCTTCTTTGAGCACAATTACAACTGCACAATAACTTTTTTCCTTTTTAAATATGTTATCACAGAGGGTTACTACCACCTCTGATGGCCTTGGCCTTGGCCCATGGTGGGTCAGACTTGAAACCATCTGGCATTGGTTCTGTCAGACATGGGGGAAGCTTCTGGCAGGTTATCACAGAAGCAACCCCTGTGGTCCCCCTGCTACCAAAATCTGGCCATGCAAACTCAATACACATGGTCTAGAATAACTAGACATTATTCCTCCAAGATGCTTCTTTTTGATGTCCAAATTTATAGAAGAAATACTATCTTCTGGCCTAAGAATGCATTTCTACGATATATGTACATTAGAATTTGCATTTAGAGAAGACAAACTGGATTCTGTGACTAGTTTCTCTAGGGAGAGCCCCATGCTATTCAACACTGTGCTGTAAAACAAATGTATATTTTGTGAAATGAATGTCAGACTTTGAGTGTTGTGTTTAGTATACTCAAATCTGTGAAATATGTGACTGCTGAGTTCTCAAGGGATACCAGGAACAAAATCAACTGAAATGACCTTTGTTTACAGGACAAAAGCAGGCTGCAGGTAATCAATATGTAATCTTTAAGGTTCTCTCAAGTATCAGGAGACAAGTATCAGGGGACACTACAAGGAAGACACTTCTCGATATTCTTCTATATTGATCAAAAATAAAACCTCAACAGCTTGAATAATAAAACTTTAATAATAATAATAATAATAATATATAAAATATATGTTTTTAACATAAAAATAAACAATTAAATATAATAAATTAAAATATTGTGGGCTATGGGTTACCACTGCCACGCTGCACTATCACTATAAGTCACTAAATTATCTACAGCATATGTCATAAATCTTGCTTCTGTAGAATACCTATATTTGGTCAGATTTCCATTTGTCGGTTAAAAAATTGTCTGTTTTATTATCCTTGTGCTGAGAGGGCCAATACCAGGTGATTCAGAAGAATAAACTAGAAATCCCATAAAAGGCTAATAATCTTGAGGACGTTTCATTCTAATCCTCTTATATAAAGAAATTTCAAACTGTAAAGCATAAAATTTTCTGGTTGTTACATTTATTTTTTCTCTTAGCAGTAGTCAGTGTTGAACATTGTTATTCTATAAAACTTTAGTTGAATTGCCCTTAGCTGGCATCCCATCTCTATGAGTTCCACAGTCTAATTATGCTTTCAGCGAGGAAATTTAGCCAGTTGGGAAAGGAGCTGAAAAAGTGTTTTATTTCTTTGCCTAAGGCCTTACCTAGAGAAGTAACTAGTCCTTTCCAGTTTGTTGAACCAGGAACCCAGCTAAATTAAATTCAAGGTTTTGGTGAAATAAAATCCACAGGTTAGGAGGCAGATTTGAAATTAATCTTGTGAAGGAAACGATGGAAATGAAATTGGTTAAAATTCTTTGTTCAGTCATAAGATGCTAAAATAAGAGGACTGCCTGAGAACCCAGAATTTTGATCCATGTAATAGTGACTTAAGAAGGGAAAAACTATTAGAGCTTTATGAAGTTTGATTAATGTCTGAAGGATTTCAAATAAGCAGTTTTGATATTGTCATCTCAATTAGAAACAAATTGTTGTCATTGATGTGCTTCTTACAGCACACAGCTGGAAAATCATAAAAAAGGCTACAGAGGGTCTTGAAGAAGCAAGCAGAAGCTTTTCTTTCACTTAAAATTGTCTGTGGTCAATTAAAAAAATAGCAGGAGTACAGTGAGACTCATTGTGTAGTCCTTGATGCGAAGGTAGGAATACACCAGCTCTAGATGGCTGAATGAGTTTGATATGGACTGCACTGTAACTCATCCAAACCAGTTCACATTATCTTTGCATCGACATGACTGGGAAATTACTGCTCATGGTATCTCAGAAGTGCTTAGCAGGAATGAAATTTCAGCTTAAAACTTTCTAATTTTAATTGTACTAATGCTACTGTTCTGTTTAGATCACCTTCTGAAAAAACGTGTTTCTGTGGGAAACAAAGAGTGTGGTTTTTGTTGTTATTGTTGGCTAACACATACACACAGACACAAAAAAAAAGTAATAAAAGAAAAACTTTCACAGCTTTCCCATTATTAGTTCTGGGAAAACACAATAAAGCCACAGCTGGCAGGCACATTTTTTTCTTAGCATTTGATAATAGAATAAATTGGTAAGTGGAGAGCCTACAACCCTTTTCTGCTGCAAGTTGCTCTCTGCTATCATTTTAAATAGATGTTAAAATCCAAGCTAATTGCAATTCATTTAATAATGAAGAAATACATTTGCATCATCAATAATCAAGGCTTTTTTACAAGTAATTTTAGTGTAGAACATCAATAAATTGTGGACAAAGAGATGTTCAGGTTAGCATGAGTAGTTCAGGGTGAATTCAAATGCAGCACTTTAATATATATATCCAGTCCGTGTGCTTCCTGTTGTAATGACGACACTCCCTATAACAGCATCTCAGGAAACACTGGGCAGGAGTGGGGTGGGGTGGGAGAAGAATGTCTGTCTTTCTAGTACCTTACAAAGCTGAAGTGAGCAGTACTGTGAGTGATGAACAGCAGCTCCAGCAGAGTTGTCTACAGTAGTTCAAGCCCATTACTCCATCCCCATTAGAGACATTTATCATTTAGTCACTATGCTTATGCAACAGTATTCTAAAGCTGCAAAAAATACCTTGCCAGCTATATATTAGGGATGGGTGAATTCATTCTGATAAAATGAGAACTGCTCTTAATTTTTCCCAGACCTGTAACTGAACCAAAACCTAATGTTCATCCATCATTTTTCAGACCCGAAAGTTTGTGCTTTGCAAGCAGGGCCACAATGTATCAGCTCAGCAAGGTCCCTGATGCAATGGCTAGTGGGCATGGTATAAGAACATGACCAGAATGGAACAGATTATTTGGGAATTTCTCCATCCCTTTCCATCTGCAAACTTCTCTCTTAGGCTTCTTGCCAGTGGTGAAACCATGGTGAGTATGTAATCTGCTGGCAGGCCAAAAGAAGCATAGTGTCAGCAATATGGATTGATACATATATTTAGGAATAGCTGGATTTGAAACACAACATAAATTTACAGTCAGATTAATTCTGGGAAATGTTAACCAGTAAAATACTAAACAATTTGAAAAAAAATATTTTTCTACTATTTTTATTCCCATGTCATTTTTGTCACACTTTGTTGTTTATAAGCCATTATAATATGCATGGCATTTACAAGCAGCTTTCAGCAAATTCTTGTGCAGGTGTAGAAGAGAAGGTATATGTGATTATAGAAAAATTCATGTCTTTCAATACAATGTTGCATTGCATCTTGTTGACTTATCACCCCTACCTAAGTACAGATTTGTGTGTACTAAGAAAGTATTTCCTTAGTGAACACTTTTCGTACATTGACCAGGTTGGAGAAAAAATCTTCCTAATATCTGATGGAAAGTAAAGGAAAAAATATGTATTACAGCAGTGACATGGAACATAATAAAATTTTCAGTCCTTAAAAATCTTGTTGCATTTCAGTTTCTTTTTTTTCCCAAAAGTGACTAAACAATGAGCAAAATATAGTCTCAGTGACTGAAACAAAATTATTTTCAGTGTTTAAACTGAAACCATGATTTTTCAGCACTTTCCCTTCAAAAAATAATCTGAAGTAATAAGCCTCCATCCTTTGGTGAATGAATGTATTTCTGCCTGTTAATATTCAAAGACTGTTCACAATTTAAATTTAATCACCTGCAGCCAACAAGCAAAAAATATTCCAAGAAGTTTTGAAGAGGTAAAGCAAAAACTAATGTAAGGATGATCTATTGGAATGTTATTTGATGACTATGGTCATAAATTCAGTATTGAAGACTCCTAGGGTGACATTTGACATGGGATTATCTCAGAATTACATCTGAATCCTCTGTAAGAAATTATTTCTATTTTCATTGACAAAAAAGAGCTTTCGTTGCAGTCAAAAAGGCTTTGAATCTGTTCTCTCCTCTCCAAGATGATAATGTTGGATGACAGGAAAGAATTCTCCAATGAGTCTTCTGTTTGTGCAATGAGGAATATTTGACATAGCTTCTTATGTAGTCTGATGGCTTTACTGGACAAGTAAGTGTTTTCTTTGACTAACTTTCAGATTTTTAAGTTGTCTGCTCCTGGCTCTACAGGTTTTTTGGTTTCTTTTCTTCAGAAGACTCCCTACAGCTTTGCCAGCAATGCTATTCAAACTAGCTAAATGCTGCTCTGGGTGTTGTCTAACATGACCGTGTTTGAAAAGAACAGTTTAGGAATATTGCATCTATAGAGTCCAGGAATGGGCTGTTTATTGTAGCTTGTAATCATTTCAGAATTATCGTAAGTGTATAGGTATATAGGCACGAAAGAGAATTTGGGATGTCTTCAGGGGAATAGTCTTTGATAATTAAACTATTAGAGAAACTGAGATCTGTTCAATAATGTCTTAGCTTGCTAAAAAAATCAATGCCACATGGATAGAGAGTTCTGTGTCACATGTACTGTTAGGGCTATTCTTGGTTTACAAAGGAAATTAGTAGAATTCATTGATACATTAGTGAAAGTCTGGAGGACAGGATAATGTCAAAAAAGCCTCTGGTGATCAGTACTGGTATTTAACCATAGAGAAAGGTGTTGCTGGATCTCTCAGATCTCCAATGTGTTACAGGCTCTTTCTTTTTCTGCTATTTCAGACAAAAGCTGATATGTCAGATATACCACAAAAGATCATGCCACTGTGTGGTACACTGAATGCACTTATGAAGTTAGATTCAGCTTTGCAGATCTGAGAACTATGTCTTTAATTAGCTGAAGCAGACACTGATGTTAGAAAGAAGTAAGTTCTGTAGCACTTCAGTACCTGTTTCCAGCTATGCAGTGGAGCAACATATTTGGTACACAGACTATTAAGTCAGCAAGAAACACAACAGGAGTCGTAGCAGTTGGCTAAAATTTACTAAAAATAAATTGGATCCTGGAAACTGTGCAGTGCACCCCACTCCATTAATAAATTGTTAAACTGAAAGCTCACATGTACTTTCAGTAACCACTGACATTTTATCTTAAATAAGGATGAGAAATTTCACTTACTACAAAGTAAAGCATTAAAAAGGTTCCTTATCTGTGGGACCAGAATAGGGCTATTAGTAACACTGTCTGCTTCTTTTTAAAACCCTATTAGTGTCAGGTAATATGTTTCTCCAATGGCGCTTGATATTCTCTTGGCTAAAAAAACCCTGAAAATGAACTTTCCAAGAGAATATTTTAAGTAATAATAGCTGGCTAAAGAAAATGTAACCCTTAGTATCAGTAAAACATATACTGCCTTTGTTCTTAGAATTGTTTTCACAGGCATTAGCAATATAATCTGTTATTTCTATTTCTGTACATGTGTTTCTTTTTTGGTCTGTAAGTATACATGTATATACCTACTAACCAAATATTCAGTTTGCGCTATTTCTTTGAATTCAATAAGATGCATAGCTAAAGGGCAGGACTATTCTGACAGCCAAAACCTAATATTTATTCTTCTCTATGGATATAATGCAAGGCAAGAGATGGGGATCCCAAGCTGCTGTGTAAGTATTGATCAATCCTCTTCATGTCATAGTTCTTTACTTTAAATAACATTTCAAGTCTGCAAGAGACTTATAATTGTCAAGGTATGCCTCACAGGTTACGCCTTCAGAGCTAAAAAGCCTAAGCCTGTTCAAATAGCATGGACACTGGACGGTATGAACAACATAGCTGGAATTCTTGTGGAAATAGCACAAACTGCACTACTGTGATTGGAAGCATGAAGATGGAAAACACGATACCACGTGCAACAAGCATCATCTGAGAGACCTCTCACATCTCTGCTGCTAAATAAAGCAGGAGCAGAGCATAAATTTAAACACTGAACAACTGCTTGTCCATTCTGGGTATTTTCTGTCATATTTGCATGCAGAGCAACAGTTTAGTGATCTCCTAGACATTGTCTGGGCACAGTTAGGTGGATAACGTACTGTAGACTATGTCCCAAAGGTAGAATGAATAGGACTGTTTTTGTCTTCCTCTATTCTATACATCCCTCCATCAATATCTGTGCAGGCTGTGTGTGTGTGCAGGCATGTGTGTGTGTATTCAAATTCCATGTCTTGCAACGTGTCTTGATATGTAATATTTCCTTTGTTTTGTGCCATGAAAATATCTCAGTGTGATGTCCTATAACACGGTCCTCAGACCCCTAAACTGAGAAATGTACAACACACTGTAACCATATCCTGAAACCACCTGAATACCTAAGGTCTTTGGACTAAGCACGGTCATGTAGATGACACCTGTGCGTGCCCTTTGGACTAAGGATGAGGAAAACAGTCCTTGGCATGTATTTATTCTGCAGGGCCAGTATAGATATATCCAACAAAAACAGGCAGAAAACAACTCAAAAGCAGAATGTGCAAATATTAGACATAGAATTAAGCCTACTGTGCTGGAGATTTTCTGGAAATTGTTTTGAAGTTTGAATGCAAGTAGAGAGTTCCTGCAGTTCTTGGTTTTACCAGTACTGAGCTGCTTTTCAGAACTATCCTTTAATTTCCTGAAGTGAAGCTTAAAGCAAAAGAAATTAAATACTTGTGTTATGAATAAATGAGGAGGGTTGGCTTTTGTAGGCCCAAATAATTAATAGTTGGAATGTTTGCAGTTAGACAGAGACCACAGTTAATTTTTAAATGAGAATTATAACATGTTATAACAGTTGGGGGGGAGTAGTGTTAGATTCACTTTCTGTATTAGCATTAGGGAAGGGATGATTGACAGGAGCAAACGAGTTTTCTAGAAAGGGGTGACATCACAGAAATTATAATCAAGAGATAGATTGGTAGTTTTGATTGAACAGAAAGAATAACCAATCATTCAACGCCTGGTCATTGCCTCATTCTAATGGACCAATCATCAAGCTGATGAGCCAGAAGACTCCAGTCAATACACTCCTGGGGGTGGGACCTTTGGGAGAGGGGTAGTGTTCCAAGGAGCGGTATGAAAGGGATTTTCTGTGGAAATTCTTGGTGTCTGACTGCTTTATTGGACGGTGGTCAGGCACCCAGTGCGGCCCCTTCCTCAGGGGAATTGGCTAGTCCGCCATGGAGACCTTAATTGTTCCTAATTAATAAACTCATCAACTTAAAGAATTGGCTTCTGTTCACTTCACTTGCATGAGTGTAAAACAAAAACATCCCCTAAAATCCAAATGTTCATTAGTGACATGATTAATTCTGGTCAGTGGTGGCATAAGGTTTCTACTGAAATGTCCTTCTGGAACTCTGCAGTGAATTCCACGCAGGCGTGAGAGAAATGGGCTTAGGTGATGGATCACTTGCTGAGTAGCTCAGAGCAACTTTCCCCACCATTCATTCACTGGATGAATGTTCCTTTTAAGAGTGCTTTGGAGGTCAAAAGTCTCTCTGGCTATGAAGGCTGTGAAAAAGAGGAAGTCTTTCACCAAAGCACTGTTTGTCACCAAGCTCCCTGGGCTGTGAAGCTTGTTTTTCATTGTTTCATGCCTAGTTCTGATGAGCTGGTTTGACAGCTGCAGTTTTAGAAGCTACCAAATAAAAGAGAAAAAAAATAGTTGGGAAAATTTTTCACTGAGAACATATGGGGCAGGAAACCAGTTTAGAAATCTTATGATTGGCTAAAGAACACAAAATCTATGGATTTAGGTGATTAAAACCTAGGTTCTGATTTGCTCATTCATTCTGGGTGGTAACTCACTGTCAAAATTCTCCTTTCCAGTGAAGCTATGGGAGAGCTTATGCACTGTGAGCATGAAAGACAAAGCCTTGTTCTGATTCACATGCTGCATTCAACTACAACTGATAAACATTTATATTTTGAACAAGACTGTGTGCCATGCTCTCACATTATATGAAATATGATGGTGCGAGTTATTGATACAGATCTCAAACTTGCTGTGAAAAAACATCCCATTTTATGTGGTAAGTCTTTTCCACAGCTTCTTTCTCCCTCAGCAGAGGTTTCAGGCTCCTCACTAGCTGTCAGTGTAGTATCTAACACTGGCAATGCAATCTGAGTTTAAAGTCAGTATACTATCTAATGGAGCATCTCTTGTGAGAAATTCTAGAGGCAGCATAATGTCTGTGTACAACCCCTTGCCTCCAAGGCTATAGCTGGTATGTCCAGTTCATGTTGTCCTTCTGTCATGCAAGCCTCTGGGTGCATTTTCAGTTCTCTGACCATTATGCATCTGGGGTAAAAGAGAGCAAGCCTGGACCCTGGTTAGTACACCAGGCTTTAACATTGCATATGCTTCTTTACTTTCCACTGACCTTCACTTACACAGTACCAGAGAGTCTCTCTGTCATGTAAAAGGGCAGAGGGGCAGCCAGGCTACCAGGCCTGCAATCCCAGTAGTCTGTGCAGTAGGAAAATACTGCACTGAAAGCTGCCTGTATATGAACCCATGAATCCGTATAGAGCAACAAGCTTGGCAAATGAAGTACTCTCTATATTGTTCTTTATTGAGGCAAACTCCTCTTTCTTCTCTTTTTTGGTTAGTTTTCTAGGTTGAGTACATGGTCACTATTTTGAGCCTAAGCAGAAAAGATCATCTTTTCCCTTCAGACTTGTCACACAAAAATATAACAGTTTAAACGCGTCATGCTCAGAGGTTCTTTTGTCCTTGATAAGTCTCTGAAGTGCAAATTAGAGGGCTGTGTATATAATTAACAATGAATTTTTAAGACCTTGATACACTTGGTGTCACCTGTGTCTGTGACAATAGCAGTGCAGCATCCTTTTACTTGCCACACAGAGATTTTTTCTTACATAGCTGTGTCTAATCAGGTTTAATTGTTTCAGTCACCTAAAGCCAGAAACATAATCCTACCTATCTGATTCCAAGACGAATTAAATAACTGTCATATGTCATGTGGGCTCTTCTTTGTTATCAGTGCTCTGTGGTTAGTTCTAATTAGAACAGCGAAATACTTAGGAAAGCAGGAGTGAGGTGGTTCCCAGGAATGCAATTATCTACCTACTGCATGATCCTCTGAAAACTCCTGTGGCTAGGGATCTCCCAAACCTTCCTACCTCCCTTTCAAAAGAGCTTGCCTTGTCTTTACCTTCTCTCCCTCACCAGTATTTACAGAATCGGAATTTTCATGATCTTTCAAGCTTTGGGTAAAAGCTGATATGGAGCAATTTCAGTGCTGTCTCATGCTGGGAACAAACAACACATTGCACCTTTTGAATTTCCCTTCACATGGAATTAGCATGGATCAAGGTTCTTAGCATGTCTGTGAGATAGAGAAATGCAATTCTTTCCCTTTTTACAGTTAGAGAAATAATGGCACTTTGCAGTTCAGTTAATTTAGAAAGTCATCAAAGAAAGTGATGTAGGGAGGTTTATGTGTTTATACTGATGGAGGCAGACAGACACACTCTGGCTTCACTTTCAGTCTTGCCTATGATTTCTAGGTGTAGTTAATGTCCAAACTTGTATAATTTGTCTTTAACAGTGCTTACCATCTGGGCATAAGATTTTTTTTGTAATTACCAGATTAGAATTGTCAGATCAGCTGGGCTGTAGTCAGAATGAGCTTGTCTGAACCTGCTGCTGGAGAAAAGTGCCCTGTGACACCCGGATTCTAGACTGCAGCTAGTGGTTATCGCATCCTCCACCCGCAAGGGTTTCTGTACTTGCTTTTTCTCAAGGTGCCCAGTAGGAATTTGTATCAGGGTCCTCAGAAATGTTATCTGAAGTTTTTACGATTTACATCATAGATGTAGCTTACTGAGAAGAACAGCTGAAATAACATCAATGCTCTTCCATTTACGCTGTGCTAGTGCTGGTCATGTTTCACAAGGAATTCTGTGGTTTGTATTCTTAAATCTCCAACGTGAAAGTGATGTTGATATATGTCCTGTAACCTCTGTTGGCTTCATCCTGTATTTAACGTTGATAAGTTGCAACAGAGCAACTATTACCTGTTATTTTTCTGCACAATATTATCATTCTTCTAATACTACGTAGTATAATATCAGTCTCAGAATCACAGAATCAAAGAGTCATAGAATGGCTTGGGTTGAAAGGGACCTTGAATATCATCTAATTTCAACCCTCCTGCCATGGGTAGGGACATCTTCCACTAGACAAGTTTGCTCAGAACCCCATCCATGAAAACCTCCAGGGATGGGGCATCCACAGCTTCCCTGGGAAACCTGTTCCTGCACCTCATCACCCTCATATGAAAGAATTTCCTCCAGGTATCTAATCTAAACCTATTCTTTTTCAATTTGAAGCCATTTCCCCTTATCCTGTCACTAGATGCTCTTGTAAATATTCTTGCCCCGTCTTTCCTATAAGTTGCCTTCAGGAACTGCAATTAGGTCACTGCAATTAGGTCACCCCAAAGCCTTCTCTTTTCCAGGCTGAACAAACCCAATTGTCTCAGCCTTTCCCCAGAGGAGAGGTGCTCCATCCCTATGATCAAATCAGTGACCTTCTCTGGATTCATTCTAACAGGTCCATGTCCTTTCTGTGCTGGAATCCCCCGAGCTGGACTCACTACTCCAGGTGTGGTCACAGGAGAACAGAGTAGAGGGACACATCCACCTTGCCTGAGCTTTGATGCAGCCCAGGACATGTTTGGCTTTCTGGTCTGGAAGTGCACATTCTGAGCTCATGTCCTCTTGCCTTCCATCTCATTAACCTTTAAAAATGCTTACTTCAGAAGAGGAAACATTCAAACTCTGACAGCTGTACCTAGAAGCAGAAACTATAGAATAGCAATACATCATTCTCCCACAGCTCTGCATCCCTATTGTTTTTCCCTTGAAGCTGAAATAGGTCTTCCTTTCAAAATCTTCTCCTTTAGGTACTGGAAAGAATCCATCAGTATAATGCTGATAGGCTATATTCTGTCTGTGTAACACATCAGGTCATCCATCAGCACATCCATTATTATGCCAGGTGCTTCAAAGCTTGGGAAGCTACTGGCTCTCAAACCCCATTGTATTGCAAGCTGCTCTTAATGCAGAGACTGTCTTCACTATACATATCAGTGGGAAATCGTTAAAAGCAAAATGCTTCTACTAGGGGATGAATCTCAAAAGGTTTGGTTCAGGCAACACAAAAAAAGTTTTTCAGTAACTTCTTTGTTATGAAAATCAGCTCGGAAATCTCATGAAAATAGGTCTTCTCCTTTTGAGAACTGCAGTATTGTCCCAGTTTTGGTCAAAGCGAAAATATCAGTAGAATGATCTTTTCTTAAAATAGTTCAATAAATCAATGACTGATTCTTATCAAAACCGGGGAGAGTAAGAAGTCTGTGAAAACTCAAAATGCTAAACAGGGAAAGAAAATGTTTGAAAATGGATAACATCACCCTGGAGCTGACTTCACAAACCTGGAAAAATCCCCCACAGGCCTGTCTTCAAGAAGGTTAGAACCATATGTTTCTATGTACTTGCTCTTTATGTTTTCAGCTAAACCAGAAAAGAAAGAGAAAAAATAATAAAGCCCTCCAGCTCTGTTACAGCTTTTATCATTTCAGATCTTTCCCTTAATAATTCAAAGTAAACTAATTACCTAATTATGTTAACAGGTGTCAGTCATTCAAATATAAAGAGCTGCTAGATAGACCTGAACTGGGGAGTTCTTTTCCTTAAGTGTCTGCACTTAAAATTTGAAGCATAATGGCATTAAAACAACTGATTGAGTTCTTTTAAAGACATTGCAGCTTAGATCCATACTGGAGGCATTCACCTGTGAGGCAATTAAGCTTTTACCTCCCATTACAATACTTTGGCAAGCTTCCTGATGAATCCTTTATGTGTGGCCCCTCATGTCTAAAAGCCTACAGTAAAGAGTTGTACTGTCTGAAAGGAGGAAGAGGAGATGCTTGTTAAAGAAGGGGGAGAACATTGGCCTTGCTGTGAAGTGTAATTGTGTTGGTAATTATCCTGTGTCCATTATCTTCCTTAAAAGTACTGTATTATGCCATGACAGCAGCCAATAGTACTGTTGGGGTCATTGCTCACAGGGCCAACGGATGTAAAATTATTAGATGTTCTAAAAAATACCCAATACCAAATTTTAAATAAAAATTTAAGATTGCTTTTTCTTTGTAATATATTTTGTGAATCACAATTTTCTCCTGTCTTCCATGTCCTTATGCCCTCCCCCCCACCCGTGAATAAATGCAAGTGGCTGCTGTGAGTGCTCTTCAGTTCCATAATTTCCTGAAAAGTCTGACAGGGTTTTATCCCAGTAGTAAGCAGAAAGTCATTAAAGAGACAAAAAAGTGAGACTCAAAAATACAAATAAAGCTTATTCAGTGAGATAAAGGAGGCAAACATTTTATAAGTGTTAATACTGATTTGAGACCTTCCTTTGTAATCAAAATATTTCAGGGTTTGAGAGTTTTGGCTTTCAAGGAAAAGAAAATCAGGATAATGCAGCATGTTTGCTTGTTTGTGATGCTCAGAGGAAAGCTAATTTTTCTGACAAAGGCAAACTCTAATCATGACAGTCAATATAAATATTGCTTAGGTGACCTGTAGTTAATTTTTCCAGTCTGGCACATCCAAGCACTGAGCCCATCTATTAATGCTCTCCTAGGGGAATGCAGACACATGCCTATGTGTATGCATATTGTTTCTGCTGCCTTGATTTCTTACCGCTGTATTTCATCCAGTGGCAAAAGCAATATGTGTTTTGCTGCCGAAAAACCTCAATCCAAACCTAGCTCATGATATTTCACAAGGATCTAATCCAGCATGACATTACAAGAAGCTAGAGAAGTAGGCGTGGTAAAGTCAGGGGGTGGGAAGGAGGGAACTTGACTGGAATTTGGGAGACCTGCTCTTTATGACTGCCTACAAAACAGTTCTGTGGATACGGAATGATACAAAAACAGGAGTTAAGCCACAATGTAGGCGTGTGATCCAGAGCAGGGAACTGAATTCCGGCAAGTTGTCTTCTTTCAGTGTGCATATGCTTAAAATTTGGCAACAAAGAAGTTCCTAGACTTCCTAAAAAGTTTCTCTGATTCTGTTACTCTGAACACCTTTTTAATATATAGTAAATGGAAGTGAAGTGCCTGGGTTCAAATAATGATTAGACAAATTAATGGGAGAAATGCTCATCAGAACAATTAAACACAAAGACAGCAACTCCTACCTTCAGTCTTTGAAAGTCTTGCTACTGCAAGGTGTAAAATTAAGTGTGAACCCACATTTACCCTGTTCAGTTCTTTCTCAGGCTTTATTGGCTGCTAATGGTGACAACATTATGCCTGATGGGCCAGCAGTCTGAACTGAAATGGCCACTCGTATGGTCTTACATTGCTGTATCTTTGTGTTTGGTATTACTTTCCGTAGTGTATTTATGTTGAAGCAGTGAGCAATAATGATGTTATGGCTAGAGAAAACATGGACAGTAATGAACAAACTGAGACCTAAAATTATTCTTCCTTTTTCAAATCTTCAGCAAGAAATTGTACTTAAGTCCAAAGTACCTGGAAAATACCCCCAAGATACCCTCCTCTGCCTCTAAAATTTAAATAAAAAGTTAAAAAAACCAAAAGTCTTGTCAATGTGCAGGTGTCAGGCAGAACATGGTTCATTCATTTTACTAAAAGCATTCATTATACCAAATGCTTGTGTGTATGGAAGGAGGTAGGTTATAGGGAGTGGATGGATCTCTGAATGAAGAGCTAAGAGAAAGCAGGTGTTATTTGCAGTTTTCTTGATATGGACGTGTACAGATAAACTTCCCAAAAACTCCACTAGCCAAAGAACTGTTTTAACAGATGAGCCATTATGCTGTTGTCTCTCTATTTATTTTTAAGGAAGACTGAAATGTGTATCATCCAAACAGTCCTGTAATTACAACTGTAAGCTCTCCATTTGTTTTTGAGAAACAAAAGTTTCTTTGCTAGGGAAAGCTTATTTAAAGTTAAAAAATCTATCAAAGGATATAGAGAAAGAAGGGCTTGGGGCAACATTCCCCTGCATTACATAAACTACTTCACTCAGCAATGTGTTGTGGTACTGCCCCATTTTTACCATAGGCATAGGTGGGAGAGCACAGGTCTAAGACTGGTTTAACCTCTAGGAATTTAAACCCACAGCTCAGGCTGAAAGGGCTTGAAACTCTGCATCTCTGGGATTATGGATCAGGGATGAGAACAACGCAGAGGAGAGATGAAAATACTTCCTACACAAAGTGGCCCTTAGCCTGGTGCTAGGAGACCACTTTTGGCACTGCGGAAAGCAGGTCAGTGACACACAGACGGATGCCAAGGACAAAACCCCAAAAAAATTAATAATCTTATTTTAAGACAGACTGCAGGATAAGGAGTGTAGTAACTGGACTCTGCAATGGCAACAGAAAATTTTGTATGTGGCATAACAACTCATACAGGAAGTTAGCATTTAGGTTAATATTTAGTGTACTGTTTGCTACTTATTTATTAACTCAATTTTCTTAAATCTTTGAAAAGGATATTTATAATTCCTGGAAGTATCTTCACTCACTACTCACTCTCTCATCTATATTCTCTGTGTATTTACAGAGTAGCAACAATAACAGTCCTGGATGTTTCCTATAGGTATGTTCTATGAACTACTTTTTTTTTGTCTTTGAAGGAAGACTTAATTCTTTTTCTCAAACAATTAATTTTAACTTTGAAAAAGAAGAAACACCTCTCTGCCTCTAAATGTAACAAACTAAACCCATTTTATTTTATGTTTGTGTTCAATACGATCCTATTAACTAACTGAGGATTGAATTGTTCCAAATATAATAATGCATGGAAAATTATTTAACTAGGTTTAGGACCTTGAAATACAACCAACTTTACCTGAGAAAAATAAATGCAGTTTTCCAGTGAGTGCAGCAGACACCACGTGCTTTTCAACAGAACAAAACCAGAAATGCAGATTCAGACATGGATGGCTTGCAGTATTTTATGGTGGGTGTCAGTTTTTCATCTATGGTATGCAGATTAAACTGTGTTTCACTGTAAAATGTCACTATCTTGGCTGCCCTGGGAATCTAGCAATATTATGACAGCAGTAAATAAGAACCAAGAAAAAATCCTACATAGGTACTATGTCAACCGAAGCAGAAGGTGGTGTGGTTTGGGTTGGCCAAAATGTGTCTTTCTTATGTAAGACTACAAAATTCTTTGACCCTGTAATATTTTTTTCTCTTCTGAAAATGAAGAAAAAGAAGACAATAAATCTCTGAAAATTCTCAGGAATATCTAATTCATGGCTGACCAAATGACTTTTAAAAAGCAGTTTGGAAGTAAAAATTGAATTTTTCTGTAAAAATGCCAATTTTACTTTCAGAATCATATTTCTCAGAATGGACATGTATCACTGAAACACCATTGAATAACAAGTGTTACTTAGTATCTTCATAATGACATAGAGGGATTGCGGGCACTCTTAGCAAAGTTACAGATGGCACCAAGATAAGTGGTGCAGTTGACATAGCGGAAGGACGGGATGCCACCCAGATGGACCTGGACAAGCTCAAGAACTGGGGCCATGGGAAAAGTACTGCATTTGGGTCAGGGCAACCCCTGGTATCAGTCCAGGCTGGGGGATTTTTGTGATCCAGGGGGTGTTCTGGTGGGGTGCTACGACCTCTGGATCCGACTTTAAGAGAAAGTCGCTCGGCAGCCACTGCATTCACACAGACACACACACACGCACCGGACAGCTTCTTCGACAAGCCGACAGCAAAGAGGCAGGAAGGGTCTTTGTGTGGAATTCCACGGCACAGGTTTATTCAACCCCCATCCGTGAAGGGACCAAGCATCAAAGACCAAGGGGGATGGAAATTCTCAGCCTATATCCAGGGGTGGGGAAAGCAGCAGGGGCAGTACATAGGCAGGATTAGGGTACAGGAGCCAATGGGAAAATCTGAGTGAGTGGCAGGGAACAAGGTCCAGTGGGAGAGTAGGGAAGGGAGAACTTTCCAAAGGAGCAGGCAAGGTACAAGGGGGTGGAGAGGCGAACTGGGGAAGCAGAACTGGGATACATCTCCATAACAGAACAGGGCATCCTGGGGGAGGCTTTTTTAGTCACTTTAACCTGGGGAGCTCTCTCGGGGTCTGTCCCTTTCACTGGCTCCCACAGGGGTTGAACAGATCCAGAGCAGTCTTGTCGAGAAGGACTTGGAGGTGCTGGTGAATGAGAGGCTGGACATGACCCGGCCATGTGCCCTTGCAGCCCAGAAAGCCAAATGTGCCCTGGGCTGCATCCAAAGCAGTGTGGGCAGCAGGTGAGGGAGGGGATTCTGCCCCTCTGCTCCCCTCTGGTGAGACCCCACCCACAGTGCTGCATCCAGCTCTGGGATCCCCAGAACAAGAAGGACATAGATCTGGTGGACTGAGTCCAGGAGGGGACACCAAACTGATTAGGGGGATGAAGTACCACTGCTATGAGGAAAGGTTGAGAGAATTGGGTTTGTTCAGCCTGGAAAAGAGAAAGCTTTCGGGTCACCTAATTGCAGCCTGTAAGTACCTAACAGGAACTTACAGGAAAGATGGGGCAAGAATATTTACAAGAGCATCTAGTGATGGAACAAGGGACAGTGGCTTCAAAAAGAGTAGATTTAGGTTAGATACTTAGAAGAAATTCTTTAGTGTGACGGTAATGAGGCACAGGAACAGGTTTCCCAGGGAAGCTGTGGATGCTTCATCCCTGGAGGTTTTCAAGGCCAGGTTGGATGGGGCTCTGAACAACCTGGTCTAGTGGAAGATGTCCCTGCCCGTGGCAGGATGGTTGGAACTTGATGATCTTTGAGGTCCCTTCCAACTCAAACTGTTCTATGATTCTATGATTGAAATGTTTGACTTACGAAAAATCTGTAATTTGTTGATGGGTCATAGATTATTGGAGGATCTTTAACCACATATAACTGAAACTATTACTTCAGAAGAAAATGCTGTCCCTGTGAGGAGAAATACAATGATATTACTGCACTCTCTGAGAAGTCTGATAAAACTCTTTCGAAATCAATGGTAAAATTCTCACTGATGTTAGTGAATGAGGATGTAACTCACTAGATTACTTAAAAAGGTACGTGTTTTCATTAGTTCTTGGGTGTTTAAAGATGCACTGCTGGAATCTGGTCAGCAGTTCTGCAGCCATCTCTTTTTTTTCCCTATTTTTTCTCACCCTCTTGCCCTGTCACCTTTCCTATTGTAGGAAATATAGAAAAAGGTAAGGGATTTCTAAGGGTGAGGAACA
Organism: Rhagologus leucostigma; assembly: GCA_013397725.1. NCBI lineage: Eukaryota > Metazoa > Chordata > Aves > Passeriformes > Rhagologus > Rhagologus leucostigma. The sequence continues at coordinate 683,149 of VZTD01002291.1, forward strand.
AAAGCAGGTTTTAAGAATAAAGCAGAAAGATTTTAGGAAACAGCTTCACCTGAGAAAATATTAAAAGAAGATACACTTAGAATATACAATTATGCATTAGAACAAGGACACGGGAACAAAGAGCCACGTTTCTAGGCCTAGCTGAGAGAACTTTTAGAAGTTGCAAAAAATATGCTTAGCAAGAAAGATAAAGTTAAGCTTAATAATGGAATATTATGCTCTGTTATATAAGGTATAAAACAAGTATTTTTTTAACAAGTGTACATGCAATGTAGACGATTGGTTGAAACAGCTGTCTGTAACCTCTAGAACTACTGCTATTGGCTGAAAAGCTTTTAAGAATGCTCTGTAACCAGGAAATCTCAGGTTTTTGCCGGCAACGTGAGCTTGTATTATCTCTGAGGTCTCCTGTCAAGTTTATGAGGCGAATAAAATAATATAAGCTCACGGAGCATCTGTCCTGGCTTCCCGTCCCATTTGATTGAGGCGGCATAATGGTGCCCCGTGAGGCAAAGGATTCGTTGTAGGGCCTCTTACCCCCCTTTTCTTTTTTGCCCTCTTTCCTGCATCCGCTTCCCTGCCTCAAGCCAAACAGTGCCCTGACATCTTCCTTTCATCTCACAGTTTTGGGGAACCTTAAATGATATATTTATTTTCTGTGCTGCTATAAACTCTTTTTGCAAATATCCCTGTTTTTTGAAGGTTTACTTTTTGGGAACTGCAGCACTGAAAACCCAGATAATGATGTTACCCAAAAGAAAACAGGCCCAATATGAGATGGAACCCCTCTTTGGGCAGTAGCTTGTGTTAGAGGTATGTTATTATTACATGACAGAGATATGATCTAATGTAGTGGGGTCTTTACTGTATACCAGCGGGTCCAGCTGCCATTTTTGACCGCCCTGCTGGCAGTCACCTCACTTCCTTGCAGCTTAGTCCCATCTGCTGTAACAACAAGGATATTATTTCCATGCCCCTCTTTCTACCTTTCTGAGTTCTGTGGATGTAAAATGTTAAACTTGTGAAACAAAGCAGGTGTGTATTGAGAACAGTGCAACTTCTTTGTAAACCACTGAAATAGATCAGTAACTATGACCTTCTTGCACATTTAGAGTAAAGTAGCTTGCAAAACAAAGAAACTCCTTATTATACAGATAGAACTGAGACACAGACACAGAATACCATTTCTCATTCCACACTAAATAGACAATAAAGCCAAGAATATAACCTGTATTTTCTAACTTCTGAAGTAGTCCTTTTCATCAACAGTTCTTTAAGATGCTTCTAATATGTGCCATATTTCTCTACCTTCCACTTGCTTTGCCACTTAGAGTCCCAGGTGGGTGGCAAATCATACTAAAATTCTTTCATTAAGCAAATAAAGCTCCCAGCATCCTGTTTTCTCAATTCAGAAGAATAAAGAAATCTTTGCACATTACAGACACACATTGTTCTTCCCAAATTGATCTTCTCTTAAAAGACCTCTGATTGCTGCTATGCTGCATTTCACATGCAAATATATTGTATTCCTTTTTTACTTCTTCATAGTTTAATTGGAGAACAGCAGGTGATCAAAGTCACAGTAGTAAGAAAGGTGTGTTTCTGTAGAACAGATGGGACTTCCATTTAAATCCTTACAGGGCTGCTTTTAGCTTTCTCTATTAAGCAGCCTTGCAAATTTCAAATCCTATAGCTATAAAACTGAAGCAGAGTCTTACTTGCCTTGTAAGTTCCCTCAATCACACAGGCATGAAGAGAAATCTTAGACCGGTTTGCTGTCTTGTTTCTTTGTACTTAATCTGATTTTTCCCTACCAAAGCCTTATCACAAGAAAGCATATGAATTTAAAGAGAAAAATCTGTTTTCCTTTCACTAGATAATTTTTAAAACATTAATTACCAGCAATGGCACACAATTGTTGTCCAGGTTTAAAGAAACAGATAAAAATGCAATATTAGTAAAGTAATTAAGTAACCTACATAAATTGTGTAAGATATTTAAAAATAGAAATGCTTTTTAAATTAAATACGACATCTATTTATACTGGCTGGTTATGTTTTAGACATATCTTTATACCTATATAATAGTTCCCTCTGAATAACTGCCTGTGATTTGTCTCTCTGGAGTCAAAATCTTTGTATTTTCTAAGTCTTTATAAGCACACAGCTAGTGAGATGATCTCGTTCCGGCAAATCATGAATGAGGTAAATCAAAAACAAGTAGGAATGAATGAAGATGCAAAAAATATAGAACACAGCAAAATATGCCATTTTCTTTTTATGGGTTTTTTGTATATTCTCACTTTGTTATGATTTTTCACTCCTTTTTCTAAACATATATCCACACATCTATCAAATGTGCACCTATCACATGATTTTTCAACCTTTAAAATATATGTTAATACCAAAAATTCCTAACAAACTGTCAGAGACTGTCAGGAAGCAGATGATCCCAGTATTAATTGTTAACTAACAAATAGCATAAGTTGGAAGATCTGTAGCATGTGATTGTTTTAATATGGGACATCTTTCATCCCATACCTTTACAGGCAGAAGTCTGGATAAGCATGCATATCTTTCCTGCCTTGTAGGTCAGCTAATTTGTATTCTTACTGAGCAGAAGAGCAAGGAATATTAGTCATTGACACAGATATTTTTGCCTTTCCTAAAAATCATTAATCAGGGAAAGCTCTATCTTCAATGACTCTAAGTAAACCTTAGCCTGGGACAAGGTTTATATTTATGTCAGCATTGCCCAGATTCTTTATTAGCATGATTAAATCAGTGTGGAGGATTTCCTCAAGTTATCTGTAGCACTATGAAACACAACTCCTTACAGCTAAAACATGTTTAGTGTTGCTTGTTTTACACAACTGCTGCTGCAGATTACAGAGAGAACTGTTTTTTGTTGTGTCAGCTTGAATTAGTAAGCAAGAGTTTTTTTTTCACATTTGTAGTGCTTTCTGGGTAAATCTTATACACGCCATTGCTCTGGAGTATAGATTTAAGGAGATGGCATTGAGAGCACCTTTGGTTCATTACCTTCTGCTTATTAATGTGTCTTGACTGTGTAACATACATTAACATTTGAACTTATTACTACTTTCAAATCATATTTGACTGAGAAACAGAGGTTTCAAGGGCATTATATTCCTGCAAGGTTCATGAAACTAGGCAATTTGAAAGAGGACAAGAAAGAAGAACTAAAAATTCTTATCTAATACAAGTAGAAATATCCTTGGACCTTTCAATCTATTCACTCCAGATTTTCACAAAATCACAGGAGTTTGGAAGTGATCTCTAGAGAATGTTGAGTATAATGCCTCTGCCTAGTGAAAGGTCAGCTAGGGCAGGTTGCTTAGGGCGGTGCTCAGCTGAGTTTTGAGCATCTCCTAATTTGGAGACAACACAGTCCCGCTAGTCAACCTGTTCCAGTGTTTGGAAAGCATCACTGTAGACAGAGAATTATATTTTTCTTAAGTTTAAATGGAATTTCTTGCCTTTGAGTTTCTGCTGATTCCCTTTTGACTTTTCACTGTCTACCAATAAGACTTCTTCGTCTCTTTCTTCTTTAATCCCCACACATAAAGTATTTATACATATTGATAAGACTCCCATGAGGGTTTTCTTCTCCAGGTTGAACAAACTCAGTCAGATGGTCTAGTCCCTTCATCAGTTCATTGTCCTTCACTGAATTAGCACATGTCATGTCTCCATTTTACTGGGAGTCCAGAATAAGACAATTCACATTACCTAATTATTTCAGAAAATATCATGGTGTTACAGAACAAATTCTGGATGTTTTAAATAGCAGATAATAGTTTAAGACAACAGATGTATCAATAAAAGATACTGCAACTCTCTGTCCGCAAAAAAAAATTCTGAAAAATATACTGGCATTTCTATTCTTAGAGTAATAATCTTCCAAAAATCCTTGAGGAAAGACCATGGAGTAAATAAGGTCTTCATTTTCTTACTTTTTAAAAATGGAGATCAAATAGCTTGTTGTAGAGGCTTCTTGGTAATTTTTGAAACAATTGAAGAAAAATATTTCAGTCCTCATTAAAGAATACTGATTATGTCTCTAGATATTTTCATAATTCACCTTAATTTCATACTTTAATAATAGTAGGGATCAGAAAGCAAGAAGGAACAGATGTTTTGGAGATTATGAATCAAAAGATTACCCTAACCTGTAATAACAAGGAGAGAAAGCTAAATATCTTTCTGAACGTTCATATAGTTAAGAAAACTGTTGCAGCAATGTAGAACTTGATTCTGCTGCTGTGTTTTCCTAATAAGTAGCACTTTCCTTCCAAATTAGTTTTCCCCCACAGCTTTCCTTATAAATCTGCAGAATCAAAATATTAGTGCAGTATTTCTCTGTTGCTTTGTTGTACTCACACATTCATCTGAAGTTAAAACTTCAGTGAAAGGAGTTATGGAAGAGCACAATCATATTTTGAACATGATTGTGCTATATGAAATATTTCCTGTGTTGAATATGAACTTAAGGCTGATCTCATTTTTCCTGAGGAGGTATATCATGATCATAGCTTGAATTATAGAAATGGAACTACTCTTAGTATGTGGAATTATAGACATGGCAAAGCATGCTCAGTTTTAGCACAGTGTTGAAATGGAAGTGTTATGGAGTGGTAGGAGCCAGCTTCACTCTCTATTCTCGGTACCTCCAGTGCTGTTAGCATTCCTGTCTAAAGAGATTTATTTTATTTACTTTAGTGGGTGTTGGATTGGGCCATGAAGGAGGTAGTCAAAACTTCTGGAGTACAACTGTTAGCAGGATGCTCATAAACAGTTCAGTCAGCATAATAATGTTGTATCCTACACCATGGAAAAAGGGTAGGAAGTTTCTGGAAAACTCAGTCATCTGCACTGTGTCACAGAGCCGGTGGGACTACTCACATTTCATCTCCTTGTGCAAATGCAGGTTGCTATATGTGCAATGAGAGTACCTCCTTTTTCTTTCCTTTCCTGTATCCCAGATTGTAGAAAGCTCTTTCCTGCAGCTGAGACATGCTAGGGAATTTCTTCGGACATCAAAGCAAAGGTTTATTGAAATCTTACCCTTGCACTTCATTTTCTCTTTCTCTTCTGCTGAAAGGGGTGACAAATAACAGGGCCTGCTGTGGAGATCGCTGAGGCAATGGTGCTGAGAATTCACTCCCTGGACAGATAAAGGTAAGGCTTGCCTGTCACCACAAAGTTGTTAAGAGTATGAAAGGTATGTTCAGTGTGATGGTAAAAGATGGGGAGAAATGTTATTCACAGTTTTAGTCTTTCATGAAAAAAGAGTTTTCCTGTTCTTTCAACTTTTACTTGGGGTCAAGGACATTTGTCTACTATACCTTGCTTTTTTTTCCTGCAGAAAAAGTAAAAGAGAACTTTCATTGTAATCAACCTTTCTTTTTTTCTTTACAGCTCTCAGTGAGGTATTATTACCTTGCAGGTGCAGAACTGGGGAGTGGAGGGCCTGGGTGACTTGTTCCTGGCCACCTACTTGTTTATGAAGGAATCAAACCCAGCATTTTTGTGTATTGCTGCAGGGTTATGCCACTTGTCAGACAGAGAATGGCTGCAATGCAATAGTCTTTATGGACATTCCTGGACATGCCATATTTCCCTTATTCACTTGGCAGGTAGATTCTGAAAGATTAATTTGAAAACCTGGCTTAATATTTTATACAAAATTCAGAAACTATGAAGTAGCTCAGTGTGGGGCAGAGGAACATAAGAGTGTATTTTCTTTTACTGCTTTCCTCTTCCAACTGAGTTCTTCCATCACCTGGTAGTGTCTCCCATACATTCCTATTTACTATCTTACATGGTCCACACTAAATCAAAACTTTCATCTATGCTTGCAAAGTCATGTTGAAATGGGGGCCTGGAGACCAGGTTAAGCAGCCCAGGCCTTGGTAAACACTATGCTCACCCTGTAACATCCCCTTAATTTATCTTCCCTGATTTCTTGCACATTTCTCTTTTACACTGTTTCTCAATTCCTTGGCAGTCTAAATAATTTATAGTAGAGAATGGAACTGTGGATGGAAACAAATCTGCAAATTAGGTGTGGCCTAATTCTCTCAACTCTTAATAGCTGATGAAGGACTGTCTCTTGCATGCCTACATAGAAAATGGGCTGACAGGAACAGGAGGTGTGTACCGTTGCTTTCATTTTTTTGATGTGGTTTCTCTAATAAGCAGATAGACAAAATACATTTTTGGACTGACGTGTGTGAAGCTGAAATTTTGTAGGAAGGGTGGAACTTCTTTATTTCATTTCCATATATATATACCCTTGGAACAGAATTCATTTATATGAATTTCCAAGAGGACTCTAAAGGTTATCCAAAGACTATCTTTCAAAGGGAACTCTCATAAGATATGTGTGCAAAACATGCCTATGCTGTCACAAGCAGGTAATTTCACATGCAAAAATATGCTGTTCTAGATTATGAAAAACAAGCTGTCATTCATGCAAGCCATGGTTTACTTGCGCAGTTAATATCTGCAGATTCAGCTAGGAAGAGACACCTGCAGGAGACCATCTAAGTCATCAGGCCCAGTTGTCATAAGTGCAGTCATTACATGTATAGTCCAAATGACTTCATAAAACACCTCTTTGGTGCACTCAGCTTTCTACAGAACTGGTAACCTCGAGGCTAAATATCAAAAGATATAGAAGACTGCAATGGGCCACATGAGAAGGAGAAGGTAAGATCAAGAATATTATCAGTGTCCTAGATTCTTTCACTGTAGTTCTGTAAATAGCTATATGGTGCTAGAAAGCCCATTTTCCATGGGAAGGCATTTCAGATTGTTTTTCTTGGAGTTTCAAAACTGGACTCAACAAGACTCTGGTCAGTTTGGTCTGGCTGGCCCTGTTCTGAACCACAGGTTAGACTAAATGACTTCAGGAGGTCCCTTACAAGCTAAATTGCCTTTATTATGCTACAGTTTTTTTATTGTTCTCAACTCCAGAACTTCTGTATGAATTGAAGTTCTTACATGGTTTTCTATTAATTTGCTGTGGGCCAAGAATTATTTCAACTGTTGACATCCTTAGTTTGGGATACCCTTTGTCTCTGATTTTTGAGCCTTACTCTAGGACACACAGTTGGGAGGGAGATAAATGAGCACAGAACAAGACTAAATGTTAGTGTTTTCATCAGGTCATGAAAAAAGGCACTTTTTGGCCATGTATTTAATTAAACACATCAGCCTAGTTTTGTGGTAATACAAGAAAAATGCACGGATGAAAATCCTGAGGGTAGAATGACTTCGCTGTACCTTATGTAGTGCAACACTGTAACACTGTACGTTGCTGAAATTTGGGCAAACACCTTCAGAATTTTGAACCTGACATCTGTACTGTTTGCTTGAAGGAAAATGTACACACATTAGATGGGAAATGTGCTTGTGGGGCAGCCTGAAATCAGTTTCAACTTTTGATTGAAACAAGTGGTAAAATTTAGAATTTAAAATTGTTTGAATTTAGTAGAGCTGTATTAGGCACTTAGCTGTGGAATTCCTTAGGGAAATTTTCTTGCCCTTGTGTAAGCCTAGAAGAGATCTAAACTCAACACAATGCTCTAAGAATGATCCCATTCATCATAAGGGTGGACAGGTCCTCTCCATCAGTGAACATTTGTGCTGATAGTGTTATTCCAACTGAGCTCAGCAGAAAAGCAAGCACCCACATCTAGCTGATTTAATTTTTTAGAGCATAATTAATTAAAGTAGTATCTGTGATCTGTTAATTAAAAGAATGAAATCTGAAATTAGATTTTTTGGTAAAACAGAAAATGTGGACTTGGCAAAAGTTTTGAAACTCACATAAGGCTTCTGATAAATTCACATTGGATATGCAGTTATTTGGGGGGTGGGGTAGAGGTTAAAAGAGGGTCTTTTATCTCCCCCACAAAACCATCTGTGAGCCTTTTTTTATCTGACAGGCAGTAGAAGAGGAGGAGATGTGTAGGAAAAATTAAATGTTCACATTGTTCAGGAACAAAAAAGACATGTGCCTTAGAAACTCTCTTATCCAAACTTATGCTTTCCTAAAAGCCCTATAAGCCATATTTAGGTTGTGTTCCCTGAAGTGCATTATTAGCCTTAAGGAACCTTTTTAGCAGAGATTTCAGCGTGTCCAATTACAGTCTGAGAGCCTGATCCAAATATCACTGAAGTCAGTATCTCCACATTCCATCTCAGCAATTGTAAATGGGGGGGTAGAGGTCTACTGTGCAAAGCCATAAAAATATTCTCCCCTTTAAGGCACATGTAATTAAAAAAAAAAAAAATCCCTGATACATAAACAAACATTAGCAAAAGAAGATAATGCTGCAATATATAACACTATTCAACATTCTAAATCCTGCATTTATCCAGAGAATTTGTCACATCACCTAGTTTGTAGATCTTTTTCAGAAGTCCTTAGACATCTATTTGTTGTGTGTATCCAGCTATTCAGAATTTTGGGATTAGTGATTTTCCAAAGTAGAACACCATGAAAAGTTAAATCCATGTCATATGATGTGCTAATAGATGAACTAAAATTATGCATGCATACATATATGCAAATATTGTGTATAGCTGTAAGATATAGATACATGTATGTAAGAAAATGAAAGTGGAAAAAAGTGGGAACAATGTTCAGTATTGGTAGGTATTTAACAGGAATATGTCTAGAAGGATTATACCACTGAGTCTTAGAATATTTTTATAATTTCATCATATACCTCTATCAGGGTGACACTAAAGAATGTTTTTTCATAAATGCTTTGAAGTATTTGAAAATATCTTGTTGACTTCGTTTGCTCAGTCAGTTGTCTCTTGAAACCAGTCAAGTGAGGCTTTAACCCAGCATCCAAATAACTCATCACTTGAAAAGCAAAAGAAGTGAAAAGGAAATAATGTCTGAATTCAACACAAACATGCATAAACACAGACACACAATATACTTATTTATCATAGCAGGTATTCTTACTAGTGTCGTATATAAGACTAACAGATATATTCTCAATGTGTTCATATACGAGTGCCACACAACAGACACACTACAAGAACAATGTGTCTAAAAGCGGGAAATATGTCTACATGCTGTTCCTGTAGAAACCAAAACATTTTCATCAGTATCTTAGAAATCACGTATATTTAAATTAAGAAGCACTTTAAGAAAACTGATGAGGACATGGGATTTGAAGTACAATTTCAACAACCTGTCTGGTAATCTTTATTTTATATTTTAGGGAAATAATGTTTTCTGACATATGTTGAAGATAAATGGATGTGGAAAAATCTCAGATTTTTGTCTTTATATTTAAATATGATGACAAAAGACCTATGAACTGGCAATTATTGATACTAATAACTAGTAGATGGATTCTTGTTAATTAATGAGTTTGGGCTTTTCTTGTTAGGAACAAGATTAATCAGGTATTTCCAGCCTGAGATGTGTGTCAGAACATAGTTATGATGAAACTTTCTTTTAGGTTTTATAGCCTGGAAATGTTCTCAAGATATAAAGTAAAATTATTTCTCTCTAATTGTTAAAAAAAGATCACACTTTAAAATTGATTTCCATAAATTTAATTTTATGCTTAAGAAAAACATTATCTTTAATTAAAGTAGATGAAAGGTGCTTAACATTATCCACATCCTGATTTAAATCCTTGTGTTTTCCACCTACTGTTTGGAGAGTCTCTCTAGTAAAAATTTGTTCTTTTGGTCTGAAAATATGTGGCATATGACACAAAACTCCAGTTTGTCAACAATCACGGTTTCTAGTGCCTTAATAATCTGCAAATATTATGTAGTGAAACTTCTCATGAGATGAATTCCAGTGTCTCCTGAGCTGAATGACATCATGTTCTAGGAGAAGAGCCGGCCAAAGGGCTGGCACACCAAAGTTTGTCTCTGTTACCTGCACCCTAGGCACCAGAAGCACCAGGAATATGTCTCAGCCACAAATTCAGGTGTGCCCAGACCCTTGCAGGCTTTTAGCTACATCAATACCAGCAAATAAAAAAGGCCTCTTTATTTCTGTTGTTGACTGGCAGGGAAACCTTATGGCTGAAGTGTCTGTCCCATGGCAGGGTGGCCTCACCCTGACTGCTGATAAATAGACCCTTTTGTCCTCAGCTGTGCCTGGTCTCTGCCAGAGAGTAGACAAAAATAGAAGAAAAGAACACATCAGGGTTTGTCTACATTATCCAGATCTAGTTTACCAGTATAAGCCTTTTTAAAACAATTTCTTTCCTGAGATTTCCGTGGAGATCAAGGATTTTGCCACACTAAAGATCCAGGTAAATATGGGACAAGATGTGACTAGTGATGTCTGTTGGGTGTCACTTGACTCTGTTGCTTTGAGAAAGTAATTAATTTGCCTTATAAAACACAGATATAGGGGTCTGACAATACCTATGCCTCTGCTTTTGATGGAAATAAGAACATAATGGGCCACCTCAGTTTATTCAAACATTGAGCATCTTTGCAGGCATCCAGGCAGAAGGGAGGCTAGGTCCACAGTCCAACTACATTCCTTGGCGAGTCTCCCTTCAACTCCTTAAGGTTTGACTCATACTCACAGGTGTGGAGTAGAGATATATATTATTGTCCTGGCTCCAGCCAGGACAGGGTTAATTTTTTGCAGCAACTGGGAGGGGGCATGGCCAGGACCCGAAGGTTACTCTAGCTGGAGACAGGGACTCTTTGCTCCGGAGAAGAGGTTTCTTCTGGATGAGAAAACATGGTGGAGGGAGGCGTCTGGTATTTTCTATTATAGGGGATGTTTGTCCATGTGAATAATATATTTTCTTATACTTTTTATTATTAATATCGTTGCTGTTACTGTTCGTTTTCTTATCTCATTGCTGTTTCAAGTAAATTGTTCTTATCTCAACCCATGATATTTGCCTTTTGTGCCTGCAGTTGGAGGGGATGGGGGAGCAGTGGGGGCAATGAATTATCATTCCTAAACCATGACAATGGTCTAGACAGGAAAACTATGCTCACCCGTGGAACTGTGTGGATCTTCACGCTGCTCACTGAGATGAGCCCATGGTTTGTGCTAAACCCCTAAAATGCTTTTGGGCATCACTGACGGTTTTTCCTAGCTCAAAACAGTGTTAGGGATCATACTAACATTAAGCAGGACAGGTGCTGGGGACCTTGTGCTCAATCCTGGGCTTGTAGACTTCACTATTACAGACAGTTGAAGTGGGTACCACCAGGAGCAGAAAGAGAAGAAGCTTGTTTGCAGGAGAATGTGTTCTCTCTTTAATTCTAATGATTCCTGGCTATTTTTATGTACAGTAGTTAGTTTTCAGACTGATGAGAAGGAGTCTCATTTGTGCAGATGGGAAATGCTTATTATGCTAATAGTGTTCTGCATTGTTAGCAGAGATTATTAGGCAGAGATGTTAGAAATGCCTCTAGTGGAATTAAGTAGGTGACAAGGTAAAACGAAGAGATAAATGACAACAGTGATTAGGAAATGGATTATGCCGAATACATCAGTGCAAAGGAAGAGGGGAAAGTGACTACTTTTACAAGAAATTGTTTAATCAGTGAGGTATCCATGAAACACATACGAAAAGTTAATTTACCTAGATGACACCAAACACTGCTTGTGAGATTACATGTGATGTTTAATCTGGAGAAACCTGAGAGAAATATGAAAATGGTCAGCATGGAGGAAAAACAGAACATCTGAAAGCAAGGAAGTCATAGACAGGCTTGTGTTTTATAATTAATATATTCTGTCAAATAGCTGTATTATGTATGGGCAACTATCTATTTTAACATGCAATTTAGTGAAATGTGCTATTCATCCTCTCTGAACTTGTAATACATCAAGAAAATCCAACTTTAGAGATAGTCATACAGGCTGTCTGGTCACACCAGTCTCTCCTATTGCCTTAAGAACTTCTGCTCTTTGGCATGTTGCTTCTACGCCTACTTCCACTGTTCCAGCTGGAAGATGGGATTTGACTCCAGTCTGAAAAATAGGCATTTGGCTTTGTTTCTGATGCAACACATGTCAATAGCCTAACTGTGCTGTAAACTTTCACTAAATGCTTGATGGAAATCAATGCTCATTTATAAAGTGCTATTGCAGCACTGCAGTTTAATATGACAGAACCAGTCATGGTAAATAAATGATTCGAGGAATATGGCTTTTTCCTTGTTTGTGGATCAGCAGTGAACAAATCCTGCCAATATATTGATTATTCTTAATTATTCAATATGGGTAAAAGCTCTTCTTGTTGTGTCAATTACCATCACATGGCATGTTTAAACATTGATCATTTTGACTGTTCACACTTGCAGTATGTGACAGATCGCTAAAGTTTCTGGAGCCATTTTAACTCTCTCATCATATGCCTGAAACTTCTATGAGAGGCAGAAGAGTGATGAACAGCAAATAGTTACAGTCATTAGCTGATAACAATTGTTCTTGCTTGCATCCAAACCTTCCTGCTTTTGTACCTGATAGGCAATATAATATATATTATATAATATATAATAATTGCTTTTTTCTCCCTGGTACAGAGCATATATTAAACAAAGAATTCTGATGGGACAAATGCTGTTTCTTTCAGATTAATTCTGAATAACATCTGTGGTTTCCTAGAAGAAATAATCATGACTGAAAATATTTACTGACCAGAAAACTTGTGTTGACTAACATTAAAATAGGTTCCTGAATTTTGTTTGGAATGGGCACATGTGAAGTAGCTTTGTGATTTCCAGAACCACTGCAGAACCTCATGCACCATCCAGCTTTCTTTTCTCCTGTTCTGATTGTGTTGATGGAGAGACAGATTCTCTGGTCTACCTAGCCAAAATGGGGCACCCCTAAATGCATGGGGTGGGGTTGGTGTGCATGCTGTTGCTGTAATACCTGAGTGCTTCACAGACTTTAAATTCTCTGAGAGGACCAAGTGCAATTGTCTCCTTTCACAGGCAGTAAACTAGAACTAAGAAAGGCTCCATGACTGATCTAATGTCACATAGGAAGACTGCAATTGTGGACCCTAAACATCCAGGACTGAAACATCCTTTCAGGTTGATAATGCACAAGACACTTGAGCTGTAAAGCACAACAATAAAGATCATTTTCCATGAAGAGATGCCCAGGATACAGAATGTGTGCTCAGCTCTTTTTGGTGCTTGATATGAGGGGAAGAGGAGAGGGAAGGGCTGTTTCATTCCTACTGAAATGCAGCTCAGAACAGATTGTGCATGTATGTGATTTTTCATGATGGTGCAGATGTGAACTGGTGTAAGCAAAAAGGAATCATCTGTGTCCTGTTATGAGAAATTCTTTATTCCTCTCATTTCTGACACTGAAGATCAGGCGAGGAGAGTTCATTTGGTGTCCCAGCAGGGAGGGATGGGCTCTCTCTCTGATGGGAAGTAGGAAGTATTTCTTTCAGAGTGGGAAGCTCCTGTTTTAAACACCATCAGTTTTTATGAGACTGCTTAGTGATGATGGACTGTTTCTTGCTCAAAGAAGTAAAAACATTTAACATGAGGGCCTACACAGCCTAGACATGAGCAGCTATTCTTTTGTGTCTCCCTAAAGAAGGATTGGAGCAAGGTGATCTTTACTTTGGGCTACAGCAATGAGAAGGAGCAAATTTACACTGTGGAGAATATTTCTGTACCAAAAGTGTCTTCATGAATCCAATTTGCATCTGATGATGCACATTTTTTGCAATACAATCATTTAATGTCTTATTTTACAAACAGCTGAGACAGCCTTACAAGACAACTTTTTTTTAAAGTTGAAAATAGACACAAGACACAATGTCCTCTTTTTGCTAGTAAGGCCGTTCCCACACTGTCACAAAAGCATTGTCACAGGCTAAACCTCCAACTGTGACTCTGACCTCTGTCCTTCCTGGACAGTAAAATCATCAGTCAGTACTTTAGACCCCTGCAAACAACCGGCTTTGGTGAGAATACCCTAAAGCCTCTAACACTCCAAACATCTGATCACTGGGAAAAAAAGAAGGCATCTCTAGGTGAATCACTGCACAATATGAGTCTTTAAAATGACCACTTAGCCTATTTCTTTGGTAAATAAGGTGACTGAAAGGTTAGTAAAATGCTGCCTCTGTCACTTCACTTTCTTCTTGGATCTCTCCCTGGCTTCAGATTTACATACAGCACAGACAGAAAATCTTTTTAGGAAATTCAAACTTTGCAAAGAATTTGGGATGCTTATCAGGGAAAACTAACATAACATTTTGGGATTAAGCAATCTGAACTGGAACTGCAATATTTAAATCTGGACAGGTTTTACTTTTGTTTATGTTTAATTGACCTGCCAAGTTACCTGCTCAAATTTTGTTTTGGATATCTTGGAATCTAGAGATTCATGGTAGAAAATAGAACATGAGGAATACAGGATACTGCAGTAAGCAGTCCAGGTAATGCCAATTCTTAAATGGAGCAAAAATGTAACGTGATGATTCAGTTCAACAAACTGGAGTTAAAAATTGCAGTAAAGTAATATTTTTTAGTGCATTTTGAATTTTTAAAATTATGCCATTTCCATTCCCTTAAAGAGCAATTTTCGTAATTTGCATCCATCACAGGAAGGTAAGTGTTCCACAGAAGAAAAATTCCCGTTTCCATTTGTCAGTTGCAGACCTGTCAACAGTTATGTGTACTTTTTGACTTTTCAGGATTAATTTATTGCATTTAAAAATGAAACAGTCAGCCTGATTAAATTCTACTTAATAGAATAAACTGGCACGCATAAAAACATCTGAAAATATTTATCTGAATTATTGTATTTTTTAATAGATTTTGACATTGGCTGACAAAGAGTAGATGTATTGTGTTTACTTGGCTAGCCAAGTGCTTACTTTCCTACTAGATGAATAGTAGATGACACTGGTTCTCTAGAGCAAGTGGCAAACTAGAGTGAGGGCTGAGTTATCCTGAGAGGGGGACCACAGGATGCCTTAATGAAATCACAAACCTAACTGCATGCTCTTCTCCCTATGTTCAATCAATATAAGCATGGAACAGATATAGGCACTTGCAAGTATTCTATTCTGCTGGTGACTTTTTCAGTGCCTGCAGAAAAGCTCAAAGTAACCACACACCTAACCAAGCTGTCTCAGAGCCTCCACATAGATGAACAATTCCAGATTGCCATCTGCCTAAAATTGAATATAGAGCTGCTATTCTGTTCTAGTAAAACTCTGCAGACATATTTCTGTATTTTCATTCTCCTTTGGGACGATCAGGGAGCTTATAAAGTTTTTGGTGGAGAACAGAAGGGAAAAAAAACGAGGCATGAGGTAAGGGATTTTTGTTCAAATCCCTGCTCTGAAAAGCACATTGTGACTGAAAAAAACATTGTCTTGGGAATTAATGAAAGGTAATTCATGAGCCAGAGCGAACATGTTGCTTTCCTGCTTCATTCTATGCCAGCTCCCTAGGACTTCAAAGTTTGAATCAAAGTTTCTGCCTTCTGTTAAAATTTTCTGTGAGCTGTTTTTCTCTTTCTGAGGGTTTACATCTCCTCCATGGTGATCAGAGAATTTGGTAGGTACTTTCCACCAGAGAAGGTGCTCCTGCCTAAGAACAAGCTGGTGAACAATTCCTTGAGCCCAAATATTAGTTCCTGTTCTCTAAAAGAGCCCTGCTGAGACTTCCACAACAAAATAATTTTGTAGGGTACATGGCATGACTTCACTGAAAGAAACTTACACATGCAGAACTCTTCACAAAGTTAAAAAAATAACTAAAAGAGTGTGCATACATCCTAAGTTTAGTTTTAGGAAAGATTTATTGCTGGTTTCAGTGTGTATATTTAAAGTCAGTCTGGTATGTGTGTTTAAAGTAATAAGGTAGACATCAGAAAGTTAACAATTTAATAACAGGTTGCCTAAGAATGCCAGGGCCCTTACTGTGATCTGAATGTAATTGACAGCTATTATTCTTCACTTAGGAGCAATGGCCCACCCCAGGAGCAAGGAACAGACAAATCACAAAGTATCATGTTCCTTCTTTGATTGAACAACTTCAGGGCCCCATGGTTAACTGCATGGCCTCTTGTTCAGCTGCAAGAGTGTCTTTTTATTTGTTTGAGGAAGTGCCCAATTGAAAATGGAGGTGAAAGAGAGGCCATTTCTCTTTTCTTTTTTTTTTTCCCTTTTCCTCCTCAGCCTCAGAAAGGTCAGGAGCCTGCTTCATCTGTCATGCTTAATCAGCTGATGAAAACTCTGCTGATGCATGAGGTTGTGGCTCCTCTATTTTAAGCATAAATCTTAATGGAAGAATCATTCTGTAATGTGTTACTTCCTGAAAAGTGGAGCTGCTCTTTTAGGAGAGTGCTGCAGGCTTGTGGTAGCATGGGTGTACAGTGTTTCTGGAGCTCTCCCAGGGCATCACGCTTTTGTTGGGTGATATATGTGACAGCTTCCCAATTGCATGTGATAAGGCATGTCGCCTCAGACTCCAGCAAAAGGCTGTAACAAAAGGACTAGGCGTCCCAACTGGAATGTGAAACAAGTCATCCTGACTACAGTTAACAGGATGCTGCTGACTGAGGAACAAAGATGGGAGTACATTTCAACTGCCAAAATGAAATTGCTCATTCCTCTCCAATAGAACAGTTGAAAAATGCTGTGTGTCTAGTTAAGGTTGGCAGAGATGTGCAAGCATTGATCTAGAGAAGGAGGTAGAATTATGCAGTGTTGGCACAAGTGGTCTTTTGTCCTGGCTGGTGGGTCTGGCTAAACATGTGGAGGGACAGATATTGTGTCACACCGTGTCAGAAGGGCATGTGTCTTTAAAAACCCTTCTGAAATCCTTGCGGTAAAAGATGTCTTTTCGTTAAAAACTATTTGTCTATCTACCTGACATATTCTAGTTCTTTGTCTTTAGATATGACATATTTTGTATATACCTACATTCCTGGAAGGTCCAAGAATTTTTCGCAGGAAGAAGACCCTACAAAGAAAAAGCTGCAGCACTACAGGATGCAGTGCCTTTTCTACTGTCATAGAAGACACTCAGAAAGCAAAATGGGAATGAGTTGCAACATAGAAATATGAAGTCCACGATAGTCATAGGTACTGCATTTTGCCACAGGATGGAGGAAAAGAATAACCAGCCTCACACAAAATGAAAGTAGTCTACAGAACTTCTCTTTTTTAATGAGCTTAATCTCTCAGAAACACATGGTTGGAAAAAAAAAGAAAAGAAAACGGTACGTAGGGACTTTGTGTGGGCTCAGAAATGGAGAGGCCTTGATGTGGCCTGTATCAGTTATTCTGACAGGAAAATGTTTGCTACAGAACTAGCTGAATTTTGTAAAAGTTTTCTCCCATAGGTTGATGTGCAATTAAATTGTTCATCATTGTATTAATGTATGGATTGCATTTTTGAAGTCCAGCACTAAGAAAGAGAGGACTGAACAAAGAACCTTCGTATCTGCCCTCTACTCCAGTTTTATCTCATTAAATTGGGAAGTATTTCTCTGTGTATCATGTTATAAAAGAAAATGCAAGTGAATGTGAAGACAAGAGATGCATTAGATGTGTGGAGCATTCATCAGCTCTCCTCTGACATACACAAAATTCAAGGTCCTTGTGCTTGCCAGAATATCATGAATACTGCTGATACTTTCCTGTTTTTTTGAACGTGGAAATACTACTTTGAGCATAACATACATGATGCAACTTCAGAGAAGCTGCAGAGCATTTAAATATACAACCACTGCAGATAGATATTAGCTTGTGTGGAGGCTACATCATGGCTCTAGTGCAGCTTTTCCAAACATACAAGCTACAACTTCAAGAAGAGGCATGATGGCGGTTCTTGTTTCTGGAGCTAAGCCAGAAGCTCAGTTTTCAACTACATGTTAAGTTGCAGCTGGAAAGGACTTGGGAACTGGTATCCTAGTGACAAAATGCAATTCTGCATGTTACAGCAATGTCCCAAGATTGAGTGCATGTGTACTTGTGTGTGTAATTCATGTTGCTTGTTCTCCACCTACTGGTGGCATTTTTAAGGCCTAGAAGCCCTAATGCCCTTCCTGTAAGTGCTGTGGAGGTTACCCCTACTTAACCCCATAAAAATGTACAATCAGCTAATTGGAAAATTCTAATTAAGCCTGTGCTCATGGTGCAGACATCCATGTATGAAAGGCACTCGTCTTGTCTTTGTGACCAGCCTGCTTGCCACTGGAGAGCAGCAAGGGGTTTGGACAAGCTTTCCTTTCCCAGCCACTGGAGCATGATGGCCCTGGATGACTGTGTTGATGGCTGGCTGCTGAGGGCTGATTTTTCTCGTGCAGACACCCATGGTTCCTTAGTTTCTGCTGCCTATTCATCCATGTTCCCCATTCTCAATAATTGCCATTTCAGAAGCAAAATGAACAGGGGTGAACACAGTTATCATTAGGAAAAACGATGACAATTAAATATAATTAATAAACACTCCTATTACAGGGCATATGCATGCTGTGTGTCTAAAGTGGACTAAGTCTGAAAATTAGTACCCCTCATTACCCAAATGAATTGGAATTACACAGCACAACTTCCACTATTAATATAGCTTAAAGAAATCCTCCATTTTTTCTCATGTATATCTGTTTCCAGAAAAGTATGTGTTTTTTAGTCAAAGAATATTAGAATGAACATTGCTAATCACATCAGTCCAGATGGTTGGCTCTCTTCTTGCCAAGTGGAAGTATTGTAACCTATTTAATGTGCAATTTACATAAGCTCCATGTTAATAAAGATCCATGAGCTTGTGGACTTTTTTTCTACTCTTTTCTATGTCATGGGTTCAGTCCACAGAGGCAGAGCATAGTGCTCATGACTGCCACTGGTGCTGGCTGCTGAAGCCAAAGCTGCTCAGTACATTGCCCCTAACCTTTTGTCCCTGTCTTCTCACAGCAGTATGGGATCCTATAATTGATCATTATCCACTTTTGAAGTTAAAAGTACAGTTAGGAGCATATATGCCAAGCCCACATAAATCTGTGGTAAAGGCTGGAGTGAAACATATCTCAAAATAAAATTATCCTGTTACTGTGTGCATTCAGCCTGCATTCTCGGACCAGCTGGAATGTATTAGTACTGTTTTGTGTTTATGGGCTTTTCATCTAAGCCTTACACAATTTAATTTTCTCTGGAAATTTACTAACTTTGAGGCTACTGTGCACCCTGTCCTTCAGTCCAACCAGCATTTTTTGTGTGGCAGGTCACACTATGCTGTCAATCACAACATATTTTTCTGGTGGGTGGAATTATGTGCTTATAAATTCCTGTTGGTATGTCTGTAACCCATATGAGAAAGGTTTTTGTTGCTGAGAGCACATCTCCAGTAGGTTTGGCAGGTCATACACTTTTCTGTTATCCACCTGTAATGTGGCAAGAATCATAAACCCAAAGGTCATCTAACATTAAATCATTAAATCATGGGCTTGGCTGTCCATCCCCCACTTTTTCTGGATCAGTAGATACCTATGGAAGGCAGAGAATACTTTTTTCAAGTCACTCTAAGAGTGCTTGTGCTTTAAAGAGCTTGTTGTGTATACAAATGAAGCAGACACCAGCTGAAGGTGGGAAACAGGCAAAATTGTTTCCAAGGCCATATAGGAGTTTAAAGGCAGAATTGCACAGGTCGTTCTACAAGGCTGTTCTACCTACATTAACAGTAAAATCTGACCAAAATCTGGAAAGGAGACCACGTGTGTCTGAATATTTTGCATTTTGGTATGCTGTTGGACTATATGGGCTTGTTCTGTTAAAAGCACTAGAACCTGATTGATTATTCATTTCATGTTTAGTACTTTGATATGTAATTTGACAATTAACATTTCAAAATGTGTTAAAACCTATTGGGAATATTCCCACTGGTATGGGTGTAATGCTGGAGGGTGCAAATCTAAGTCTCTTCTGTGTAATAGAGCACAATAAGATGCTGAGGGCTTAATGCTTTTTGGTTTTGAATTCAGTCTTTGATGCAGCTGGAGAAAGGTTGGAGCTAATGAGATTAAAGATCAGATGCACCAGGATGAGTTTGGCTCAGTCAGGTTTTTCTCCTACCAAAAAGCTGACTACAAAACTAAATACTTTCTGGACAAACATCACAGAGTCCAGAGCTGTCTGAATCTGCTGTTCTTATGTGTTTCCTTGCCATTTCAGAGAAACACAACGTTTTGGATCCATGAAACTTCAGATGTCTTTGTGATGTCTTATTCCTTTGTGATGTCTTATTCCTCTACCTTTCACTAACAGGTCATCAACTTCCCTGGTAGTATGAGCAGGCAAACCTGTGTTTTATGTGACCAAAGGACAAGCATGCTCCTCTCTTCACACAGGGACTATTTTAAGGGAAGTCTCCACCCTCAAGGTGGTGCAGCCTATTCACTGCTGATGTCTCGGCACTGGAAGAAGAACCAAAGACAACTGTGAGAGGAGATTATCCACTCCAAAAATTCACTTGTACTAGTGGTAGGACAGGGCATCCGACAATCTCTTACCACATTACATGGTAATTATAGGGAGAGCTGGACTGTACTGGATGCTTCCCCTGGATAGGCCCAAATTTTCACTAATATAATTTTCAATGTCCAAATGGCACAATGTAATCTGTAATAGGCAGGTAACAGGACTCTGATCCCAGAATAAGAAAATGGGAAGAAACCCAGGCAGGTTAAAATACAGAGAAACAAAAACTCAGTTGACTTGAAGGGCTATGTGATCTTTTAAACTGGTGGCTTTTAAGTAGGGCTTGCACATACATCCAGTGGTCTTTTTAACGCTTTTCAGCTGCCAGAGATTTCAACTGAAATTTTTGTAATGCCTTGTGTGTATGTGTGTGTTCATGTATATGTATGCACACGATGGGGGTTTAAGAGAACAAATTCTTATAAAGCAAGAACATCCTAGATTATCCATTACCAAGACAATACTACTTATGGGAATATTTAGTGGTTACATGCTAAAAAACATTAAAATCAAACAAATACTTTGTAAAGGACTTTATGAATTTGTCCTGTGCACAGCTTCTTACACAGAGGTCAAGATGACGCTTTGTCTTTACAAGCCTGAGGACAGCCAGTAAAATCTGCCCTAAGGGCTGCTCCAAAGGCACAGAATGCTTCCTGTTCTGTGTCTTCTTGTGCCAGGGCTGGAGTGAGCATGTGTTCTGCTTGTGCTTTACCACAGCAGGTGAGGCTCAGGTGGTTTTACTGCGAGCTGTAAAGTTCTGGTTGGGATTCTCCTGCCTCAGTGTAGCAGCTGCTCTTTCAAGTCCTTCTCAGGGCTGATGGAGCTAGAATAGCTCTTAGTTTTGGACAGAGGGAGGAGAATTGATAAGATGACTCTCTACTGTGTCCCTTTCTGCCTAGTTTTCTATGAGTCCTTGAAAACAAACAACTCAAACGCTGAGAGAGACTATTTTCAAACATCACCAGTCTCCAAGACCACAAGCACTAAAATTCAGAGAATGTTTTGTTGACAGGAAATTGTCACTTCCATTTCTGGCAGATATTTTCTTGTTTGGTTGTTATTTTGGTTTTTTGCCTGTTTCAACTGAAATGTTAAAATATCAAAGTATCCTTTACATGTGTATGGGAAAGATAGAATTACTCAGGACTGATTTTTTCTAACCTTTAGAAAACATCCCCATAGTCTTCCATTGGCTTCTTCTAATGTCTCCTGCTGCTTTAACCTCTGTTTTCTTACAGAAGTGTGTGTTTATGGCATTTTAATCAAGTCTCTTTATTAAATGTGTGAGCACCATTTTACGTGAGGTGAAGGCTTGAATACAATCTACATCAACACCTCACAGAGCCTGGTGATTATACATAACCTACATAACAGCTTTTCTGTTACACTTTTGGCTAAGTTCTCACTCACTTCCTAAACCTTGACAAGACAGGCAATCTGCCTTTCCATTAGAAACTCATGCCCACTGCCCACCATTACAGTCAGCTATTAATGAATGAGGTGACAGCAAGCTAAGCTACATTTACTGGTACCTGCTAGTACCAGCTACATCCTCTTTATCTCTTAATAAATTAAAAAAAAAAAAAAGTCTTGGTGAGTACATGTGCTTACAAGATTTACAGTAGGGATTAGAAATTGGAAGACAAATTTTCCTTCCCATTTCACATACACAACCTATTGCCAGGTCAGGATGCATTCCGTCACTTAACACAAGGGAAAGCTCTGGCATGAAAACCAGGATGTGTTTTAGCCTATTAATCAAGACTGGTGTAAACCTATCTTTAGACCTTGTCCAGACAAGAAAGAAAAATCATGTCCAAACAGAAATAACTAAAACAATTCTTACCTGCTTTATTTCCATGGGGTTTTTTTCCCCTCCTTCTTCCCTTTTCCCTTTTTTGTATTTTTTTTTTCTTAATGTTTGAGAGCTAGTTGAAGTTTTACTCCTGAAAGATGAATGGGGACCTCTCAATGGACTTATTTCAGGTCTGTATTGATTATGAGCATTTGTATTAATGATAAAATGGCCACAAGAATCTCCAAGCAGGTTTTCATTTGTACTGGATGTTATGCCAACAACTAGAAAGACTTTTCTTCTACAAAGACTTTTAAAAGTTTTAAGAACCTAAAGGTATTAAAACTTTTCCAAAGCAAATTTTCGATGCTGGGCATGGCTGCCAAACTTTAGCAAATATTTTACATGAATGACTGAATGGTCACTTCAGTAACTACTGATTCCTATTTTGGACATTCAGATTACTTTTATTACCTGTTTCTGGATTTGTTCCTGACCTTATAATTTGTTTAAGTAGCCAAATCACCTTGTTATTGTGATAGTACAAACTAGTCCTTTCATTACTTCTGTGTATTGGTGTTCTCATGAGGCAGTCTTACTCTTAAAAATGATTTCTCTAAACAAAGTAGAATCTCATTGCAACCATGTCTGCTTCAACTATTTTCCAATTGAAAAATCAGGTAAATAGAAGTAGAAACACCTTTCTGTTCCATTTGCTCCATCTGTTCTATCAGATTCTCCCCTAGCAGATAAGAACATTGCAACACCAGGATTTATGAACTGCCTCTCAAATTCAAGAAAGCTAATTTTTAACCTGCTCCTTTATAGCCAGACTCAGACTTTAAATCTCCCCATATGACCCCAAGTAATAATTACAGCAATTAGTCCCTACCCCTCTGGGATAATTACTAGCATAAATTGAGCTAACTTTCCTCAAAGTTCCTCTAAAAGGTCATAAAGAAAGAAGGGGAAAAAGAAAGAGAAAACTGAAACCCCACCAAACAACTGAGGGAGGAAAAGAACTGTAGACACAAGCAGGCAAAAGTAAACGGGAAAAGGAAAAGCAAGACAAGACAATTTTCCACATTCCATTCCCATATGCTGCCTCTCTCCCAAGCACCACATACATAACATTCTTTCTTGCAGGCAACAGGCCTCCCTACCCCAGGTGCTATCAAAAATTATGGGAGTGGAAAAAAAGAAAAGCTCATATCTTAAAAGAAACCCTGTTTTTCATCAAAACACATTGCTTTAAGGCAGCCATCTGACTGGAAAGAGGAAAAAAAGAATTAAAAGATTCTTGTGCTTTAAATTTCTATGTAATGCTCAGCCAAAAGAATAACTGAACAATAATGAGCAGGAACTTGAATTTACCAAACTAAAGGGAGAAATATTGCAGTGGAATAATTTGCTAAAGGAGATTAGATTGAGGTCAACATAGCCCTCTGTGGTCAGCAGCAACAAAAGCAGAATCAAGCTGAAATTCATTATGAATCCACTACCAGGAGTAGAAATGCCATATCCAATGATTTCAAAACATGTCTGTGTGCAGAATCAGTGCAAAACCTGATGATTTCGAATTTCTTTTTAAAAGAAATAATACAAGCTGTTATTTCTTTAAAAGCCTTCTGTTTAAACATTAAAATACTTCTATTTTGTTTTAGTTTTCTTTTTGTACCGTGCAACATAAAAAATATTTAAAGTAGACAAATAAGAAACCCTCATAGAAGCACACAGAAATGGAATTGTTTAAATAGTCATAATTTTTGGCACCTCCTGTTTCTTAGTGAAAATGAAATACTGGTGAATTTCAAGAAGTACTTGAGTAGACCCACATGGACACAGAGTATATTCTCCCAATGATATTGAAGCCAGCCCTGCTTCAGAACTTAATTGTCCATTGTTGCTTTACTGCAAATCTATAAGTGCACTCAATCTAACAAGAAATGCAACGAAATTTGTTTATATAAAACAATTATTTTCTCTGTGAAGGAGAGAAAAATAATTGATAAAAAAATCTTGAAATAATTTCATGGAATTTGTCTAATTGTATAATGCCCTAATTTATTCTGATTTTTTTCTCTCAATGAGGAGATCCTGGTGTCTCCTATTACTGCCCCCATTTTCTCAAGAAATATGTTGAGTCTGTGTTCTGAGTAACAAATATCAGTACAGGCACTGACCAATTACTCACCTTTCCACATCTGCATGAATTTGGAACAATCACAACAAAGGAGAGAAACTAGTGATATAAAATATTGGATTACTGTACTGCTAAAAAAAGAAGGATAAGCAACACCTAAATCCTCACATAGTGCACTCCTCACATATGGTTAATGCAGTGTGAATTCAAATGAAATATAGAAGTCTAAATCAGGGAGAGCAGATCATGGCTGACATCAGACACTGCAGGCATATTTATATTTTCTTCAGTATTTCCTCAGAGATCAGGGAGCACAGCTGACATACATTCAAATGAGGTAATTTCCGTATCCTTGAAGTCAGTGTGACATGCACTCGGTCACTTTGGATGGATGAAGTGATATACATAAGAACTGCCAGCTTCATTAAACAGAGTGAGATATAAAACCTCATGCATCTTTGAGCATTTGCACCTTTCTCACTACTGGTACAAAATATAAATGATATAACATGCGGTTGGTGAATTAAAATATTAGGGTACAAATACTTATCAGTCAAGAATCATGGAGGGCATCAGGTCTTGTAAGGAGTCCGCTCTAAACAAAAGGATTATGGAAAAACTCACCCAGTACCTCTTGTGATATACCACTCAAAGCTTCAGGGCAGCATTTAAAGCTTCAGAGAAATATAAATTAATCTGTCCAGTGTAGAAGTACCAAGGATACAGCTAGAAACGACAATAAAAAGATAAGCATGAGTTTAGAAATATATTCATTAGATAACATCCAGCCAAGTTCACACCATTCTGCTTCATAAATAAAAATTATTCCATTTTATTTATTTAGATTATGTTGCTTTTGTATCTGGGTCAAGGGGAAATGCCCTGCATTGCAGATGAATCCTGATGAAAATGCACACTAAACTACTACATTAAAGCTATTTCGGTGTTTGAAAAACAGTCAAGTCCTTCTGTGAAGGTGCAAAAAATGTTAAAAATGTAGAAATTGAAGGAGGTAATAGGGTACATGGTGGCACTGCTAAGATGAGTGAGTGTGGGTACATGTCACATACCCATGGGGGTGTGAAGAAGACTATGTGTGGGAGGACATGGGAAGAATTTGACTTCTGTAAGGGGATTAAAACTTAACATCCCATATAGGAAAGATTTTTTTAGCTTTGAATCTAAAAATGTGGCCTTGAAATAAAGTCTGTACATCACCTCTGTAAATCTGATTATTTTGAAACATAAACAGAAGGATCTTCAGGAGAACTCAGAATTAATATTGAGGGAAGTAATGTGTAAAATCTCAGGGACATGCTGATTTCTTGAAGTCAAACCTACCAAGAAAACACCAATATGCTGAGTGGTGGCACAGCACTTCAAGAGGGATGATTTCTAGTGCAAATTTGATGGCAAAAGTATAAACTTTGCTACCCGTTTCCAAGTGCATTTCTTACCTTTCACGCTAAAAAAGTATGGTTTTGATCAGTCCTGAAGGCAAAGAGCCTGACTGCAAGCAAGTAAATGTATGTATGCATGAGAGTTCAAAGGAGGATTCTGCCTAGCAAACACCCTTCCAATAGACAGTATTTTCACTTGAAGTTGTGAAGATGGGAATATAATTGTACTGGGAATATAATCTGTACTTCCCTATGTTGAAGCAGTGTGGATTTTAACATACCTAGAGAAGAGTGTGGGTAAGTGGAGAAATTCTGGGAGGGAATGTGTCAGATCCATAGCTACACACCGTGTTAACACATGCTTGGACTCCCACTCTCTTCATTCTCTCCTTTACATCACCTGCCTGCTGAGTTAAACATCTTGGAGGTGGTGAGACAACCCGACAAGGAAGGACTATTTTTCCAGCTCTGGGAGAAAACAGAAAAAGTGTAAATGGGGCAGTTGATACAAGGGGTGTTAGGATTTTAGCTTAGGACATAACTTCTGCATTTGATTTACAGCATTCAGCAACAAGTTATGCAGATACAGTATACTGCCAACTCCTCTCCCAAGCACAAGGAAGGTTTAAAACATATTGGAATATAGATAACCCACTGAAGATATTCCCCAGTTGAGCATGACTTTTGTTGCCCGCACAATGAAGTACATTCCTGGGTTTTGCATATATCATTGCTTAGCATTTGTTCAGTTTGATATGGTGTGGAATCTCCAAACTGAGTCTTCTGAGTTCACTGGTAATTGCAAGGGATTAGCACCTTTTAAAACATGGGTAAAAGTACTGTAGGTGATTAGATCCCTAAAATTATAATTCTGGATCAGGCATTGAGTCATTTGACCAAACTCCTGTCTTTGAAAGCAGTTGCTTCTAAGTACACTCCAAGACAATTACAGGCAGAATATAGTACATGCTATATTAAGGTCTTCTAATCAATTTTAAAGATTATATAAGGCTCTGAAGAAGTAATTAGCTATGATTTCAATAACTGCATTAGTTGTCCTGGCTCTAGATTCTTGCCATCCATGTAAACACGTATTTTCCCTTTGAGTTTTACCACTCACAAAGCTCAACTATTTACAAACACTGAGAAGTAGGTCACTCCCACTTCTTCAGATCCTGAAGCTGTAATGAAGTATAAACATAAATGCATTCATGTTGAGTCAACTTTTATTCTCGCATCTATCTGTGGAACTGAAGCCTAAATAGGGAATGTATGCAAAACTATAGACAGAAATGGTTGGAGAGAAATGTACTACCAGCCCACTATTAATCTATCCTTTTTTAATTGTCCTCTCCACTTTTTAGTCTTTAAGACATTATTAATTTTATATCCATTTCCCCTTCCATATCACTGCTTTTACTTAGCAAATTTCTTTCCTGTTCACTAGTTAATTCTTTTTAGTAACTAATAATTCCTGTCTTCAGTAATACAATATTCCTAAACAATCACCTTTAAATGGGATTTTTATCATGCTTGGCCTCTCCTGGATCATTACTCTCTTTAGGAATTTGAAAATTACTAAAAAGCTATCGTTATTTTAAAGTATGAACACAATATAAGAATAAAAAATTGTTTCACATTATAAAAGAAACATAGCTATAACATTTCTTTTGGCAGTAAAATATAAGTGATTAGAGCCCAGAGCAGGTATCTGAAGTGGTAAGATCCCTTAGTGTCATATGAGACACATTTTGACTGCTTTAAATTCTGATATTAATCTGACAAGACATATGGATCTACAACCGAGGCAGTCTCTTTGTGTTCCCTCTTTAATCAAAACAGTGAGAAATACTTTGCAGTGCAAGTTCTCAAGTTTATTTTGGATTCTCCCTTTAGGACAAGAAGTAGTATATATTTAAGTGGTATACATTTAAAAGAAGTGGTATACATCTAAAAACTTGAAATATCTACAACTCCTTTAATCAGATAAATCTGATTTTTGTCCCTGGTTCTCCTCAGTCCACAGACTGCCACATCAATGCAATGCGAAAGGGATGTTTCATGATTAAGAGGTAATGCAGTGATAACTCAATCTGCAGAGGGAGTCTCAGGGAATGTATGCCCCAGGTAGCTGTGCTATTAGGGGAGGCCTGTGGTCACTTCTGTATCCCTATGGTAAATTTTCACCTGTGCAGAATTTAAAAGCTTCTGAAGAACTGGTGGCAGCCCTATGTAGACATATAGGAGCAGCCTCACATTCACAAGCAACAGTCCTCATGGAGAGCTTCAACCACCCTGATATCTGTTGGAGGGACAGCTCAGCAGGGAATAAGCAAGCCAGGAGGTCTCTGGAATGTGCTGATGAAAATATCCTTGTTCAAGTAATAGAAAAGCCAGCAAGGAGATGTGGTATGCTGGACCCTATTCTTACCAACAAGCAGGGGCTGGTGGGCAACATGAAGCTTGAGGGAAGCCTTCGTGGAGTTTGAGATCCTTGTGGCAGCAAAGAGGGCATGCAGCAAGCTCGCTAACCTGGACTTCAGGAGAGCAGACTTTGGTCTATTCAGGAAACTGCCTGATAAAGTACCATGGGATAAAGTCCCAGAGAGACCCAAGAATAGGGACTCAATAGGGACCCAAGAAAGCTGGCAATATTCAAGCATCACTTCCTCTAAGTGACAGGTGCATCTCTTATGAATAAGAAATCAAGCGAAGGGAGCAGGAGAACTGCATAGATGCACAAGGAGCTTCTGACAAAACTCAGACAAAAGAAAAAAGTTTATATAGAACATGGGGAAAGGGGCAGACCACTTAGGAAACGTACAGGAATGTTGTCACAGTATGAAAGGTGCAACAAGGAAGGCTAAGATCCATTCAGAATTAAATCTGTCAGGGGAAGTCAAGGACAACAAGAAGGGCTTCATCAAGTACACTGGAAGCAAAGGGAAGAGTAGGGAAAATGTGGGAGGCATGCTGAATGAGGTGGATACCCTGGTGACAAAGGATACAGAGAAGGTGGGGTTACCAAATATCCTTTTTGCTTCAGTCTTTACTCCTAAGGCCAGTCCTCAGGAATCCCAGAGCTTGGAGGTAAGAGAGAAAATCTGGAGAAAGGGAAGACTTTCATTTGGTCTAGGAAGATCAAATTAGAAGTCATTTAGACAAAATGAACACCCGCAAATCCATGGGCCCTAATGGGTTGCACCCACAAATGCTGAAAGAGCTGGCAGATGTTTTTGCTAAGCCACTCTCCATCATCTTTAAAAGGTTGTGGAGAACAGCAGAAGTGCCTGAGGAGTGGAGAAAAGCCAATGTCACTCCAATCTTCAAAAAGGGCAAAAAGGAGGACCCAGGAAACTATAGGCCAGTCAGCCTCACCTTCACCCTGCATGTCATGTCTAAGCATGTAGGTGGCATCTCTGAGCATGTGGAGGAAAAGAAGGTCATCAGGAGTAGTCAGCATGAATTCATAAAGGGAAATCATGCTGGAATGACTGGCTGGATAGATGAGGGAAGCACAGAGAAAGTTGTTCACCTTGACTACAGCAAGGCTTTTGACACTGTCTTCCACAACATCCTCATAGGTAAGCTGAGGAAGTATGCATTAGATGAATGGACAGTGAGGTGTAGTGAGTGGCAGAGCTCAGAGGGTTGTGGCCTGAGGTGCAGAGCACAGTTGAAGGCCTGCAGCTAACAGTGCTCCCCAGGTGTCAGTGCTAGGTCAAGTTGGAAGCTGGGACAGAGTGCACCCCCAGCAAATTTGTTGATGATACAAAATTGGGAGGAGCGGCTGATACACGAGACGGCTGTGCTACCATTCAGCATGACCTGGACAGGCTGCGGAGTTGGGCAGAAAGGAACTGATGAAGTTCAGCAAAGGCAAATGCAGGGTCCTGTGCCTGGGGAGGAATAACCCCATGGACCTGTACAGGCTGGGGCTGAACTGCTTGGAAGCAGCTCTGCGGAGAAGGTCCCGGGGGTCATGCTGGACAACAAGCTGTCCATGAGCCAGCAGTGTGTCCTTGTGGCCAAGAAGGTCAAAAGTGCATTGGGAAAAGCATTGCCAGTAGGTCACAGGAGATGATTCTGTCCTTCTACTCAGCCCTGGTGAGGCCACATCTGGAGTGCTGTGTCCAGTTCTGGGATCCCCAGTTCAAGAAAGACAAAAAACTACCGGATAGGGTCCAGAGAAGGGCTGTGAAGACGACAAAGGGATTAGAGAATCTGTTTTACGAGGACAGGCTGAGACTGCCTGTTTAGCCTGGAGAAAAGACGACTGAGAGGGCATTTCATCGACACATACAAATATTTAAGGGTGACTGTCAAGAGGATGGGCGAGACTCTTTTTGATGGTGCTGAGTCAGAACAAAGGGCAATGGATGCAAAATGATGCACAGGAACATATGTCTGAATATGAGGAAAAGCTTTACTGTGAAGGTGATAGCAGCGGAACAGGCTGCCCAGAGAGGCTGTGGAGTGTCTTCCTCTAGAGACAGTCAAAACACACCGGGATGCTATCCTGCTTTAAAGGTCTCCAGAGGTACCTTTCAACCCATTCTGTGATTCTCTGTAATTAGGTCCAGAAATGTTTTGCACCTTAATTCATGGACATACACACTCATGTATCTCCCATGAATGTCAATAAGAGTAACCATTTGCACCAAAGAGTAATAATACACCCTTACTGATCTTATTTCTCCTTGATTTTCTCATTTTCTATCCATTTCCTTCAGGCTTAGATGGCTCACAGTTTCTCTTCACTGTTGGTTTAGTAGAAAGTCATTTCAAGCACTGCAGGTCTGCCTGTGGTAATGACCATGCTAAATGCCATTGTGTGGTTTGGATCTTCACAAATCGATGTGGCCCTGTTACCTTCTTTCTTTCCTTCTCAAAGGTTATAGGTCTAATAATTAGAGTGGCCCCTTGATGAGCACATTGAGACCCAGTTTTCATGCCTTAATGGCAGTGATAAGACTAAAATTATAGCTCTTCACAGCAATCTTTTTTTGATACAGTGTTAACTCTGCATTGTGTAAAGTTAAAGTGTGATTATTATACCCTCATATGCCAGAAGAATTTCACTTATGAGAGAAAGTAGGAAGATTTTGCCTCTTGAGACATTCTAAAACTCTGTTGAAAGAAGAAAACTTAGATGCATAAGCCACCTGGACAAAAGACCTCTTTATTTTCTGTTTTAATCAGCAATAGGATTATTAGCTAGGCTACTAGACCAGTAGGACAACCTTCCCTTAACCAGTGACCCATATCAACATCTGAACACAGGGCTGTACCTTATGACTTCAGTGGGATTTTTGAGTGTGCTTAAACACATATACTTGTCTGCCATTCTGCAGTAGTTATATTTTCCTGAAAAAGGACCCCATTCCAGCAGTGCTGTCAAAACAACTGCTGTAGGAATAAATGCAAAAATACCAACTTTAATACTTTAAAAATGCAGACACACATATCTACAAGCAAAAAGGGAAAAAGGTGGTGGCTGATCTAAGGGTAGCCAAAAACAGTGTCGTTGAACCATCTATGTTGAGTCCTTAAATCACAGAAGAGCAGATTCTTCTCATTTTGAAAAGGCTGAATTCCTGTGCGGTTGACACCGTAGGGGTGTCTGTGAGGAGAGGTCAGGGGTGACACATGCCAGATACAGCTGGTTCCAGCTGGTTCCAGCCAGCTCCAATGGCCCCACCAGAGGCCACAGATGATCCCATCAGCCCCTGCTGGGAAAACAGAGTCATAGAATCTTTTCGTTTGGAAAAACCATCCAAGATCATCCTATCCAGGCATTAATGCAGCTCTGCCAAGTCCACCACTAATTTTCCTCAAGTCATGTCTGTTTTACCACGACAGTAACCAGCAAGCAATCTTCCTGATTTGTCTCAACCTAGGTGCTCCCTCTTCTTTCGATTTTTTCCCTGGTCCTGATGGAGAGGTGAGGTGGGAAGTGGACAAGTGGCTGATGGGGAGTTTACCTCTTAGCCAAAGTTAACCCACTTCGCTGGGTGTAGCTTTTAATACTGTGCCCTTTGCAGTTTGAATACCTGAAATACTTGTCTAATTTTAGTCTACATTTTTTCACTTGGATGTACTGTGAAATGAGACTGTGAACTTGCAAAGCATTAATTGATGCATACTCTAAGTTTTTCTCTAACTTATAGAAAAGCATTACTAATTGGTCTTTAATCTCAGAAATTTAAGGAGATTTAAAAAAAATAATAACAAAAACAACAGCAATTAAAAAAACCCACAACGCACCCCCCCCAACAAAACAGAAAGGAATGATACAATTACCAATGAGAAAGAGTGGCTGAGATATGATTACTCTTCTTTTCAAACTGTTCTGTGTAAAAATGGAAAAATATTGCCTGCATAGCAGAAACAGACTCCAGAAATCACTATAAATGACTTGAGGATCTGAGGGGACTGTTCTGGCCAGAGATAAAGTGAAATATGAATAATTTTAATTTATCTCTGGGCAGTTCTTGATATACAACTTAAAATTCTTTGAAGTGTCTAAAGAAGTTTAGCACATAAAAGAAATAGTCTCCAAACAGAGTTTTTTTTCAGAACAATTATAATTCCATACATTCAAATTCCTCCCTTTTTACAAGTTTAAACAATAAAATGGAGCATATAAAAGCTTTTTGACTGGTATCTTTAGGATATAAAATCAGTCCTTTAAGTCAATTTCACATTTTTCATATGTTTTGAACCTTCTAAAAGGAATATCTTCTGAAATTACGTTACATGAAACCCTGTGTTGCAAAAAAATTCTCTTGAATGTTGTTTTTTTGTTACTGCTAAATTGCTTCCAGTACATTAGATTAGTTTCTTGCATAACGTTGTGCTCTGTTATTAGTATTGTTGCTGTTACTGTTTATTTTCTTATCTCATTGCTGTTTCCAGTAAGTTGTTCTTATCTCCACCCATGATCTTTAACTTTTTGTGCCAGTTCTCTCCATCCTGCCACAGGGGCTGTGGGCGGAATGTGAGAGAGCAGTACATGATCTGAGGTGTTTCAGTGGGAGCACTAAATGGGGGAGCACCATTCCTAAACCATGACAACATCATAAAAGAAAAGGTTCAGAAGTGAAGCAGGATTAGGCCAGAGAGAGACTGCTGGTCATTCCTCTATCTTCTTTCTTTTGAATATTCATCCTTTGAGTAAGGTTCTGCAATTTTGGCAGTTAAAAGCCACCTTTCAAGTGAAAAAAGAAGGTGAAAAGACAGGGAGGCAGGGAGGCAGGCAGGCAGGAGGAATGGAAATTCCTGGAAGTATTCTGGCATTTTTGTGATTTTTTATGTTTTCCAAATATGGCAAAACAATCCATAGACTAAATGCAACTGTATAGAGGAAACCTAAATCTTCTCAAATGCATACTTATGAGATGCATATAAATTATATCCAGTCAGAGACATAGACATTGTTCAACTCTGAGGAATGAACTTCCGTGAGGCTAGTAGAGAAAACATAGAAGTAACACTTGTTACCTTTCAAAAAGTATTTTAGGGTCTAGCTTACCAATGACTCAATAGAATTGAAATTATGGCAGGTTTTATGTAGCGTGGCCTAAGATAGAATTTGTTGAATTTGTTTGTCTAATGGATTTAGATAACATTCACTGGAGCTGACTCTGTTGATTTGGCATAGATGAAAAATCATGAAAGTACTGGATTAGATTACTAGTATCTCAAGGATTACTTGAGAGGGCTACAGAGTAAGGGATCACTTACTCTGTGATCTATCATGAAAATAAATAAAAAGGAGAAGTATTGAAGAAAAAAGAAGGATTTACTTCATGATATCTTCCAAAAGTGAATGGGAAGAAGCACTGGGAACTGTGAATCTTATTTTTTCTTGATGTATGGAGACATCCAAATTGGACAATTTCAGATTGTCCATCATCACTGGGGCTTTCTGTTATTGACCACTGAATCAGTGTCCACACCCCGAAAGGTTATTAAAATAAGCCAAACAGCATGTTCATGGAAGTGGTCTTGTTATACACTCGTAATGTGTACACAAGATTCTTATGGTAGAAATATGCCTGTTTCAGTACATTCACAGCACACATCTGTGCAAGGATTTGGTAGCAAAGAATAATTTAAAATGAAGATGGCTAGTTCCCTCTTTGTATATGTGTATTGGTAATGATGAATGAATCACGAATGGAATGCTTCTGTGTGTATTTTGGCAATGCAGGAGTTGCTTTGCTCCCTGTTCCTACTGCATGTGTGTATTGGCATGCTGGTTTCACACATATTCCTAAACAGGAT
Organism: Rhagologus leucostigma; assembly: GCA_013397725.1. Taxonomy (NCBI): domain Eukaryota; kingdom Metazoa; phylum Chordata; class Aves; order Passeriformes; genus Rhagologus; species Rhagologus leucostigma. The sequence goes on from VZTD01002291.1 coordinate 717,291, forward strand.
ATTGATTTGTAATGCTGAGCCTGGGTTTGCATGTTCTATTCTTTCATAGGACTAGGTAGGACAAGAATATTTGAAAGGAGAAATAGGATATTTTTTTTTTAATTTAATGGTATCAGATGTCAGGAGGGGAACTGGGAAAGTGTAAAAAAACTTTGTATCTCTATTGGCTGAGAACTGCAAAACCAAACTGGGTGTGATCTAAATTGTGTAGCTGAAGAAACAAACCAAAATGCCTGAAATTTTGCCAAAAAAATTCCAGAAGCGTCAACCCCTGCTCGTCCCTCAAAGTCCTTGAATCCTTGTATATAAGGCGTAAAGTTGGTTTATAGTGACTTTAAAAGTTTATTTGAAATATCCTTATCCTAACTGTGTCTGACTCTTCTATTAGCTGCATCAGGATGAACTAAGAATAACTTCTACAAGTAAATGGCCTTAAACTTGCTTGACAGGGAATCTGGCCCACTAAAGCCAGTTCTTCTTTAGTCCCTGCCACACCAGTGACTACCGAATTACGCAGTGAGAAACATCACCTTCTATTTTGGCCACCTAGTACATGTAAGAGTGAATATGTGGCTAAAGCAAAGTGCTGGCTGTTGAGAGGTCTGGTTTATATTCCAAGCTCTACCACTAAGTGCTAGTTTCTGACTTGGCATGAGTATTTTAACCCCTGTGTTCACACCTTTTCCTCATTACAAAGTTAGACTGGTATCATCTCACAGGGATGATAGAAAAACATATATTCTAATAATTGTAAATTTTGTTTTTAAATCATTTTATAAATGTTCCTATTAAACAAATATTAATTTTGAATCAAGTTTTATTGAGGCTTAGGATAAGAGCAGGACAAACTTAGTGAAATAAAATTTATAATCTTCTTTACAGATCTCTGAATTTTTGTGAGGTCTTAAAAGCTTGTAATATAGTTTTACATTTTTGAGGTGAAATTAATGGGATCTGGACTGACCCTTCACAAAAGGGAACAGGGGACCCCTCCTTCTCTCCTGTCCCTTTGTGCTGAGATTCAAAATGCTACACTGGAAGTTCAGTCTGTGTCTCAATACATGTACACTGAAACTTTCTGAAAGGCTGTATCTGTGAGAGGTGTTTTTTTTTCCTCTCCACATTTATTCTTTGTACTGCTTGGAAGATTATGAGGAGAAAAAGTATGTGCAACTTGCTAATAAAAGTACCGAAGTTTGGTGTGGCAGTAGTGTCTCCATCCCAACTCTGTGCCGCAATAACAGGGCCACGCTATTCTCTTTCAAGAATAAGTTAGAAGGAATAATGTCCCATTGCTCACTAATGGTGTTACAAAACTTCCTTATGTTCCACAACAATAGGCAAAGCCTTTCTCTCCCTTCCCTATTTATGTACAATAAGAGCTCAGAAAACCCTGAGAACTTCAGGAAATTAAGTTAGGAGGTGCTTGTGGCAGACATGTCCTTCAGCCTATTTACAATTAAATTATTTCCTTCAGCCTATTTGTAGTGTTTCAAAGTATTACTAGTTGAAAATACATATAAGAGAACATGTCTGGAGAGAAAGTGAGCGGTAGTGTAGTTAGACAAAGCCATTTGCCTGTCTATACTCTTGAAGCCTCCCTTTGTTTAGGACATCTGTATCTTGGCACAAGTTCTTTTAACACCATTAATTCCATCTTTTCTCCCTGACAAGGGTATCCCCATGATAGATTTGGCACCCTAGCAAGTATCAGTCACAAATCCCAGCACTGAGATAAAGCAGCAGGAACAGTTCCAGGAAGAAGGCAGTGGATGTCTCTGAAGATTTGTAACACTTTGATGTTTTGTTCTGCAAAAGGTTCTCTATTTTTCATAAATGTCTCACAAGATATTATTGTTTAGGTCAGATATTTAATTAGCTACCTTCTAACACTCTTGGAAAAAAAAGTTACCTACCTGTGGGACATTTTCCCTTCATTTTATTGACTTGGTTGCACTGATGTGTGTTCAGAGCATCTCATTTGGCATCAGGAAACTCAGATTTGCACCAGATAAGACAGAAATAGGATTTATATGTCTTTTTTGTCTTTGCTGGACACCAAGCAAACAATAAACCCCTCCAGAAGGCCAACATTTCAGGGCTCTAGAGCCAGCTGCCTGCAGCACCCATGTGGAATGTGGGAATATGCTGCTCTGAGGTCGCCCCTGTTATTCTGTGTCAGTTATCACAGCCTCATGGTCCACTCTCCCAGTCCAGTAAATTTGTTCCTTGTCCAGCCTTTTACTCCTCTTTGCTATGACAGGAAAATTAATATGAATTATAGTGGAGGTCTATTTTGCGATCGTATGAGGTCCAGACCCACATGCCAGATCTGGATGTGAAGATCTGTGCACACTGCTAGCAACAGCTCTACTGTGTGAAACAGATGTTAAGGATATAGGGGAGTGGGGAAACTGGGAAAGGAGAGCAGAACATGGTCTGTGGCTAAAGAGAGGCTTTGAATTTCTAAGACCCATTATCTTCTGTCTCAATCAGAGAGGATGAAATTATACATCTGTTATTTTCTATTTGGCTGCTAAATCATCTCTAAGATTCTTTGCCAAGGCTGGGGCTTTTACAGAAAATACAGCTCCCCACTCCCAACACTAAAGACAGGGTTTGAATATATCTTTACAAATCTCTAAACTTCATAGTTTGTGAACTTAATCCTAATTGCAAATATAAAGACTGAGACCTAATACAGGAAAAAGATTATCCCATGCTGGCCTACAAGAGGTATTTTACGCCATGCTGAAGGTGAGGGGGCTGAGCTTGTGTCTATGACTATTTCTACATTCTCGTAACAATGTTCAATGAAAACAAGGCACAAGGGCAAGTCTTCTGAATGAGTCTTGTAAATCAGCTAACTTTGGTTGTTAAGTTGAAGCCATAGTTAACCATAATGTGGGGGAAGGAAGATGTGGTGAAGAAATTAAGATTCAACATGGAGACAAATAAATGATATGTAACTCTGAACTAATTTAAATTTAATTAAACATAAACAGAAATTTTCTCTAGTGACTCTAGTCATTTGAAGCAGTACTTTTTTTGGTTTTCTGGTTGTATGGATTGTTTTTATGCTCAGAAAGGAAATGTTATGAAAACAGTATTCAAAGATGGGCAGTGATATTTTTTCTATGACCTCCTTAAAAATTATTGTATATATGAAATATAAAATAAGCCGGGCTTTTGTGCATGTCTCCTAGACAAGTTTATTTTCTGCAACAATTGAAGTCCAGAAGAATAAGAGACCCCTAAGTCCTAACACACTTTGATCTTTAGGGAACAGAGGTGGGGCTTTAGCACTTCACAGTAATCTCCTCATCAGGAAAAGTATGTCTTCTGTCTGGGCTGTGTAACGCTGTATTTGCTTTTGCAGTTGTGCCCTTCGGACCAGGTTCTGCCACTGGTTACACTCAGTGGTGCTTATAGAAGAGTACAACAGAGGGACAAATTTGGTTCTCTGTTTGTAAGCAAGCACCCAGGGAATGACACGAGTTGCCTTATTAGGCAGCACAAAAGGAAATAGTGCCGCTTGGCAATCCTCATGTGTTCCAGCCGCCCGCGTCTGTAGTTGCTCAGACTTCTTGGGCCTGTGCTTTTTCACTGTAAAACAGCAAGCCCTTGAAAATACAGTGCTGGCTTGGCAACTGACCACTACCAGATAACAATTGACACCAGGACTAATTTAGTAATGTGCAGTTTTAGGGAGTGACATTTACTGTATCTCCTGGCGCAACTGATACAAAGCATGCAGCCGTGGCAAGCCCTGCATGGTATTTGCAAAGTGTCAACTTGAAAGAGTCAGGCTGCTCTTATGTCTGCTCTCAGAGGCAATTGCTGCAGCCCATCAAATCAACCTTCATGTAATATAAACAGGGAGACGTTCTCCCGCCATTCAGGGTTGCTATTCTGTGCGGTTGCTGGTTATATCATATGTCAACACATTGTACAGATAATGAAAATGGGGAGTCTGAACTTGTACAGGAGATAAAGGTTTCCCCAGAGAAGCAAAATTACAGTGAACCTGTCAGGCACAGATTAAGGATTTTGCAAAATAATCAGAGACACAGAAGCTAGCCCTTTTGATATGACTGTTAGCTGTGGTGTGACTTACTGTGCGGAATAATTCTATTAAATTAGTTCATTAATATGTAAGTTATAATGATCTCTGTAAAAAGGACTTTCAGCATGAAATACTGGTAGTTCTTTCAGGAATTCCAGGTGGGTGGGCTGAAAGCTATTGTGATAATGACTGCAGAACTAAAGATCTCACAAAAGAAATTTTCACCTGGATTTCTGGAGTAGATATTTTGCAGTGAGGTATAAATGAGTGTTATCAAATCCTCAGATAAGGATATTATTTTCATCATTTCTTACCTTTCATTGAAAAGGGTTGTTAAGCAATGGAAGGTTTCCAAACAGAACAATAGAAGGGGGTGTGTGTGCAGTGTTACTTTCACTCATTGACTTTTTGCCAGAGCAAGCAAAATGCTTAGTTTTCAGCAATTCAGCAAGGCTCTTTAATAAGAGCTGCAGTTGTGAGCTATTGCTGTGCTAAGAACAGGATATCTTGTCCTGACATCCAGCCACTTCCCCAGCAAGGATCACTGGAAAGCTGCTCTGGCTACCTCAGCCCAACCCTCTGCAAGCCACATGTGCTGCACGACTCTTTCTGCTGCAGAGCCCCACAGGCAGCATGCACATGGCAAATCACAAATGGCATCACAGTTTCCGCTCGGTAACTGCTTCCTGGTTAGCTCTAACCCTTGGGAAGCTGATTGTTCTTAATATTAAACACCGTCGAAACTTGCAAGTCTATCTCATAGAGAAGGAACACCTGTCTGGAAAAAGATGTCAAAGTTGTTACCATTACACCTGGTTGCTTTCCATGTAATGTATTTTTATATTTTCTGCTATGCTGTAAAAGTTCTCGAAGTGTATGATCTTATAAAGAAATCACTGATCAAGAGCCCCAGCAACAAAAAGTTTCTGCACAGGGATATTGAAGAAGTGAAGTAAAATTGATGCCAATAATTTCTGTTTAAAATTTCATTTTTGAAAATAAGGAGTATTTGTAACTAGAGAAACTTCTAGCTATGAAGTTTTCATCAATCAAAAGATACTTATGGCACATTTCTATCCATTCTAAAAATATCTTGATGCTTAACTGAAGCACAAACTGACCTGTGAACTGTGCTAGTCTCAGTGGTGTTTCTGCTGTATCTATGCCCTGTACTTAATGTTGGAACATTAAGAACACAAAATGTTAAAATGTTACGATTTCATCTTTTACTCCTCTGCATAATCCCATAATGAGAAGTCACGAAATTCACTGTGGGAAAATCATGATGTCTGCATGGTTTTATTATTCATTTCTTTTTTTCATTCTTGTAATAATAACATTGCTGTTGTCTTAAAGTAACAGCTCCGAGTCCAGCTCAGTGATTAAGCTCCTGTATTTATGCCATAGCCTGTGGATCAAAACTATGCCAATTTCCAGAAGCCCTAACTGGCTAAATTCAGCATCTGCTAGAGTGAAAACAAACTCTAGTTATTCTGGCATAAGGGTGTTGTCCTCTACTGGTCTGTGTGAACTAATTGCATGGGTAATAGGGAGCAGGAAGGTGCTGGTGTGTGGCACCCAAGGAACACCCTGCCCTTTCAGCAGCCTGGCCTGCAGACAGTGGCCAGTCTTGAGGACACAAAGGGAGAAGTAAAATGACAGAGCCTACATGTGTCCACAGCTCTACAGAACTCTGCAGGAAACAATTCCAGGCATTTCTTGATCAGTTTTATATTCCCTTTGCATTGCATTTATGTTTCAGGAGTGGGATAATGCATGAGTTTTGGAAGAAATTGTGGGAATATTAGATATGATATATGGGAGAGAAAATATTTCTAAGTGCTGTCTGCAACTGACAGAAGTGTAGATCTTACTGTGATAGATACAATTTTTCTTCAAATTATTTGGTAGGTTATGATTAATAATATATTAGCAATCAAAAATGGGCTCTATAGGGTCTGTCTTAGTAACAGAATAAATGAATCAAAAAGAACAAAGGAAAAGCAGAAATGCCATCACTGTCACATAGCTGAATCTCAGAGAGTGCCACATTTGCCAAGAGAGCTGTGGCAGGTTTTTCTGTAGGTCATGGAGGAGGAAAAGCCTGTCCAATTTTAAAGTCTGCATCAAAGCAACATTTGAAAAATTTTATTTTAGTCACCCTCATGCTTTAATTTAGGCTGGGAAAATATGTTTTGTTTCCAAATTGCCAGGTTTTCTCTTGGTAAAATCTAAAGGTAAATGTTTCTGTGGTGTTTGAAAGCAATTCACCAAATAGTTCCTAAGTTAGAGATCACTAAAAGTTTCATGGGAAATAGTAGAAAAAATAAAAAGGATCTTTTCCATTAACTACAGTGGGATACTTGAACTTTTAAAAATTTTTTTAAATTTTTTTTTTTAATTTTAAAATGTTTAAAATATGATTGTTTTTAGCTGTTAACAATTTTCTGCATGGGCCAAGCCTTTTGGAAAGCTGATATGTCTATTCTATTTGAAGACAATAGCTTTTATGTTAATTGTTGCAATTTCTTTTAAGGCCAAATTGCCTGTGACGAGGAAGACTTTTTCTTCTTGTTGTTTTTAATTACTTTCTTTTTTTGAGATGTGGGGTGTGTTGTTTGTTTGTTTTATTTCCTTAGGCAAATGCAGAAATTAAGTAACATAAATAAAATTCAGATCAACATTAAACCCCACATTTTGTGTAAATGGCCAGATTTTTGCTACAGTTTTTCTTTGTCATTTCATTAGATGGATAAAAATAGCTAATTAGCTAAAAATTATAAATCAGATTGCACTCTTCCACTTTTATGATACTTAGTTTTAGCAATATAAAATGTATTGCATTGTTAAGTAGTATTTCTTTGCTTGACCTAGAATTCAGAAGAAATTATTGTGTTCTTCCTTAGAGAAGATATGAAATTGCCAATTTGACAAGAAGCTGCAAATTACTCAACTTTTTTGAGTCAGTTTTGGAAAATCATTACTTTACTTGACTTTCAGTGACTTGCAGAGATGTGAGTACTCCGAAACAAACCCGTATTTGTTCTGTTTCTTTGTATTCACCTTTACAGGGTTGATATAACCCTAATCTGTGGAGTTGGAGCTCCTATTGCTACTCTGATGAAATAATAGCTTTACAGACATCACAACAGTCACGGCACTTTCCTGGGATTGTTTGTTCAAGATGTTCATTTTTAGAAGACAGTGATCTGTAATGCCAGACTTTTCCCTGTCTCCAGGGAACAAATGTTGGGAATTGGTGCAATATTTTAAGCAATAACTTGGCATCTTTTAACACTTTACATCATTGCTGGTAGGAAGCATATTTGTACAGAGCTATAACAATGTGTGCAAGACAAACTCGATGTAAATATCTCATGAGAGAAATGTTTGCTGTAGCTGTCTGAATTAAATCATACAACTTCCCATATTATATAGAAAAGGCATCCAATTTATAAGATTTTTTCCTAAAGCTGTTAGCAGAAGGTTCCAGTGTGTTATCATACGATTAAAAAGACAAAACCTTTTGTTTCATAGAGCTTTTAATCCAGACATGAAATCATTAAAATAAAATGGAGAGATGATATTTTGGATGAGAACTCAAGAAATTCAGGTGAGATTCTGCTTACTTTGAGAACTGATTTAATCTATATTTGCCTTAAATCCCTCTTTATGAACTTCAGGTGATGATACTCAATTTGTCCTCCTTGGGGAACATCCTAAGAAATGCATATGTGATTTGGAGCTTACCTCCCTCATTTCCTGTAATACTGAGAGTACAGAAGGGAACATAAAAAGTGAATATCTGTCTGGATGAATACTTGACAAGTTGGTAATTTTAATGCTATTGTACAAAGCTGGTATTGTATGTTAATGGCATGCCAGCAAATACGGCCTTTGAACTGGTATATTCTCTAAGTATCAGGTTGTCATTTGAATCTAATCATTACAGCTGACAATCTGGGAAAAGATCATTATTCTAGCTCAGGTGCTCTTGAAAATGATTTCTGTTTAGATCTCTCCATCACAAAATCAGTGGAACAAAGGCCATGTCTCTGTATTATTGAGACAGTAGGATCCTCGCTGGGATCAGAACATGTTGCTGGAGTATGGATGGTAATACAGGTGCAAATACAATAGCAGTGTGAAAACTGTTATATCAAACTGTTTTCTGGAGGGAGGGCAAATTTACCTTCCCAAGTGCTACCACTGAGACAAAGTTGCACAGTAATCTTTGGCTGCAATGTTTGCATCACACTGTAAGACTCATAGTATGAATGGTTATTTAATGGAATCAGGAGACCTTCACTACCTAATCAGTTTATTATTCTCACTCTTTCTAAAGTGAAATTGTTTTCCCCAAAGAAATAAATAAAAAAAAAGAACTTTTTAAACTGACAACAGAAAATAAGACCAGAGAAGCTAGCAATCATTTTTCGTTTTACCATATCCCTGAACAAGATAATTCACCTATGCTCCAAGTCTATCCTGAAAAGTGTCACTGTTTTCAGAGATAAGCCTAAAGCTGGAAGCTCAGATCAAGAGCGGATCTCATTGCTGTGGCAAATGCCACTGTACACCCAGATTCATTATTACTTGTTTTCACAGGCTTTACAGTACTTGAATTTGTGGAGCTGCTTGCACTCTACAAAGGGGTTTGAATGGTTTTAATTAAATGTTGATAAAACAGAAAAGGAATCTTGGGATGTGAAAACAAATTAATTCTGGTCATTAGTCACCTGACAAGCATATTACAGTACAGATTTTTTATAGCTCCATGGATGCTTGTGAAAGTGGAAAGATGGTATTCTAAATGGATTCCTTGTTAGCTGCTTTGAGTCACTGTGAATATCACTTTAGTTACCTACTAAATTACTGAAGCAGTTATGTAAAGTGCTTTCAAGGCAGTACATTACCATGCCTGTATCTGATTTTGAAAATGAATTCTGAAAGCTTAGCTGTAAAAAATATAGGATCAGCTTAATACAGTTCAGAAATTGCTGTAAAATCTTGAAATGAACATAGTAGAATGTTTTGGGGATATGCAGCTGCCAGATGCTCTTATGGACATGGCAGAAGTATGTCCCATATCCCTCCTTCTGCCCTGCTTTGCTCTTTTCTGTTTGTTACATGTCACATGAAGTTAACATTTGTCCCCTGCTTTTTGCATCCCATATAGTACTCCTGTCAGCTGAGAATAAAGTAAGTCGAGTAACAAAATAGGCTAGCACTGCCTTAGCCATGAGGAATGACTCTGATTTCATACATTGATCAAGCCTGTTTGAGAAGGAAACCAGTCTGTCTAAATACAAGAGTGTCATGCATATGGAAAAAACTCCTCCAGGTTCCCTAAAAACCTGCTACTGAGGTGTGTATTACTGGGATTATGAGGGACACATAATGCTTTCTATTTCTACCAAATTGTGTTGGCAGTTCCTGCAACGAGATGTACCAGATCTGAGAATTACTTTTACCGATGTACTGCTACTTGAAGTTGCTTTATTTTAGCTGTTATGCAGAAAACATCTCCTTATGTCTCAGTTTATCAGCACAGACTATTACAGAGACTGAAGGATGTTTGGATAACCATATTATATATTAATTTGCAGTAAAGTAGCAAATTGGAAGGGAGCATAAAGTAAATGAACAAAACTAGGCCAGCAAGACTAATTTCTTTATCATAACATAGCACGTTGTGATCATTAGATTTTACACCAAGAGTGAATCTTGCTTGCTTTTTGTCTGTAATAGAGCTGACAAAGAAAAAAGAAGGGAAAAGAATGAAACATTTGCATTTTCCTGGCTGACTGACACAGATTTAGAAACCCTAGAAGACTGAGTCTGCCTAGTAAGCAGATAGGAAATTGGTATAATTGACACCAAGATCACCTTTGCTGTCTGACCTTTAGGACTTTGGAGCTCATGTCAGTAGCAGGCCTGGGAAACTTTGGGAAGCCCTGAACAATGTGTGTTAAAGGCAGCTTGTCTGCATGCTTGCCCTGATATTCTGGGTCAGGGAAGGTTTGGGCTTCTCTGTTAATAGAATAAGTCTGCACAGAAGGTACCAGTGATACAGGTGTCTGGGTGATGCAGGGCAACCAGAATTTTAATGAAGGTCACTATTTCCAAGAGATGTCGAAAGTTTAAAAGAAAGAAAAAATTTTTGATCAGAATTTTTTTAGGCAGCTGAACCTTCCACCATTCCTTGGGCAGAAGTAACCTTTTGGCTAGGTGGGAATTTGCTGCCTGAAGGTGACTGCATTCTAGCTACCCAGATGCTACTACTGTCTGTAACACGGCATACTATACACTTGCCAGGGCATCAGGATGACCTCTGCATCTAATACTCACTTGCACAGAACCAAAAAAAAATCCAGTACAGGACACAGAGTGATAAACTTGCCAGTGAAATACTGTGCTCCTGAAGTACATTCCAAAGGAGATATGCATGGCAAAACTTTGAGGGGAGGGCAGAAGAGGAACAATACCAGCAGCTAGCAATGAGAAGGCTCTTTTTGTTTCAAATCCCTGTGCCTCTGAAGTTAGTGGCTGTCACCTACAAAATGTTATTATCTCTAGCAGAGGAGCATTAAGCAGTGTTAAACAAAAGGAAGAATTAAGTGCATTATCTTAAATTGGTTTATCTTAGAACTATCTTGGAATGTAATATAATTTTTAAATAGTGCATTAAAGAAATATAATACAAATGAACAATTATTTTAATATGATTGACCAAGAAACTGCTATTGTTTGACCCTGACTGGATGCCAGATGCCCACCAAAACTTCTCTATCACTGCTCTCCTCAGCTGGGCAGAGGAGAGAAAATATAATGGAAGGCTCGTGGGTTGACATAAGGGCAGGGAGAGATCACTCACCAGGGACCATTATGGGCAAAACAGACTCCTCTTGGAGAAATTAGTTTAATTTCTTGCCAATCAAATCAGAGAAGAGTAATGAGAAAGAAATCCAAATCTTAAAACATGTTCCCCTAACACCACCTTTATTCCTGGGCTCAGCTTCACTCCCATTTTCTCTCTCTCCTGACCTCTAATAGCATAGGGGGATGGGGAATAGGGACTGCAGTCAGTTCATCACACGTCTCTGCCACTGCTTCTGCCTAAGAGACAGCACTCCACACACTCTTTCCCTGCTCTAGCCTGAGGTCCCTTCTAGAGGAGACAGTACTCCATGAATTTCTCCAATGTGAGTCCTTCCCATAGGCTGCAGTTGTTCATGAACTGCTCCAAACTGCTCATGAACTGCTTCCCATGGGGTATCCTTCAGGAAAAGTCTGCTCCAGCATAGATCCCCTGACAGGTCCTGTCAGCAAACCTGCTCCAGAGAGGGCTCCTCTCTCCTTGGGGCCACAGGTGCTGCCAGGAACGGACTGCTCCAGTGTGGGATTCCTACAGGGCCCCAGCCTCCATTGTGTGTCTCCCTGCTCTGGTGTGGGGTCCTGTACAGGCTGCAGGTGGATCTCTGCTCCACCATGGACCTCCATGGGCTGCAGGGGCACAGCTGCCTCACCATGGGCTGCACATGGGCTGCAGGGGAATCTCTGCTCCTGCACCTGGGGCGCCTCCTCCCCCTACTCCCTCACTGACCTTAGTGTCTACAGAGTTGTTCCTCTCGCATATTCTCACTTGTCTCATCTGACTCTTGCTGTGCACCTTTTTCCCCTTCTTGACTATGTTATCCCTGAGGCTCCACCTCTGTTGCTGATGGCCTTGGCCAGTGGCAGGTCCATCTTGGAGTCAGCTGGCATTGGTTCTGTCATAATCCTTCGAGCCTTTGCTACCGAATGTAATCCTTACATACATGTAATGCCATATGTTAAAATCAATGGCACTGATTTTACTACATGGTGCTGCTTTGTAAGAGTTTGAAGAAAACCAGAATCCTGGGAAGTTACTGCAGAGAATGTAAAAGTATTCTCTTCTTTGTTAAAAGAAGGCAATTTTATCTCACAAAATGGCAGTTGGTTTGGCTGATTGTAGTTCTAAAAGATTGATATTGTTCAAATTTTGAAATGTACATCTCATTGTGAAAGACATACTGTGCAAAATAGACTGCCATCCCAAAAACAGGAGGAATAAAATTTAAAAATTGGAAAAAGATCATCAGTGCTTCAGAACATATCTTATGGAAGAATCTTTCGAGGTCAGTGCTCATTTATATTCCTCCACATCTAACCTCTTTGTATTCTCTAGGCTCAAACTTCAGGTTCAGGAGCTAGGAGACATTTGGTAGGAGAATGAGAAAAATATTTATTTTATGAATGGGACTGTGCTTTTAGTTCAAAACGGAGATCCAGTCCGTGAGCACTGAACTCACAGCTGACTTATTCTTCAAAAGCAGAAAGAACACTTTATAAAGGAGAGTTTCAGTTTTCTAAAATCATGGTTAATAAATTCCCCAGCTGCCTTCTTGTGCTATAATACATTCAAATCCACTTTTCCAAGACCTGAGGTGTTATGATGCATTCTGTTTTCCTCTATCCCACCTACTAGTGACAATAAGACCTCTGCACCCCAGAAAGTCAGGCAGCATGGATCTTGTCTCACACCTCTTGCCCTGTCACCTGTGACAAGACAACTCACAGCAAACCCAAGGCTTGCTGGAGCAGTAAGATAGGGCAGAAAGGTGGCTGTGATGGTGAGGAAACTGCAAATCTTTTCCCTATAACTGAGCTGAAACAGCATGCTGGTTCCATTGTTTTTATGTACATATTTTTGGCAGTAAGTGAATTGGAATATGTAGTTTTCTGCTACCACAGAGAGTCATCCAGCACTTCAGTTAGTGAACACATTATTTCATTCTGAGGTTTTACTATTACTGCTCCAGATTCTGGTCTGCTTGTACCGTCTGTAAGGAGACATAGTAAACATGGTCAATTTAATTCCACTCTATGAGAAAGAAAATAAGTATTGTTTTCACACTGAGAAGACTTAAGATTTTAATTATGAATTCTCAGCAAAACTAACTTTGACTTGGAGGCTTCCCATGTTCTTTATCAGGAGATAAGAGGGGGAAAATATTTTTTTGGTAGTTATTCTCAGTATTTTCCTGTGTTTAGAGTGACACTAAAGCAATTTCCATTGAAGGCATTTATGAAGCAGTTTGATTAGGCAGCAGGCACAACAAGCAGTGCTGTTTGGAGGGTTAACACTTGCACCGGTCGTGGAGCTTTGAGGCACAGTGCCAGAGGCCAAGTGACATTAGCTGCTCAAGAAATGCACTAATTGCCTTAGAAATGCAATGCCTGGAGAGTCTCTTAGGTATTATGTAATGGAAATTGTAAGGGAAAGGATAAAAGTCAAACTTTGTGTATTTACTGAAGATTATTGACGTAGTTGTGACATCACTGACGGACAGTCACAAGACACCTTTTGTGTACACAGTCCAACAGCCAGCTGGCAATTAGCACAGTGCCACCCAGGCAGGTAGAAATGTGGTACTGTACCTACAAACACGCTCCAGGAGGTATTTCCCTAACAGCTGACTGCCTTTCGTACACCATACACAGAAAGTGCCATAGGACTGACTATTGGTCTTGTAGCAACCATGGCAGTGTCATCTGAAGGGTTGGCTTTCCCCCCTCACATCAAAAAGGACATTGAGGTACCGGAGTGTGTCCAAGGATGGCCAGTGAAGCTGATAAAAGGTCTAGAAAACATGTTTTATGAGGAACAGCTGAGGGAACTGGAGTGGTTTTGTCTGGAGAAGAGGAGGTGCAAGGGGGACCTCATTGCTCTCTACAACTGCCTGAAAGAAGGTTGTAGCCAGGTGGAGGGTTGTTCTCTTCTGCCATGTCTCAAGTGACAGGATGAGACGAAATTGCCTTAAATTGTGCCAGGGGAGGTTCAGATTAGATATTAAGAAAAACTTGACTAGAAGAGTGGTCAGGAAGTTAAGTTAATAAGTTTCCCAGGGAGGTAGTGAAATCACCATCTCTGGAAGTGTTCAAGAAGTGTCTGGATTTGGCACTTTTGAGTATGGTTTAGGGGTGATTATGTTGGTGCTGGGTTGATGGCTGGACTGGATGATGGTAAAGGTCTTTTTCAAACCTGATGATTTTGTGACTGTGATTCCCCACATCCTTTTTATGACTGCTCAGCTTGAAACACCAATGATGATTTGAGCCTATAGAGTGTTTTTGTTAGGATCCATGCAGTGTGAAGGATTCTGCAAAATGCCAGTGGGCTTTTGACTTATTTGGGGTATTCAGCCATTTCTTTACTAGGTAAAGGTTAGGCAAGAAAGAGGGAAATATGTTAATGAATTAATTAAGATTATGGTGGATCATGACTCGTCCAGAGTAGCCGAAATCCCAAAGTTAAAGAAAGTGGCCCTGACCTGCATGGAGACATTTGGCATACAAAGTTGGTCCCTGGGTGAAACAGTTAAGTGGCATGCTGTCCTGACAAATTCACAACTCCCAGAGGCCAGAAGGCGGCTGTCAGAAGCCAAAACTTATGAAGAGAGAAGTTTGGATATCTAGACATATGATACCTAACTCCCTGATATTTGAGAATTCCACCACAAATCGATTGAATTTTCTAGACTGGATTTTGTAGATGTCTCCTCTATGATCAAGCAAACTGCTCTGTAGAACAACTTTGAACTGCCCCATGAGAATCTTATGATTGATGTGGGAGGATGGAATGTAGCCCACGAGTTTAAAAGCAGTTGTTCTTACCTGCTTATATTAAGAGCTGAGAAAAGTAAGGAATTAAAAAAGGAATGCAGTAATTTTCCTACTACTGAGCAGTTCAGGTCAGGTATTAGGGCTCTGTGCAAATCTGTTAATTTAACTGAAACTCTACAGCTGCCTCTTTGCCAGAATTCACAAGCCCGATAAACAAGTCCCACAAAGCTCGTAGGCTTCAGCTAGCAAGTCCACTGCTGTGCAGCTGATGGCCTCATTCTGATATAGTTGTAAAAGCCATGGACTCTAAATAAAAAGGAAGAAAACAAAAGAGTTTCAAAATTCTCTGTAAAGGAGTAAAGATTCTGTTGGCAAGTGTTAAATGCTGCTACTAAGCTTTGTATTTTTGTCACAGAAGAAAATGATAATTTGGTGGTAAAAGATAACTTTATCTAGGGACAAGATAGAAAAAGTATTTAGGAATTGCTGAAGTGAATCAGCTTCAGTGGACTATGTGCTATGGCATCTGTTCTTTGGCTGTGGCGAGTGCTGCAGAAATGAGGAATGAGGTGGTAAACAACCCTGGAGCAGCGTGTCCTAGGAGAAACCACTAGAGTGGGGACTGCAGCCTTTTCTTCTTACTGGGGTCTTACTGGGGCCCGTAGTCTTGGAAAAGAACAACCTGGCCTTAAAACATGCCCCTCTTCCTTATTTTATTGTCAACCCCCACTTTTCCCCATGCTACTACCATGCAGGCTCAGAATTAATTCAGGAACCATTCGGTGTAGCAATATAGACACAGAATCATCCGAAAGTTTATTCCTTTCTACAAGTCATGTTTTTCCTTCCCCTGTTTTGTTCATCAGTTTCATTTGCTGAAACCAGGGCTGACATCACCTTGAAACACCACACTGTGAAGGAAGGACACCACACTTTTCTTGTCCTGTCAGTGACTACTGCATTTGGCAAGCACAAGGATTTGAGGCACACAAAAGAAAAGCTTGGGAGCAGATACTCAGATGCCTTTCCCATACGAAAGAATTGAAAAATTTTTATCTTCTGAGTACCAAACTAATTGATTTGAGGTTTCATATTCTGAACAGGGACTGTGCCCTTTTGCAGAACCTAGAGACTTCTTGTCTTCAGCCATGGCAACAATTTCTACCCCCCCTGCCACCTAGCTTCATATTTCAAGTACCTCTATTAAAGCAGAAAACACTATCAAATGATTATAAAACGATGTGATTTGATGGACCTTATCTTATATCTTGAAAAAAACCATTCAGCTGAAATTGGCAGCCTTATTTTCCCAAAGTAGGGAACTCCTAACAGCAAAGGAAATAACACACTGGTTTCAATCCTGTAACTTGTTGTTGGTAAGAGCAATATTAAATTCTAGTTCAGAAAAATTTTAGACAATAGTGATTCAGATTGCTTCTCTATTTTAAACTCATAAAGAGCTCAAGGAGAGTTTTCTTCTTAACTGTGAGCCATGGTGTGCAACCATAGTGATGCAGTTTGCTATGGAAAAAGGATTAAATTCATTATATCTACTCACAACATAATCTGCAAAGATTCAGTTGATACATGCTTCCCTTTGAGCTCCAATCTTGACCATGCGACCCTCTGGTTCTGCACCTGCAGTGCCCTTGGAAAGGCTGCCATATAGTCCATTTGGCTGTCTGGTAGGTCTGTCAGATGCAGGTAGAGCCCTGCCTCTTCCCCAGCACTTCACAAGAGCCCATGGACAGTGATACAGCCATGCACTGCATTCCCAGACAGAAGAGCAGGATTGTGTTCAGCCCACCAGGAAAGCCAAGCACTCTTATGCTTGAGCATTACGACCGAATAAAGTGCTTTTGCATCTTCCAATTCTGCAACAAACCATGATCACCTTAATAGACACTGATCACTGGGTGCCCTAAGTGAGCACAAAAATTAGTGCTTTGTCTCCAAGAATAAAATGCAAATGGTAAAATATTTTAAAAATGAATAACATTTACTATGCTTTACTATGTTATTTGTTTAAATTACTCTTGCTTTACTGTTGTTTTCAAGGATGTCATATACTACACTGCCTTTCCGATTATTAGAATGTTTCACTAGTAACTAATATTTGTAAATCAACTAAAGGGTAATGGAAGCTTCTTCACCTTTCATGCTTTCAGTTGAGAGCCCCAAAGGTATTTAGAATGCAATGACTACAGTGGCCAGCCTTGGCCAGATTGTTCTGAACTGATCTACTTTGCTTATACCTTCGTATCTCGGAAGTGGAATTTGTTGGGAAACATAAAAATATTATTTGTTGAGTAATGATTAGCTCTTACTCTCTTTTGACATGTGTCTAAGCGAGGAAGGTTGATGTGTAAAGCAGTTGACATGTAAAGCAGAAAGTTACATCATAAGGTGCCGCGACGCTATCTGTCCAGCTGGCGGGGTGACCAAGTGCTGGGCACCCGCCCGCACGGGACGGGATGATGGAGGCAGCTCGCAAGGGCACGGGAGGGTTGGCGAAGTTCCAGCACGGTTTCGCCTAACCCACCGATGTTGAGGGCGCGCCAAGGAGGTAGGAATGAGGCGGAGGGACTTCTTCGTGGAAAAGCAGAAGATTCATTCAACTTGGAGGTCACGAGAAGAAGTGCCGAAAAGCCGTTACCAGGGCTTGTTAAGCCCTTACCAAATGGGAGGGGAAAACATGAAACAACCAATAATACAGGGACATGGGTTTGAATCCTGGCAGGTAAAGGGTACAGACCAATAGAGGATAACGTGGGAGGGGAGAAATACCGTGGGCCAGCGGGGGATTAGGGAACCCAGAACCCTCTGTGGGAAGAACCAAACACAGAGGGGAAAGGGGGAGATGGCAGTGGCCAATATGATATTGCTGGCTGTGGAACCGGCCATAACGCACCACAACAATAAGGTTCAAAACATAGAAAGGAAAGGAAAACACAAAATAATGCAAACATGAAAGAAAAATGAATTTGTGTTTCCATACTATGATATCACAGGGTTTTCTGGGACTTTCCCTGTATCCCTATAATCCCTAATAGCCTTATTATTTCAAGTCAAGAGTTGAAAGAAAACAATGACAATAATTCCACTAATTTAACATTTCCTTTTTACCAAGAGACACATATAAATAGCATCAGTATTACCATGGAAGAAAACATTTGTCTCCTCATGGAAAATAATACTACAAAAAACAAGAGTTAATATATCAATTGTGGGAGATTTTCCTTGCAGAATTGTGGAGGGGCATTGACACTGGCAGTGTGATTTGCTACGTGCTTCAGCACAGCAGAAGATTTTGGCCATGAAACAGTGTTTAGAAAAGCTAGAGTCAGAAATGGAATATAGGGGAACGGGATCAGAGTATGGCAGCAGTTACATGTAGTGGGACCTGACCTGTCACGGCATCATTTTGTAGCAAGAACAAGAAATAAATAGGAATTTAGAACAAGAGTTACCATGCGTGACTTTCAGAGTACAGCGTGAGCCTTTTACATCTCCACTGTTGCCAGGCTTAAATGTTTCGAATGAGACCTTGGTGGGAAAAAGGGTTTATAGAAGTTATTTGCCATTTGAACTGCCTGGCTTGATAGAGTTGGATGGGGCAAATGCAGCATAACTCTTGTAGCCTGCTGGAGGCTTCCAGCCACTGAAGTAACAACCGGCAATTTTGCCACATTGTTTTCAATTAAAAGAGTATATCTAAAGAAAAAGGCACAGTGAAAGAGAGATCTTGCACAAAACCTTGCATGCTATTTGACAGCAATCTCTTACAGGAGTTACAGAAGCCCTTGGCTCATGCTTCACACTTGTGTGAGTGTTTGCCCAGGGAGCAGCAGTCAGGGCTCTGCCACTGACAGCACCTCCAAAGGCAGATGAGCACACAGGTGTGTTCGTGGGTGGGGAGTGTATAACTAAGGAAGAAGACTAGCAAATGGAGAGATAAACCACACAAAGGAACTATGTTTGAGCTCTGTTGTGAAAACTCAGAGACAGCGAGAGCTGTAAAAGTTACTTGCTGTTCCACATAATGAGCTAACTGGTACAAGATTCTGCAAAGGCCCAGGACTCCTCCATGTTTCTTAAGGACACATGAATGCCTTTCATTGTGCTAGAAGAAAAGTTCTTGTCTGAATAAATATGAGTGACTTTCCTTCCCTGACATTTCTTATGTGAAATTATGTACTGTGTTAAAATCTTTGATGCAAAAATTTCAGTCACAGGTCATTTTGTATGTAAGGTTATATTCCCTTGGTTATTTAGATCTGTATATTATACATTCATAAGCTTTTTAAAAGCTCATTTGTGTGTCTCATGATTAAAAATTCTGTTTATGTTTTTTTGCTTGTCAAGACATAATCAGCTTTCATGCTGTGTCTATGTGATATCTTCAATAATCAGTTAGGTTTATGGGAAAAGCAGGAGCAGCAATGCTGTACAAAGTGCTTCTTGGGGATGAGCTGAAGCTGTGAACTCCGTTTTCATTCTGCGTCGCTTAAAATCTGAAAGCTGTGGGCTGCTGCCAAGGGAAGTTTCTCTAACAGCCTGCAATCTGTCAGCTAACTAGCTCCCCCTCTTGAAACTCCAAAAATGCTGACAGGAGTCAGGGATGTAAAGGGAAGTGAAACGAAATCCATCGGTGTTGGAGTTCTCATTTTTATAACAGTTGTGGTTTTTTGGTTTTTTTTTCTTACGTGTAACTGACAGCTGGGGAATGTCCTATCTTGCTGCTGCTGGTTTCTGAGCTGACCTTTAAGAATGTAAAAGGAGTTTTGGTGTCTCTTGCAAAGGAATTCAAGGCTGCAGAGGTCACCCTAGTGCCAGTGTCCAACGGAGAAAGGCAGCAGAGCTCCCCGGCTGAAGGGCACTGGAGAAGGATGGAGGAGGACAAGGATGGCTGCGGGACAAGATGGTTCAGCTCCACCCCGCAGCAGCCCCTGCTCGAAACTACAGCAAACATCGTGGCATGAAGGGAAGCGCCCATCTGTGCAGGACACAAACATCAGCTGTGCCTCCCGGGGCATTCCTGCCTGACAATAAGCCCAGCTGACGCGGGGAGGTGGCAGCTGTGCTGCTGCGCGGCACAGCTTTGCTGGGAACAGGGCTATCAGCACAGTAGGTAACTACAGTCCGGATTTTCTGTCTGGTTTGTTGTTTTTTTTCCTATAAGTGATATTAGGTATATGGACAGATTTTGTTCTAAGGCATCAAATGGCGAAGTATGTGAGTCTGCAGCTGAAGAAAAAGTGTCTTTAGTATACAACAGGCCTCATTACATGAAACTCTTTCCACATGGGTTTT
Organism: Rhagologus leucostigma; assembly: GCA_013397725.1. NCBI lineage: Eukaryota > Metazoa > Chordata > Aves > Passeriformes > Rhagologus > Rhagologus leucostigma. The sequence goes on from VZTD01002291.1 coordinate 737,320, forward strand.
ACAGAGAGCTGTCCTTGCCTGAAAATTCCCAGTCTGAAAAAGTTAATACAATGTCAGGATGGATAAAGGGCAGGATAAGGGAAGTGTTCTTGCTTTGTAGAGAGGGGTATGTAGAGATATGGAGCTGCATTTAGACTTCATACTACACTATTCAAACATCCAAAGACTTATTAGATGAAAAAACATTTGCCATCCCAGCCATCTCTGAAAGAATGAACATTAGAACTTAGGACACCTCATTTCCAGGTTTTTCCTGGCAGTGGGCTATAAATCCAGACCCTTTTTGTTTCTTCTTCCTCTCTCCAGTACTATGAATCTTTCATGCCTTTGGATAGTGGCCCACTTTCAACAGGAAGGACAGACTAAGACCAGTGTATAATCGGGTGAGATTTCTTCTGCGTAGGGGCAGAAGTAATTTTAAATCTGTAGATTGAAGAGAGTGTGACCAATTTTCTGGATAAAAATCAATTGTTTAAAATGGGGAAGACTACCACTAGCTTGATTTTTGGGCTGAATATGATGTCTTGTGTAATTTTCAAGGGTGTGGTAGGATCAGATAACAGAACTGTTTTGGTATTCCAGCTGCCTGTGTGTCACTGGCACTGCGTTCAGTGAACCTCAGTGGAGCAGCCATCACAACTAGGGATGCAACGGAGAGTTTATACCCTTCTCATGCAAATAATGTGGCATTTACTCACTTCTCATATAATCCAAATATTTCAAGTTTTACAGTTCTTAAAGTCAGACTTAAATCTTTCTAATCAGCCTAAATACATCCTTGGAGATATATCTTAGGTTCTTGAATTCTATGTAAGTCCACTGTAAATCTTAGTCACAAAAATATCTTTCACTATCTTATGACACCTGTCCCAAGTCATCCTGAAAATCTATAAGAACTAGAAGCAAATTACCCGTATTCTTCCCAAGAGTTCTATCCACAATATGGTGTTTCACTTAAATTCAGTGAGCAGCACTTTTTAAATAAGTGGCAAACACAAAGATCTCAATTTTTGGATATCCATTGTAGAACACTGTAAGTGCAACCTTATTCTTCGGAGGAGTATCTTCTGGACATCTGAAATATCTCTCTGGTAAGTCTGCACTGTAAATTATAAACACTGACCCAGATACAGTTTTTTTTTTTTTTTTAATCTCTCATCTCAGTGGTGGAGAAAAACTTGCATAAACGCTTGCAGAAATAAAGAAAGTGTTTTGAGGGTACACTCTCAAATCTGCTGAAATACTTGTAGTGTTCAGGTGAACTGTAAAATCAGTGGAAATCAAAGAAAAAGTATTTCAGATTTTTAGTCCCCAGATTGTATTTCTACTTTACCTGCATCCAAAGAAAATTATTAGGGGAACGAGTTGAGGTACATTTTATTTTAATCCCTTCCTAAATCTTCTAACAGTGCATTATTTGCCCAAAACATAATACATATTTTAATTTTAAATAGTAATGATCAAAACATCAAAAAAAGACTGCATTCTGTTCTGCATCCAGTCCTTTCCTATTTGTTCTTACAGTCCTCTGAAAGCTTGCTTTCTGCATGCTTTTTAAAGTAGAACTTTAGGATTCAGATTTTCAGCTGATAATCTTAGAGAAACTCTGCTCATTTTTATCTCTTGAAAATCTGAACTTAAAATGCTTTCACAAAAAACCAAAGCAAAATAAAAAACCCCTCTCTATACCTAAATTATGCACATAGGAAACTTGCCATGGAGTGTGTTAGTGTGTCTGAAAATACATCATATTATTCCTGATGTATATTTTATAAACTGCACAAATACCAGCACATATTAAATGCCTGGGTCTGCATGCAGTAGTGTTCTTTAATGTTCATCATATTTAAAGCTGGGGGTCCTCTAGGCAAAAAGTGACTGTCTGGTTTGGAGGTGATGCAAAGAAGGTCATCTACATTAAATGAACTAGAGTGGGCTCAGTAATAGTGAGCCATTCTCAAATACTAATGACCATCTGGATTACAGATGCAGTAGCCAGATTGTCTGTTGTGTCCACCAAGTGAGTTGTCTTACCCTGGGAAAAAACTGTCATCTGTCTGTCTTGCCCTGTAGACATGAGCTTTCTTCCAACCTGTCCACATGGATTTACTGGTGGCAAGGTCATCCCGTTCTCTGGAACATCACTCACTTGCATTTGCTGGCTGCTTAGCAGCTGCCAAAATTTTTGGAACAGAACAGAATGGCAAGGGGCTGGAAATACGATAGTAAAACTGAAATATTTTTTCTTTGTTTCTGGTGCACATTCACCAGTACTTAAAGAAAACAATACCTATTTATTAGCTGAATAAAAACTGTTTTCTCAGCTCTGTTTGTTAAATAGATGATGTCAGTTTTAGGGTGTTTCTCTTCTCAGCTCCCATGCTGTGAAACTCCTTTCCTTTTGTTAAGCAGATAAGCAAATCATTGCAAGACCTAGAATCTTGTTTAAAAATGCACCAATTTGATTTGGCATTTAATTAACACATTTTTGTTTGGTATTACAGTATGTGTCTTGACTCTATTTTCAAATTTCCTTTTCATTTTATTAACACAATTATGCTTTGCTTTTAAGGGTGCTCAGAGAGTCCATAATCTATATATTTCTGCTCTGTTTTTGTGGGTTTAGCATCATGCTATCGTTTATTCAGTAGAGGATTGTAAATATTTTTCTGAGTACAAAATTTAGAAGTTAATCGTTCCTGAAGACTTTATACTGCTGAAGGTTATCCTTGTGTTTGAAATGCACAGTTCTGAAGAAGCTCTGCAAAGTATTGCAGGCAGTGGATATATCAAGCATTTGCATTTATTTTCAAAGCTTCCTTATATCCTTGTGAGCACATAGACAATTATGTCACCCCAAGACAAACCTGAAAGGGGTTAGTGCCTCAGTTAACTTCAGATTCTGGAGAAAATAGTCCTTCCAGAAAAGGTTGCATACCAAAATCTACAGGTAGGTAGCCTGGGGATTCATTTGTGATTGTCACGGTGAAGTGTTTTTGCTAATTAATTTTGCTAATGAGGTGATAAACAAACTAAGAGAGTCCTCTCCTTTTTAACACTAGCTCAGATTTCATTAGTTGTAGCTTGTCCGTGACAATTGCAGGTAAATCCCAGACAGTATTCATTACAAACAGTAAATGCGAGGCACTGGGATGCTCTAACAGCAATTTTAGCCCAAAGCCTTGCCTGATCCTTGTAACTGCCAAGCTGGATGTTCAGTAAGCTGCAGTGTGAGCAGGGAAGGCCATACTTCCATGTTACCGCAAACACATCACATGGCTTTGATGGGAATATACTGTGAAGAATAATGTAGGTGGTGGTAAGAGAGGAAGGAAGGAGGGCTGCTGTTAAGGAACTGGAAAATGTGAACTGCTGTGTGTGTTTAGGGACATGCATTCATGCACAAGTATGTGCTCTCTCTATATGATAAATAGTTTTACAGTGTTAAGTGTGTGCTTAAGTACTTCCTTACAATGGGGTTGCAAGAAACGTGGTTAAGAAAGCAGAGAAGAAAGGAATAGTGAAAAGGAAATAAAAAAGGGAACTAAAAGAAAAAAGGAAGAAAACCATGTATTTTTCACTCATTTACTTCATGGGCTGCTAATATAGCATATATATATGTGTGTCTCTGTGTATATATAGATGTAGACAAGTGCATATGGTTAGATATTCAGAAAACCTGCGTGCAGACAGAGCTTTTATCTTCATTATAAGTAAAAGAGAACCAAGTATATGTGCTTGAAAAAAAGTCTTGTGTATGGTATTTCATCTGGCATCATCAGAAAAGGTGTTTTCTAAGCAGATCAGAAACAGTCTGTAGCTCACTGTAGCAATTCCATTTGGAGTAAACGAGCTCTTAATTAGGTGAGGGCTGATTTCTTGGCATTTGAGACTCTTTGAAACTCTCAGACTGCTCTTCACATAAAAAAAAAAAAAAAAAAGGACCGCTCTTTGTAAAACTTCCTAGCAAGTGGGAGCACAATCTACAGGAAAACAGGATCCAAAGCCACACATCATTGCTAAGAGAATGATGCAAAGGTGAATCAGACTCCATTTTGTACTTGATTAATTCCACTGAAACATTTGGCAAATACCAGCTAGTAAGATAAAAGTAGTATCTTCTAGAGTATAGGTGTTTCGTGAGCAAGGATATGACAGCTCAGACCTAGCATAAAAATCATCGTCTGCTGTGGGAGGCATCACAAAACACATCAGCTTCCTTTTGAAGCTGGTTCATTTCTTGTCCTCACAGCAATGGAAAAGCTGTTTATTGGCTTCATTCCCATAATGGTTAGAAACTATATAATTTCCTTCATTAACCTTTTCATGGCCTTGCTATTCCTGTGGCCCTGGTATAGCCATCTAGTTACAACACCAGCTCCAGATACGTTGCTCAGCACACCCACCCTGCAGAATGATCTCCAGTCCCCTGGCCCAAGTAACAGAGACTGGCTGATATTCAAGTTTAATCTTCTGTGGAGCAGAGGAGCAGATGAACCCAATCCACATCATATAGCCCATATGGTACTCACGTACATCTAAAACATGACTGTTTTTATCTGTGGGGGTGGTTTGGTTCATCATATTTATAAGTGTGAGGACTGAATTTCAGCCCACAGATTGGTGTTTCCATGGCATGAAATAATAGATGTTGCATGCTCTGGGTTGTGGCATATATGTGCTGGGAATGCTTGAGAATTCCTACATTCTGCTTTGGTGGGAACTGGTTGATTTCTTCCCAAAGAGGTCCCGGAAGTAAATAAGCAGGTGAGGAGGCAATGAGCATAAAGCAAGAAAGGAGTGAACTGAACTATCCAATTGTATTGGTACCCATAGGCTTTAGCTTCAGCAGCATAATCTCCTTTGCTGGTTATGAACATCACCATTTCTTTGGAGAGAGCAATCATATTTCATCCTAGGCTGTGTTTTACTAATCAAACAATCTTCCCTTTTTCCAGATCATTCCATTCTTCTTTACGAACAACTTTAATGTATCTTCCTGTAATGTGAATTACTGAGATTTTACACAGTATTCCAGATAAAGTTTTGTATACTGCTTAGTAAAAGAAAAAAAATTCTTTGCTTCATAGAAAGATCTAGAGTAACATAACTGAATATTGCATTTATCTTTTTAATATTTGCCTTACTTACCTAGTTCATTACAAGTGTATTCACAGTGTAGACATCTCAAACTCATGCACTTGTCTAGATGTCTTTCATAATCAATAGAGAGAAATAAGTGATTAATCTCATTCTGAAGTAAAGGTCTGAAAAAGGTCAGATCAATAACGTCTGGAAGTGCCTGTTTGTCTCCTTCGACTGCAAAAGCAGTCTGGGTTGAGCAGTGAGGGGAAATATGTCTATACTGTAGACATCTGAAGTTAGGTCAGATAAATCCCTGATTGATCAATACTGAGATGATCACACTCTATTTCCTCTTTGCTGTCACTAACATCTAAGAGCTCTTAAATTATAGGAATTATTCTTGTTGTGAACCTGCAATTGCAGGAGCTTCCATATGTTGTATTAACTAGGTAATTAATGCATTTCTGTTAGCTCAGTTCTCAGGGTAAGTATAACTTTTCTACTGTGTGGTACTCCAGTTCTCTTCCATGGTGACTGTGTCTCCCAGTTTTATGTCAGCACCCAAACTGAACTTGTGGGTTCCTGCATTTTGTGCTATTGTCTGTGAAAGCTTTCAATCATTTGATTTCACACAGGTTTTTAAGAATCTTTAAGAATGTTGTCCCTAAAATACAAGTATCACCCTCAGTACGAACTGCTGCTGTCTCCTAGTTGGTTCCATTTCTTTCTTTACTATACAATTTTAGCTAAAACTCAGCTTCTCTGTTAACTAATGGCCAGTGTTAAAGAAGATTAAGTGATTTGGCAAAGTTTAGGTAGATGGGCTACATCAGCTATATCATAGATTAAAACTGAATTTTCTTTTAAATAAAAAGTCAAGGAAGAAGTATGCTATTAATTTTAAAAATATTTCTTGGTAATCTGCTACTACATTTATGCAATTTTCAGTATATTTCTGTGGAAAACTTTTATTTCCTTCTAACTGCATTATAAACAATGCACATTCCTGAGACCCCACCAACGGAACTCTAATTTTTCCTTCTTAAATATTACTAGTTTGTTTTCTGGTCTTTCGTCATGTGTTACCTGACTTGATCGATTCCCTAAAAATTCCAGACATTAGACTGAGAATTTCTTGTGTCAGTTCTTTGCATATTTTGGATTGTTTTCCCTCCTTCCCATACCTTCTTCAGATTGAATTCTAAGTTCTGTGTCTGTCTGGGGTATAATTTTAATTGCAACGTTTTAATTTCTCGTTGCCTTATTTTCTTTACCTCTTCCTATTCAGCATTGATTTTATTGAAAAGTGGGACAAAATATTCCTTTGCTACCTGGTCTTTTTCTAGATTGTTTAATTTCTCCTCCAGTCTCAGCGATGAGGAACTCTTTTTTTCTTTCCTTTATGTCTTCATGCTTATATGTTATTTGTCTTAACTTTTATTTGTCTTAACTTTTATTTGTCTTAACTTTTGCTGTTATATGCAACTCAGTTACACAATGGCAATTCTTATTTTGTCCCTTCAATTTCTCACCTTCCATATGTATATATATCTCAAGATATGTATATTCAGTCTTTTTTTCAGTTGTCTGTAGAATCTCTGCTTACCTCTAATATCTCTTTTCAGGTATATTATATGTAACAGGGTTTATCCTTGTTTGAATAATGAATGACAAGAAAGTTTGTAAATTTGACAAAGAAATTCCAGGCCTTACATATGAGGCTTTGAGTTCTCCAGTCCAGTGGACACCACGCACTAATTACCTTAATTTTCCACAGTCTTCTTCTTGAGTTAAAAACTAGATCCATAGATTTGTTTAATTTAAACCAAGTCAACTTATCATTACTCAGTGCAAGATTTCTTCTGTGATTAGTTCTTCTATAAAGCCTTTTAGTGATTACCAAAAATAAGCCAAAAATGATGTGTCAAACGGTGGGCTCACTCTGCAGTCAGTGAGGAGGGACAAACAACTTCAGATGAGTCAGCCCATGGAAGTCTGACTCTTGCTCTGGAAAGGCAGGTTGCAGCTTCTTAGCTTAGAGGCACTGTAATTCAGACAGGTTGGGCATCTTCCCTGGGTCTTCCCTCTGGAGGTTGTGTTTGGTGAGCTGCCACTCGCACTGACAGGAGAGCTCTTGTATTATTAGTGAGATTTGTTTCCTATTCTCCAAGCAGGCAGTTGGCCTCCTGTGGCCCTGTAATTCCCAGCAGTGTGTCATACGTGTGGTTATGCACGTATGTGTGTCTAAAGTGTTCTACAGGTCTTGAACCACACTCACATTAATCTGATCACACCAAAACTGCAGGCCTTCAACACTGCTTCAGGGTGAATGGTGTTTCCTTGGTGTATTTGTGACACAAGGGAAGTCCATTTCACAAGTCCCATCACTTCCTATTTACTTGCACTATTTTGCAGAACTGATGTATTGGTACAATGATATTATTAAGGTGTGATTCTAATGACTCTGCAACAGAGCTCAGTGCCTTTACCACATTCCTCCTAGGTTTGGTCTGGATTTTGCAAGGAGTCAAGGGAGACTGCAGCTTTCTCATTAACAGCACTTGGTAAAGTACAGGAACCCTTACAGATGCTACTGCGGAGTCTCCTCTTGCCCTTTCCCTCCTCTATACATATGCTGTAGTATACTGAATCCTTACTTTTACTTCTCTCAAGCCACATCTATCCTTCATTCATTTCAGCCCCTGGAGCAATTAACTTAAGCAAGCACAACTCCATTTTTTAAAAGTAAGGCATAATCTGTAGGGATAGATGTGACTATCCTGTCAATTAGGGAGTCACAGGTAGCTGATTTACCTTATAACAGTGCTATTTTACTTTTTCACTGGGACCTGTTTTCTCTTCCCCCTACTTTTTCTCTCACTTTTTTTTCTCCATGGTTTCACTTTTTTATTGCTGTTGCTTTCCTTTAAATTTCACTTATCCCCAGCCCTTTTATTTTCTACTGTCTTTCTAAGAAAAAAATCTCTACATTAGTGGTCAAATTCAGTCCCATGGAGTTTGACCAGATATAAGCTGGCAGTGATTGTTCTGTTGTGAATCCCACCAGCTGCAATGGTAGCTCTAAGAGCTGGTGTAATGTCCAGGCTTATGGCTTAGGAGACCCCCAAGTCTGTCACTGTATGTGTGTCTTTAGCAGTCCCCCAAAACAAAGGAACTAAGTAAAAGTAACCCTGGCTACCACTGGTCTCAGTGCTGAAAGATATGTCACTGTCTTGAAAGTGATAAATCCCAGGAATTTGCAGATTCTTTTTGTTCTGATATATGAAAGAAGAAAAAAAAAAGTTGTTTTGCTACAGGAAGTGCCTTGACTTTATAATGTAACTTACAGTACTGCTGTAGTGTAGTGAACTATGTAATCTAGCAAACTTCATTGCTTCTAGGGTATAATCTGATGGCTTTTAGCAACATTTTTGGTTTTAGTTTATGCACCACCAGTCAGAAAATGTATCTTTTCCTGCTCTAGAAGTAGAGGTCTTGCAAACAAAGGATTTTCATTCCTGAAGCTGAAGCAGAGAATGAGGTCCCAAGCCTACTACACTTTTGGAAAAAAAAAAGAAAGAAAAAAAGGGTTACATTTTCACAGACATTCAAGCAACAGAAATTTTTTTTTTTTAATTTAGCATGGAGCTTCTAAGATTCTGGTTCTCAATTCTGTGTGAATGTTCCTTGGAAGTTCTGACATTCCCAAACTTAAACCAGTGCACATGATGGAGCTGCCTTAAAACTTCAGTCTCTGAAATTCTAAGCTGAATTCCCTTGTGCTTCAGTGGAAATTCACTGGAAGTAATAAATATTGGTGATCCAATGCCTTTTCAAGAAATAAATGTCCTTTCTGATAAAAACCTATTTTAGTGAGAAATTCTGTACTGGTGTTAAGTAAAATACTAGAAATAATCACTATCCCACTAAAGGAATATTTGGTAAGTATGCAAATCTGAAAGTGAACGGAATAATAGGGTGCAGCTGGCTCTTAGTCTTATATTTGACTGTTGCTGTTCACATACAGTACAACAGCCGTGCATGGGGGAGGAGTGTTAACACGATATTCAGTGAAGGCTGCATGGCGTGGGTGTATCACAGTTCCAGGAAGAGCCTGAGGTTATGGTTTACAGAGTTCACGCCAACTCTTCATTTTAAAATGTAGTGGCACACTGTAAGTCTACTGCTGACAGAATGAAGTTTTACTGATGCTTGACATGGTGACTAAACTATTAGGCCCATCCAAGCTCAAAATATAAAGCTGTTTTCTGACAGCTTATCAGAAAACAAGACTAACTGCTCTTCAGCGAATATTTCTAAACCTCTCGTTCCTCAACCAATATCAAATCTCGTGACACGCATTTTGAAAATCCACTTATGTACTTCACTTTGTTGGGGAATTCAGGCCTGCTTTCCATACAGAGAAAGCCTGAACTGTTTTATTATTTTGTCAAATGTCTCAAATAATTTGGTATTAGCTATTTTTATTTTTATTTTTTTAAAACTTATAAGTTTCAGGCAATCTCTAGGACCACTGCTTGTAAAATTTAGAACAGAGTGACTGATGCATGGGAAGTATACTAGCAAATCACATCCTGCATTGTCAGAAAGTAGGTTTTTCTCGTATCTTGCACCTTTCATTGCTAGATTTGATGATTCTTTTCTGTGAAATGCATTTAATTAGTCTTGAAGCTCTTATGCAAATCTATCACAAAACTCCTTCTTGTTACACTGGGTAAAAAAAAATCTTTTCTGTTATAATGTCTCTATATATAGTATTATACAGTGTACAAAATAAAAAAATCTTACCTCTGAAACTTTATTTTCTCTGCAGATGACTTAGAATGTGTTTCTCATTCCTCCTCTTGACAAGTTTGGTGTCTTTCTAGTTTTTAGTACCTTTAAAACTCTGTGCCTTTATTTAGATTGGTAACTATACTAAAACATACAATAAGACATGAAAGCAATAAGTATTTCATTGCATGAATGAGACTACTTCAATATCCAGGCACTGTTCTATATAACCAATATGTCAACATCTATTTTGTAGGGAAATACAATATTTAAAAAATTGGGGAAGAGGGAGTATTTAAATATTGAAAATGGAATTCTTTGCCTTTATGCGAAACCCATAAAATATATTTCTCCTTAGATGCCTTTTTTAGGAAAATGAATTGCAGTTATTCACACCAAAATACATTTGAAAAAAAAAAAAATTTTAATGCATGGCATGGAAACTACGCTAAAGAACTTGAGAACCTAAATAATCTACTGTTTGGCCAAAACCATAATCGGTGTCTGGAGGAGAGGCCCTTCCATAATCCAGTCATCATATTTCCTTCCATGGCCTCCATTTTAGTCAAAATACTCTACAGTCCAAGTTACTCGTCATGTGATCATAGGTCTTCTAATTTATTTCATTCTGAAGAATTTTGGGCAAGTATAATACAATATTTTCAAATCTCCAAGAAAGAGCAACATAGCAGCTTTCTCCCTTCTTTCTATAATTTGTAGTTTGTTGACTATCTTTTGCTTGGCAGCAAAATTACAATTGTATCTGTAGAAAGGGAGTATCTTTATAATAAATTATTTTTATAATATTCAAATACTTAAGCATTGTCTGGCATCTTATTACCTCACCCTCTCCCTAAAGCCATTTTTGTGAGCTCTACACCTCTGTCAGCATTCATATTCTTTCATTATCCTATATTTGAGAAAGCTGTTTATCTTGAAACATACATTTTTAATTAAAAATTTCACTTATGCTCAGAAGGCTTAGGTATGCGTCACCATGTACAAGCCTATTTTTTTAATCATAAAAGTCATATTGAAAAGCAGGTCTGGTATAGAGAAGAGTGTGGATTTAATCAGTTAATTGTGTGGTTACGCTGTTCATAATCACTTCATTTGCTTTTAATGGCAATGAGATGGATATTTCCAAAGGAGTCTTATTGTCCTCTGTGTAAATAACTAATTGCTTTGTTATTAAATACTTAAATACTCAACATGCCCTGTAAATGCAATCTGCATGTGAAACCAAATCCCCATATTCTACCCAATTCTCATTTCATAGACACACACGTAGTTGCATTCAAATAGTGCCCGGGATCCCCTGTGGGTAAATCTGAAGTAATTCCTTTTCCTCAAGAGATGAATACTCTGATTTTCAGTGACTATTGCAATGTTTGCTGATTACTTTAATTGATTTCATCTATCTATTTGCACAGTTGAACAGTCAGCTCATCTTGGAAGGTGCCAGGACTGAATCTAGGTAGGATATAAATGCTGCTGCATGTTGCTTTATCTGAGACTGATACAAAGCAAGCATGAGCTGTTCCTCCTTTGATCTGAATCAGACAGAAGAAGTTAACACAGATGTCATCCAGCATATACATCACTTGGAAACTAACCCACCAATTCTCGTACTGCAGAAAACACGTTCAGAAACAGATTCCTCAGGGTTCAAGTCTCCTATTTCTCCCCAGAAAAGCATGTGCCCTTGTTTAATCTACTTTCATCCAGATCACCAGGCTTGTGCGTCGCTCTATTAAATGAAAATCAAGCCAGAAAAGATAGAAGACAGCCTGGAAAATATAATATCATAGATGGCTGCAGTGTGGAGATCCAAATCTGATCTAGTCACATTAGGCATTCCATATTGCTGGTAAGGAGAAGTAGGCACTTTGGAGACATGATTCATCTGACCCATATTCAATGTCTACTGTAGGTTAAGATGAATCATACCCTAAAACTGCCTATTTCTTTCTAGTGACTGTGAAGAGAGCCTTGACAATGGCTCAGTTGTAGACAGCTACATTCGCTTTTGTTGCTAGTCAAAGATGGGCTGGGTAATTGCTAATGTATTGAATTACTAAGACAGAAAGATTCTGAGTGGGAAAAATATAAAAGAGTGCTATTACAGGAGAAGTAATGTCAAGGGAGGTGCACGCCAAGTTGAAGCAATGGAAGAAAAGCAGAAGTAGTGTAACGGTACATGGAGGCAGGAAAGTCTGAGTTCAATTGGCGTTCACATATGACTAAATCCGCATAAAACAATTTAATTCAGAATACATAGATTAAAGCAATTAATATGAGATCTTTATATCTGTTTTGTACTTAGTTTGGGCATCTTACTTCAGTCTAGATTTAATATGGTGTTCTGGACTGAACACCCCTACAATGAATACGTTTCTGAGCTCACTAAAGAACTGATTGTTGGTTGAGACTGCCATATCCCCCTGAAGTGCAGCAGCCCATTTGGTGTGCACTATAGCACAGCCCCAGAAGGGATTTGGTTTGTAAACACTTTGGTTTGTAAAACCTTTCTGTGAATTCAGCCAATGTGCAATAAGTGGGGATGACTGAGAGAGTTATTTCAAGAATGCACAACTACTCTGAACCAATATGCTAATGTAAATGCAGCCTAAGACAGTTTGCGTATAAAATTTAAAATTCTAATGAAACAGTCCTTTAGACATAACTGCCTAAAATCCTGATAGAATTGGTGTAAAGTACATAACTTTGAGAGCTGCCAGATCCTCAATTCACTAGATGAACTGAGGAAGACAACATTTTTCTCCAGAAGTCTTTGCTGGCACTTCTTACTCTATGTTGGTTATACGGGGTATGTGAATAAAAATCTAGGAGCCTCACACCCACCCTGGCAGTACACAGGAAGGTCTGATGGGAGAAAAGGAGAAAAAGCAGGGGTGGGACTTTCTGTAGGGAAATATGTACACAGTTTGAGGTTTGGTCATGGCTGGAGACTGAAGAGCACTTCATCAACACACGTTGACCAAAACCAGAAGGCAAGAAGGAGACAGGTGCAAAGAATGAAGAGATGACATGGCAAGTGTGAACAAATTAATTTAAATTTGAGATACTCTGGAGCTAAAGTACAATTTTACATTAAGCACAGGACAAAACAATACATATGGAGAGTTCTGTTTGCATTTGTACCACATTGTCCGAACCTTCTGTTGCTATGGTTTTGCACCACCTGTCTGCTATCAAGAATTGTTTACCTCTTTCAGTACTGCACTGGATTATTTAGATGGTTATCTCAGCATGATAGATTGAGTTACCTCTCTGGCTTTTTATGCTGAGAATAAATTCTGTAAAAGTCCTTGTTGAACCATTCTGATGCTCCCTTATATCTGAGTTTTTTAATTAAAAATTATAACATGCTTCTGTTTTTTCACAAAATTAGAAGAATGGTGAATGTAAGGAAATCCATTAGCATGCAAAAAAGACCCCAACATGAAGAAGAAGCCAGGTTTCTTTTTAACGTCACGAAATAATATTTTGCATCAGTTATAACATACTAGAAATTTTGCTTGCTTGTGGTTAGAGTTAGTGAAAATTGTGATCCACCTTTCCAGGTGGTGTGGAGCAATGTATTTTTATCAGCTTCAGGTTAACTGTTTTAATCTTGTAAATTCACTTATAGGATGACACATACATTTCAAACAGAGTACCATTATCCTAGCGTTGGCAAGACAATATGCCTAAGATGGAGATGGATTCTTGCGCAATAGCTTAGCTGAACTGTCTGTGAAGTTCCATTCAATTATATTTGCAGAAGTCTATGGAAAGCTGTGGAAAATCTCATCTCTTCATCAAAAACAACTTGACTGTATCCAAGGGGCTCACTGGAGCTCTGAATCACTCATAAATGTTGATAGGGTACAAATGACAATGATCTTCCAAGTCCAGCGGGAGTTTGTAGACATAATAGTTAGAAGTAGTGTTTCTTTACATGAAAGCTGAATGCATTTAAATAACAATTATTGACAGACAACAGGTGAGAAAACATTCTGGTTTTATACATTTCATTAAAAAAAAAAGGCTGTATTCGCAGCTCTAACACTTTTCTACTCTTGGCTATTATGACTAGGTTTCACAAAGGGGGTAAGCATGACAAACAGGAAACTTAGGTAGGGCTTAGTCAGAAAGAGAGTTCCTGACTGAGAATTCAAAACAAATAATGTGTCATCTTCAGCTCTGTATGACAGCCCTGTGAGCAATTGAACGTGTGCTGTTTATCAGATCCTCCATTCTTCTGTGTACGAGCATCACTGTTTACTCCTCTCCCCTTCAAAAATGGCCTTGATATGCACAAATCTACCACAGAGCTGAGCCTCTTCATTCGGCCAGAAGCATATCAAATCTGCAAATCTTCAGTGAGAAGAGAAACATGATGCACGGACATCAAAGGGGTCAAAGGGATATAGATGCAGTCTGCAGCAGTTAGGTTCTAACCTACTTGAGACAGAAACTGCACAACTTGGGTAAAGGTAGTCCCATCTCAATTCTCCTGGAGAGAAAGAATGCACTGGACAAAAACTCCTCTTTCACCAAACAAAACAGAAAGCTATCTAAATCCTCCCCTTTCCAGACATCTTAATTATTTCTAAAGAGTGTCTTGCCTACACATTACCACCAGAATTTTTAAGGTACTTCAGAAGACAATGCATGGAAATGTTTTGTGTGGAAAAGGTGTCAAACAGGGCTTCGAGAACAGACACCTCTCCTTGTCAAAACGGGGTGGTCAGTCTGATCTTAGGACTCATTATATCTGAACTGGAGCAAAAACACGGATGAAGGTAAACCACAGGATAAGCCCTCTCATTCTTGTTGTTTAGTATGGCTCAGTGGTTTCTGGAATCAGAGGTAGCAAACTGCAGCTGATACTGTGAGACTGAAATGGTAATGCTCTACAATTAGTGGCCGTAACATGCGGTCACAAGATAAGAGAAGAGTTTCTTTGTACTGCTTTATGGCAAGTGACAGAAGCTCTTCATGATTTCAGGAGAGAGAACTGTGGAAAGCAAATTTCAAATTTAGTATATAAACCTGCATGGTGCTACAGCCTGCCCTATAGGATAAAAGCAAATGGATAAGCCCCACTGAGCTCTTGTTAGCACTGAGCTACACAGAAAGAACTTACACATGAAAAACTTAAATCTGTGAACTTTTTATCCAAACCTTTTTGGTTTTAACCCATTTCCTTAGAAGGTGTAGTATCTTTTACTATTTAACAGCTCAAAGTCACCAGATCCTTGCAGAACTTAATTTATTATTTCTTTTAGAAAGAAGCGGGATATAATTAAAAATAATTATTGCCATGAAGAATAATTTTGACATTTAAATACTATATAGGTCTCTAAATAAAATATGTACAGTCAAAGAACACTTCTCTCACAACAGAAATTTTATGGTTTTTGTCTGGCTTTATAGAAGTTTAACTACAGGATCAAAACAGTACCCTCCGGCCCTAAATTCACTGTATCTCTGCTGATTTAAATACCATTTTCCATCAAATAAACAAGTGTTTACCCATTGTGTTTTTTGTGGCACTGATACATATGGAATACAAGAATTATCTTAAACTAATCCCTGGACTTTAGTAATTTTTAATAATTTACAATCAGTTAATTGTTTCCTTGGGACAGAATCACAGGATTTAATTTCACCAGTTCAGATTAGTATTAATGGCTCTTCCAGAAGAATTGGAATCCTCCCTTCTTGTATTCAGTCAATGAGTTCTCAACCTTGTTTTTTTCAAAATAATCTGCTTCAATTATCTTAGTTTATTCTTTAAAATAGAATTCTGAAATAAAATTATTTTAAAGGATTTTTATTTCTATAGATTTCTTTGTGACAACCCATGAGCAAAAGTGACCTCAAAAGGTTTTAATGTCAGTACAACTTTTTCTGTTAAGCATTTTTTTTGCTATCCAGCCCTCTGCTGGAGTGTCCAGATGACAGTTCTTTGTAAACAAGAATTTGAGATATAGAACATAGAACACCATCTTCTTTATCACTTTAATGTTCAACATCCTATGAATCTCTGGGATGGTAGTTTTTATTCACTTATCTTCAATTTTTCCATATAAGATGAACATCATGACAATATTTGTGGGGTCTCAGGCTCAGTTTATTTAAGTTTTTTTCATGGACTAAGTTTTGTACTGAAATTCTATGAGGTTCTCCATTTTTAGCATCATTTAACAAGGCTTAATCATTGCAATTTTCCCAAATCTTGCTTTT
Organism: Rhagologus leucostigma; assembly: GCA_013397725.1. Classification (NCBI taxonomy): domain Eukaryota; kingdom Metazoa; phylum Chordata; class Aves; order Passeriformes; genus Rhagologus; species Rhagologus leucostigma. Next base: position 753,457 of record VZTD01002291.1, read on the forward strand.
GAGAGAAAGTAAGCACTTCAGCAGCCAATATCTTCAGTTCTGGCAGTGTAGGAGCATCTTGTTGCTATGCTCCAGCAATGGATCAGACAGCAGATAAACATTTTTGCATTGTCAAGGCCTGTCTGTCATTGGGAAGTCCTGGGATAACATAATCCAGATCATGAAAGACAAGCATGGGAAGTGTGATAGACAACAATTCCATGAGGAATACCCAATCTTGTTTTAGTACTCTCATTATGTATGGAGAGAGGTACACCAGTGGTAAAACTGATCTCTGATGGTGAACGACTCTTTGAATAAGACTTCGCCAGATTTTCATGACTCTACACTTGTGCCATAGCTCCCCTGCCTTGGTGGCAGGCATTTCTGCACTGGTGGCCATCGAGGGAGCCAGTTCACCAGAGGTTTTGTCCTATGTCCAGACCAAGGTGGTAGATTGGACCTGCTGAACATAGAGCAGAAGTATTAACACAGCGCCCTCGATGTCATCAACAGGTACCCACATGCAGCTGTTCTGCCACTGGAGCAGACAGGTAAAAAAGTTTCTGGAAATTATCCTAATAGGTGGGACTGAAAATTTATAGCATTTTCTTCAGTTGGGTTACTTTTCTAAGAAAGGTTAGAAGGAATAAAAGATTTTTTTTTAACCTGGGACAAACTGGGATTCCTAGGTTCTTTTGGGGTTTTTATTGTGTGTTTTTCTCTTCCATTTTGTCTCTTCAGACTGCGGAGAAGACATTTCTTCAAGCACAGGGAAAAAGAGCCAATAATTTGGAGATTCACTTCCTTGCTCTTCTTCTATGGAGATGTGTTATTACTAGATTGTCAGATGTCTATCTTCCTTCGAGTAATCTGTCTCCATCTATGGTCTTAAAAGGGCTTCTGTGTGCACTTAATCTGTTCTAAATGACCCAAATAAATTATGACTGTGACTAACAAGACCTCAATAAGGGACGTTAGCTAAAGACTGTGACTAGAGTTCTCCTCTCCTGAATTCACTTCAGTAGGACAGATCAGTCTGTAAGCTTGTCCTCTGAGAAGAGGTGGGTGCAGCTGGGCAATATCCAGTGCAGGCTGCTGACCTAGGATCTCCCTGTGGCCAGCAGTTTCTCTCTGTGGGGCCAATACATTTCACCTGTACAAACAGCAAACAGTGTAACTACTTGACAACTTTAAAATATTTTTTCTTTGGATGATAACAAGAAAGTTTTGCATTTATTGGCGCTTGGCAGCTCTCTTGACTGTGTCAGGTAGAAAAAATTAGTCTACTCTTCACTAGGTGTACATGCCAGGGGACCACTCACTATTCCTTTGTGGAGGAAAGCTTTTCACCCAGTACTGATCCTGTTTTTCACTGCCTTCTTCCAGGAGAAGAGCTGTAACTCAATGAGTGGAGAATGCCTGGCCAGGGATAGAAAATGGGTATTAGAAAGTATTCTCTCTCATTTTTGTAGCATTCTTAATTTGTGAGTGTTGGTATATGTTTCTTTGGCTGATGTATGAGGCACTGTGTTCTATGAAAGTGGAGGAAAGAGGGAAAGGAAAGGAAACAGGACCTCTGAGTTCTATTTCTTTCCTGTTATTTGTGAAGAAACAAGAAGAGACTAAGTACAAATTGATGTTAGATATTTTAAGTGTCAGGTGATAGGGCAATCTAGAAATGATGTCGACTTATACGAATGAGGGAAAGGAACCATTGTTTGCAGAGGCGAAAAATGATGGAGGGAAAGTCTGTACAAAAACTTTCTAAAGTAGGAAGAAGGATACGGGCAGAACAGGGAAAAGGGCAATCCAGAATCTGCTACTCTCTCGTAAGCCATGCTGTTTAAGGACGGGTGAGGAATACATGGTGAATCCAATATATATGTACATACCCTTGGCAGTCTAGAAAACTATTAGTACAGACTACACACAAACTTGCCACTGGACTGGGTAGGAATCCTCTGGCCTGTATGGTCTTACTGGAGGCTGTGCAGCTTGTAATGGCTCCATTCTCCTCATATCAAGTGTGTAGAAAGCATCTTGATGATGTTTTCCACACAAGAAGTGAACTCTTCTCACTGACAAGGTCTTAAGCCAACCAAATGCACAGTGACAAATGTCTGTCAGAACCTGAAAATATTGGTGCATGCTGTCTAGGAGTGAAATGGTCAAAAAGGGCATAAGCAGCAAGCAAAAATTCTTAGTTTGGGTTGTAAGGTTGGCTTGAGATGCAGATATTGGTATTTTCCTTCACATAAGAAGTTATGTTGCTCCTTGTTAGTCACAAAAGGAGGACAGTGCCAGAGATTTGAAATAGATTGGCAATATGAGCATGACTGGTGAAGACAATGTATGCAGCTGGCCTACAATGAGGAAGCATCACTGTATGATTATTATAAACCTGGAGAGATTCAATGGAAGACTGCAGGGGAAGTCTGTTCTTTTGACAGTCTTGGAGTGGCTGGATATGGTATTCGTGTGGGACACGGCAGTGATTCCTGAGTTGTCATAAATCTTGTCAAGGATGAAGCAGATGGAGAAGAGCCTTGCAGAAGCTCAAGAAAATACAAGCAGAAATACAAGATTTGCTAACTTGGAATTGTAAAGCCCCATCTCTGTAAATGTCTGATGGAGCTGCGTTAGTGAAGCTAATGATCCTCTGAAGGAAGGATCCAGAAAATAGCCTGCTTCTTCTCTAGATCTGTCACCCATTCCTGGCAAAGGGCTGTCTAGGTGGCCTTTCAGCATGAAAGCAGCAGCCCTCTATGTGCATGTGTATCTATGGGAAGATGTGGTTTCATGTGTGAGTGCTCATGATATATGTCCCATACAAGTTTAAAAAAGATGGATTGATCTTGGTACCAGTGTCCTGCAGTGTTTCAAATGTGCTTCTGTACTATAGAGGAGCTAAGAAGTCTCTCACATTCATTCTGGTTACAGCATTGTGACTTAAGAGAAGAGGCTACATCTTGGTGATCCTGCCATGATCCAATCTTGCTCCCTCCCTCTTCATCCCCATCCTTCCAAGATGTAGCTAATTAATTTTTGCTGCCACAAGATTAGAATGAATGCTTATTGGTGCAGGTGGTACATGTGTTGTGGATGAGTCCAGGGTGGTGAATTCTGGAAGGGTTGTGGGGTGGTGGGTGCTGTGCCTGCAGGTGGCTCATGCTCTGTGAAACATGGACATGTTGGGACATAGTGGAAATTCTCGAAGGTCTGCAGTACAGAGGTAAACAGAAAAGCCAGGAAGTGGTGTCCTTGTTGGGACAGAATGTTAAGAGAGATGTATCACTCTTAAAATGTTTAAATCAAAGCAAAATTAATTGCATAAATTTATGCATTAACTACATAATTATTCTTTCTTATGTTGAGCTGACTTATAGATAAAATTTCTTAGCTCTCAGCTGCAGTTTAAATATCATCAGCAGGATAACGCTGTTCCTGAAAGTGCCCACTTAGATTTAGATTAAAAAAATAAAGCACTGATCATAAAGTCAAAACCTAAATGAATATGTGGGTACAAAATATCCACCACATCTTGCTACTTCTTTAATATTCATGTGAAAACAGGGTACCTCTCAATTTTCAGTAGTCCTCGAATTCTGACAAAAAAAAATTTCCAAGTCTAGGTCATGAATTCCTGCAAAATTATATTTCAGCCCATGGCATGACATTTTTTTATCATATCAGTGATTTAAACCTCATTGTCTTTAGAACCTTTATAATATAATATCCAAAAGGGACAGTCATCTAATAAAGCAGCCTATTTTATTCTTACATTTTCTGTTACTACCAATCAGATTCAGTTTATGTGCAGTACAGAAAACAGACCACTACTGAAAGAAAGAACAAAAGGCAAATCATTGTAAAATCTGAACTGCCAGAATTAGGCCGTCATGTTACAAAGTGGTAATTCTTTCTGACAGCCTCAGCTGTACCAATCATGACATTCGGCAAATTAGCCAGGCCAAGAACAAATAAAAAGAAGAAACAGGTGTGAAACCAACTTCCTGCCTCCCAGGATAAATACATTGTTCACTGAAGGGCAATGCACCTGCACTATTGTTTCTAGTCGGCAAAGGGGGGTGGGGGGAAGCTTTTAAGTGCAAATACACTTGAGACTTGATAAAGACAAGAGACTTCTCTATAATTTCAGTATAAACGGGCATTTTCTTTCATGATTGTTTTTAATAAGTTAACTCTTTGAGGAGACATTTAAACTGTAGTTTGAATAAATTATTGCTCTGCAAGGGAAGATGAAGTAAAGCTGAACGTAAGCCTTTTCTGGGCTTTTCAGAAAAATGAGGGAGACTTCACTGTTTCCTTTCTGCTTATGATCTTTCCTCTTAAAGTCACCCTCGTGGCTGAATAGCACCTCAGTGGGGTTAGATGAAGGAGCGTTTTATTTGCAGAAATGAGAAGAGATGTAAAAGAGTAGGAGACAAGAAAAGCAGCAAAAAGGCTGTAGTCTGCGTACCTTAACTGAATAAGTGTGTTGCTCTGTCCCTAAATTGTCCTTCTACTTTGGTGCTTGGGAGCATTTGATTCATGATTTTTGTAATGGGCAGACACAGGAACGGGAAGGTGAGAAACTGTGATTTAATTTTAAAAACAGCTCATTTCTACAAGACAAGAATCATGAACTAGTGAGACTGCTTTCTCAAATGTTTTCTCCACTGGTACAGATACAATTCCTGGACACATATTTTAATAAATCATTCTCTGCATGTGGGTAGATGCAGACTGGTACCATAACTGGAAGGCTGGTATACCCTGATATTCATGGTTGCTGTAGGGAAGAGCAAGGAATAAGAGGGTTCAGCCTCCACTGATGATTAGGGGTTTTTTGTCCCTAGTGCAGATGGTTTAGCACCACCACATTTAACTCTGCAATGGCAGAGATGAAGTGGGTATGGAGTAAGACACTAAATAGATATTTCCAAGGCACAGGACAGCTGTGAAACTGTTCCTGGGGCAGCTTCTGACCCTCACTGCCTTGTGGGGCAATAGCTCCTCTGGTGCTCTGGGACATACTGACATCTGCAACAAGTGATGTTTTACAGCAGCACCTGTGTCTGAGGAAGTGCAACAGGTTAAACTTCTGTCATTCTCATGAATCCCTGGGAAAAGGACAGGAAACAGTGGTTTCACAATTATGAGAATGGGAGAGGGTCTGAGAGGTAGATAAGGAGGCTTCTCATGTTGAACTCAGATTGTCCCTGAATTTGTTTGTAACATCATATACAATGTGTTCTACTTGCTTTTGTTTGGTGCCTGGTTCGTGGTGATGTAACTCTGAGAGCTGGCAAGGTCTGAGCAAAACCGGTTCCTCACACACTCTGAACACAGACCAGTGAAACTGGAGGATGAAACTATTTCATAGAAATATTTCTGTTCCTGAACAGTGGATTTGCTAAGTCAGCATTTCTGTGCAGGTCTCAGGATGTTTCATTAAAGTAAACGGTGCCTCCTGGCAGATGAGTACCTCCTCAACCTTCTACTGCAGCCCTGTCATCCTTAACTACAAGGTTATCTCTGTGACAAAATGCTTAGGGAAATGGGCAGCTGTGCACTCTTTATGTCACACTTAAATCCGAAACAATTTAGGGCCAGAGAAAGAAAGCTGTTTCTACGTTGAGGTAGAAGCAGTCTGTGATGCATTAGGCAGTGGGACTAGTATAGGTATCACTAGTAATCGGTGCTACTATTTGAATATTTTATAGATTTAGAATTGAGAACTACAGGACACCAGTGCTACTGTGGCAGTTTTCTCTAGATAAGGAGGAGAACTGTAACAGACTGCAACAGCTTTACTTGAGGTATTATTCAGAATGAGTTGTACACTTGCAGTGAAGATTAGTGTTTGTTTGCACATGACTTTCTATTTATTTGTAATTATTTCTGTGAGAAATATGACCAAAAAAACCTTACTGAAGTTCTGTGAGTGAGCACAAGCACTTGCATCGTTTTAGCATCTGTCACCAAGCTCAGCTGATAATGGTGACTGCTATTATGGCATCTTCCTCCCCTCCACACAAGGCCATCTGGGATTTGTGTTATGTAAGAGGATTAGCATTTTTGCTTTCCTCTGTTATTTAAAGTATTTCTCAGAACTGCTTTTTGAATAATAATAACAACAACAATAATAATTGGTCTGTTTTCTGTAGGGCTTTCTGAAAGGAGAAGTCGGGAATTCTAAAGCTACTGCTCTTAAGGTGAACACCTGGCCTCGCCATTTGGGTTTGAATGGGATTCACTTGAAACAGGATTTTTCAAGCTGTGGTGGATAGGACTGATAGAAGGCTGATATCACTGGATGAGATCAAGGGTAAAGCATAAATTATTGTGAATGGATCAGTTCCAGCAAGGAACCCATTGTAATTTCCGTTTCCTCTTCTCAGACATGCTTTTTCATCACAGTGGTTTTAGGGAAAACCTCAGCTTCAAATCCTATCTCATAAAATTGTAGTAGTGGCTGGTAACATTGCCTGTTAAGAGAGCCTGAAATATATCGTTTTCTGACCCTGGCTTGGGTTGCTTAATGATTTTTCAAAGATTGAATTATTTGGGCTGAAATTTCTAATATTGAGGGTCTTCTTAAGACCAAAAATTTTGAAAAGTTCTAATCAAAGAATGTACCTATTTTTCAGAACTTGATAAAAATAAAAATAAATAATTTTTATCATGAAAAAAAGTAGTTCTTGAGGCTTGTCGGTCAAATTCACGTAAACGAACTAGGAGTACTGAAGGGAAGAAAAAGTCTTTTTAGATCAGTGACAATGTCTGTGTTTTAAATAGCTGTATATTTGAAAAACATCCCTTTAATGGAACCCCAGTGTGACCACAGTTTTCAGGTTTGGGTCTTCATCTTTTCCTTAGAATAAATATATCAAAAAAAAAAAAAAAAANAAAAAAAAAAAAAAAAAAAAAAAAAAAAAAAAAGGTAAATTCTCTTGGTAGACACCGTTTGAACAAACGTGGTAACAATTAGCTCTTCTGACTGGAGATGTAATAAAAGTGGTAAGGGTGGTATACAAATCCCACTACACATAGTAAATTCATAGACTCCCACTGGAGAAATCTTGGACTGTAGCTAAAGACCCTAAGAACTCCATGGACATTGTCTATACTCCAGTCACCCACACAACTTGACAACCCCATACGTAAGAAACATCTGCATCAGGACTTACTGTACACTAGGAAAGAGTACAGGACTGCTTTTGGTTGAGGTTTTTTGTGTAAATGCTGCTCTCCTGCTGGTGTGGGAGCAGTCTGGTAAAAGCAGCAAGCAAACAGCAAGGAAAGGCCTCTGGGTGCTGGAGCTACAACTGAGAGAATAACAATGGTAGAGTGAAGACTGATTTTGGGTCTGGAAACTCAGTACTTTACCTACTTTACTACATTACCATGCTGGTGCTGGAGCTTGGATGGAAAACCTGTGGTGGAAGCAGCGATTGACTGCAGCAAGAGATGGCAACTGAGACTGGTGAGGTTAGAGGCTAGTGCTGGAGCAAGGAGCTTGGGCAGGGGGATGGGGAGGGGGAGCAGCGGATGGCAGCTCTGTGTGCATCAGCATTTACTCCCTTCAAGCCTGCAGAGAGCCAGAGAATCCTGAGCCTTATCACTTCTCTGCTGCCAGCAATTGCCATAAAAATCTGCCGCTATTAATGGTAAGTACATTAGGCTGACTGTGCTGGGTCAGACCACCTAACCCAATACCCTGTCTCCTCAGCAGTAATTGCCTGGGGGAGAGTACAAGAACACACCCATAAAGTGTAAGTTGATGCATTCTCAGCTTCCACAGTTTTTGCACCTAGAAGTCTCTGCAGTAGATATAAATTCCTACAGTAACTGCTGACTCACAGAAAAGTCAAAATAGTGTCACACAATGGCATTCCTTTCTTTTCAGCTGGCTTTATAGAAGAGCATTACTGAAGCACACACATAAGCAGATGTGCTGATGGTGTGTGCTGAAGCATAGGTGAGAGAAGTCCTTCCTTGCGGCTTCTGCCCGGGCTTTTTTCCCACCTGTAGCTACACAATCACACGCTTATTTTCCAGGAGGACTCAGCTCCAGTCAGTGCTGAAAGCAGACCTGACACTTGAGATGAACTGATGCAGCAGGAGGGCCTGTCGTCTGCTATGGCCATCCCCAGAGTTAGAAATTTGGAATAGTGAAAGAAAACCTTGGGGTGAATCAGTGGAATTTTCCCTGAGTGGTTGGACTCTGTCACTACCCCAAAGACCTGCAGGCCCAGGGAAGTAATTTAAAGGTAGCCCTTTAGGGGTGGATGCTGTCAGTTAGATTAATCTCACTTTACTTTAGACGTCTGAGCATCTGGATGTCTAATCATAAGTTAGTCATTATTGGCACCTGCTTCAGTTAATGAACACAGACACCTTCAGTGCTTCTCTGTCTCTGACTTTGGGATGAAACTAATTTGGGGATGCTTGTTTCTCTCTAGTGATTGTAACAGGAACCTGAAACTCAAGGCATATGAATGCCACCTTGCTCACATTGCTCGAGACTATTTTGTGAAAAAATATTGAATTATTGTAGCTTGTTCCCTCAGAAAAAGATGGACAAAGAGATTGAAATAAGGAGGTAAAAAGAACAAGAGTAAGGAAGTAATTAAGCAAGAAGAGTAAATTATTTATCAGACACCTGTACATCAAATGATTCCTGTCCATTCCATGTGCTGCGAAGTTGACTTTTGCAGCTGTAATCCTCTTTGGGTTTTGACTATATAAATAAACCTGTATAAAGTAAATATAAAATTATCTGGACAAAATTAGTCATAGATTTTTCCTTTTTTAATCTTCTCAGTGTTGTAAAAATAATCTGCTAGCAACATGTCCACGTATTGTACAAGGTGAACTGCTTTGTTTATGATTCAAAGCTATTTATACAGTCATCTCTTTTTTTTTTTTTTAACTGGGCTCTTATCTCATGAAGAAGATCCCAGTGGTCCAACTTTGCTTACTTTGTGGTAAGTCTCACAGATAAGTGTGCTAAAATTTAGGCTATTTTCTGTCTTTTAGGAAGTAGTTTTCATAACTGATTAAATAGAAGAAGGAAATTAGAAACAAGGGAGGGGAGGAGGAAGGACTCAGTAAATTAGGTGATTACAGGACTCAGTATACACAAGGTGTAGGCTCATATTTCTGCTTTGAATCTCTTGGAGCAGAAATCTGAATCTAGAACTGCCCAGTGCAGAGGTATATCATCTCTCATTTGGGTTTCTTCCACACAAAACCTGAGTCTATTTTCTTCAGATTCAGCTTGAAAACTGTTGTTAAAAATTAATTTATGGTAAGAAGACATTCTTGATTGGCAGCTAGATGAGAAAGTCATTCTTCGTGAAGTACAGTGTCTGATCAGCACCTTGTAGATACTATAGGTTTTAAGAAAAATCGTCCCAGTTAAACTTCTTGTCAGTTTTTGTCCAGTCTTCATGTTAACCAGACAGGGTTGTTTTTTCTCACCCAGCCAATCTCCTGATTATGTCTTGCCAGTGCAGCAATGTACATTTTAAACATAACATGTAACAGAATCTTACTGAGTGAACAGAAAAAAAAAAAGAAAACAAGAAATGTATGTTAACAGCACTGCAGATATCAAAAGAATGTTATTCTTACTGCATTGTTTAGGCAGATATGCAGTTCAGTAATGCCTTCCTCTTCCCACCCGCGCTTTCTTGGAACCAAGTCATAATTCCTATTGGGCTTCAGTTTCAGTTCTCTGCACTACAGAATTACATGGTTTTTCTGCACAGTGTGTTTTCAATATGAAACAGAGTATATTTTTGCTCTGTGAAACTTCCAAATTCTGCCTCCATGCTGGAGAAGTCATTTTGCATTGTGTTCCTGGTTGAATGCCTGAGAAAAACTGTATTCCTAGCTGAGAACTAGATTGCAAGGAAGCTAATCCTTTTATGTATGTATGTTCCTGCTTTCTCATTTCGGACATAGTGAGTATTGTTAAGAATCTTGGCACTGCTCTTTGCCTTGACTTTCCACGCATATCCATGCACCAAATGTCATCAGAGAGTTTTTTTCCAGCTGTATATTTTTCTCATATACTGATAGAACATTATAACAATGTGGTCATGATGTGGGTATTGGAGTTTGGGCATTATGGCTCCAGAAGCCTACCATGGCATTTTTCAGTATGGATTTGAAAGAACCTTTTATTGCCTCTCTTCATCCTCAGTTGGCCTCTTCTCCTTATAATCACACCACAAAGAGAAAGGTCAGCAAAAACATATGAGGAAGGTTTAACAAGCCGGTTCTTTGAGAATATATTCCAGGCTATAAATATGTGAAACTTTACATTTTTTATTATGAATGTGCTGCAGGACTGGAGCCCAGCTGCTTTTGCTGAGGTCTGGACATAAATGCTAATATTTTTCTTAACATTTTGCAAGAGACCATTGTCCAAATGCATTGTCCAAATAATCCACAGGAGATATTAATGTGCGATCTGGTGAATTCTATCATATATCTAGCACGCTAATATTGTATTTTAACATGCATACTCATATGTTTTTGGAAACTAAGCTTTCTTCTGTAGGAGAAAAAAAGAATATAAGATAGTATTATGGGTAAAGGATTTCTTTTAAAACAGAAAGGTATACTTAACCAGGTGTAAAACAATGACTGCGGCTGAAAATTTGTCACTGATTTTTCCTCCTTAATATGACACATAGGCTATTTATTGTCCCCTCTATGGCTGCTCAGGGTTGTGGTTTTCAGCCTGTGAAAACCATTACAGCAAGATTTTCTTTTTTTGTAAGACCTAGCTCTCAATTAAAATCTATCTGATATGTTTGTGTGAGGAGTGAGAAGTGCAGAAACTAAATTAATAAAAAAGAAAGACTTTTCTTTTTATCAGTTGGTAAATATGTCAAAATAACCTTAAAAGCTTGAACGTGGTTATGGTCAAAAAAGATTTATTCTGCTAATACAAGAAATGAATTTTTCTCTGCGTTTTTTTTTTTTTTTGCTTATATGACTAATATGAAATATTATTCTGAAATTTTATTCTGAAATTTTTCTTTTTCTGGTTTTGACATGCTAACCCTTACTGATGAGAGATGTTTAAGCACATTTTTTACCAAACTAAACATGACTTGCAACACCTTCCTATCAGACAAGCAACAAAAATTCTTGCAAACCGGTATGTAAAACTGCTGTTGTAGGACACATAAATCTACTATATAAATCCTCATTTTTAGTGAAAGTAACAATGAACTAATTTATATTTTTGGTGTTATAAACTTGAATTTGTATTATGTCTTGCATTATGCCTTATTCAAACTGTAAAATTTCAACTGTTTATCCCTATAGAAAAACAAATTATTGAAACATAATTTCCAGGTAGTTTTGATTTCACGATATTGGCATATGGTCAATTTTTCATTTGGTCTTTTATTTGTATGTTTATTTTTTCTCCCTCTATTGATTTGTACGTGATTTCAATCTGGAACTTGTCTGATGTGAAGTTCCAGCTACTGGGTTATGTTCCTCCTTTCTTCTCTGAATAAATAGAACTGGATTTTCAAATTTAAAGAATACCTGGAATTTAAGGAATGATGAAAGAATAATTAAGATTATCACAGAATCACAGAATATTTTGAGTTGGAAAGGACCCACAAGGATCATCAAAGTCCAACTCCTGGCCTTGCACAGGACCAAGATGGGGATCACACCTCGTGCCCGAGAGCATTGTCCAAATGCTTCTTGAACTCTGTCAGGCTGATGCTGTGACCACTTCCCTGAGGAGTGCCAGTTACAGTGTTCCAGTGCCCAGCCACCCTTTGTGTGAACATTTTCCTGGTATCCCACCTAAACCTCCCCTGACACAACTCTCAGGCCATTCCCTCAGGTCCTGTCACTGGTCACCAGAGTGAAGAGATCAGTGCCTGGCCCTCCTCTTCCCCTCATGAGGAAGTTGTAACTGCAATGAGGTCTCCCCTCAGTCTCCTCTTCTCCAGGCTGAACAAGCCAGGTGACCCCAGCTGCTCCTCATACGGCTTCCCCTCAAGGCCCTTCATCATCTTCATAACTCTCCTTTGGACGTTCTCTAACAGCTTAATGTCTTTCTTATACTGCGCAGCCAAAACTGACTCCAGGACTCGAGGTGAGGCTGCACCAGCCCAGAGTAGTGCAGATCATCTTTCATCCCTTCTGAGAAATGAAAGACACTAAATGCTTGAATGAATCCTCTACAGTCTTTTCCAAAACCTCCTACTTACCTTATAGTCCTATAGATAATACAACGCCCAAGAATTGATAAGTATTTGTTCCTAAACTTTGTTTTGTTTTCCATGGTAAAATAAATCCTCTAATTTTTATGACATCATTTCTATGTTTCAGATCACCTCACTGTCTTTTGCTGTATTGGTGTCCAGTATACCTAATGGACGCCTTTTTTGTTTTTGTATCAGAAACTTAAATCAGAAATCCCAAATATATTAGGGAACTATATTGCATTTATGCAATTGTCTGTCTCAACCAAACTATAATCTCAGTCAAATAATGGAATCCCTTTTGTTCTCAGATATCGCCTTCCATAAAAATACGTTGATGTAAAATCATAAATATTGTATAACTACGAATTAATTCTTGTTCAATTCTATCCACATATGTTTTCATTATTTAGCCCAGAATTAGATTCAGGCCAGCTAGCTTATGCTTATCCAGGTCATTTCATTTGCCCTCTTAAATATAGCCCCAACCTTTTCACTTATGATTTCTCTGCTATTCAAAGATGTATCAAAAACCAACAAGTCCAGGCGTTGTTTTTCTGCCTCTTTCAGGATTCTTGATTGCAGGACTAAATGGACAGACTTAGATTAAATCCTGCAGCCAAGTGTTTCTGCAGTGACATGCTCCGTATTTGCTTCCAAATTTGCTCCAAACAAGCCTCAAATGTGGTTATTGCCGTTTTGTTTTTTCTGCCTTACTAACAGCTAGTGGAAAACATTTTTGAACAGCTACCAGTCTAACTGAGAAAAAGTAGCAGGTGTATGCAGACAAGCAGACAGAGGCAGAGCACAGGGAAACCACATTTGGTCACCAGGGGAGAGGGTGATCTCAGCACACTGAGCTGCTGAACCACTGCCAGTCTCTGGCAGGCATCACAGCAGAGGAGTATTTTAAGATGGATATGAAGGACAACAAGTAACTGAAGGAATCTGGGTCCCTGACTAAACATTTGCTGTGTGATATAACATCAAAGAAATACAAACTTGGACATGCAAGGGGCAGAACCACCAGTCCTTTTCACCTTTTCACCAAATTGTGGAGAGTATCATTTTTGTTGAATCACTTAGCAACATGCTGGCTGACAAGTTTTTTCGGGTTTTTTGTTTCATTTGTTTTTGTTTTGTTTTTCTTTTTTTTTTTTAAATAAGTTTAAACCTCCTTTTGTTCAATTAGCATTTTTCAAGAGGAGCTGAGTTAGTTGAAGCAGATGGTTTATCTTTTTTGGTAGTGCTTCTAGTTGGACAAATGAGACTTATTTCTACATCTTCCTCTCTCTTGCAGTGCCTACAAAGTCATTCCACATTTTACGCACCGTGTTTTGACTTATTTAATGCAGGCGTACTTTCCCTGCAGTAAACATGATTACCCAAATACTTTAACTAGAGAGCTTCTGCTTTTCTCTCTGGTATAATTAGTCACACTGCACTCACACTGCATTTAAAGGGGGGAAAAAACCCACACATGGAGCATCTTGCAAATGTGCCTATAATCCCATACAGCTGCTTTCTTCACTTTATTCTTTTTTGACTGCTTATAGAACAAAATTGCTGCAGCTGGGCAGAAAACCGAGCAAACTTGCAAAGGCACCTCTCCTTTCTTTTCTTTGTGGAATCCACCCATTCAGGTGTCTAGGGATAGCTCTTGATTAGCAATTGCTTAACATGGGGCTAAGTTTTCTTGGATTCTAGCATTGAATAACTTGGCAGGATTTCTATTAGGTTTGAATTTCAAAGCCAAAAGAGTGATCTGAGATCGCATACTGGCAGTTCCACAGTGGTAATTTCCATGTTAAAAGAATACTTATCACCAGCACCACAGCGAAAGAGGCAGCTTTACACAGAAAGGGCCTCTTGTGAAATTAATTTGGTGTTTAGTTTATTAAGAAGTCGATTCCAAATGTGCTTTTTTCAGTTTCTTGTAAAGAAAACTCTTTCTAATTCTGCCGATATTTTGAAGGCAAAGATTTGGTTGTTTAAAAAATGTTTACAAAAATCCTGCTGAACCTGCTTTTCATTTATGTGGTCAGCATGCTTTCTAATTCCTGCTTGCTAGAAATGGAGCAGGAGATGGAAAAGGGAATGATCAGTGTAGATTCAGTAAGATATTGGCCAGATCAGTTTGGCTACTCTACGTTCAGTAGGTATCTTATTTGACAGATTATTGATGGATTTGCCATTAGTAAGCTTAAAAGAATATCTTGCTTGGCAAAAGAAATTTTAGATAAGGAAGAAAAGGTGCATTTGTTAATAAAAGACCCCCAAAAGTTTATCCAGGTCTGTTGCATGTAATATAAAAGTAGAAATCTAATACAGGTCAGCTAGTCTCTTCTTATTTCTGTCTCTTAACTGTAACGAACTTTGGGCAACTTGTTCAGATGCAGTTATCTAAAGTCAACTGAGATTAATTCCACCCTTTGGTTTTTCTTTTCCTCTAACACTAACTTGTTATGTTGCCTCCAAGAGTCACACCCACTCAAATGTCTTGTCTGTTTGGACAGAGACCTCTTCTGACATAAGGCAATCTTGTCCTACTGGTACAGAGCTCAGTCCCCACAGAAGAAATAGGAGACCTTATCTTTCTTGAGGAGTTAGTGTGCGCTACGGAAGCAGCAATCAACAGACATTAACTTGTGATCACAAGCGCAGGAGCTGTATCTTCGATGGACATGTTAGAGGAAGGGTAAAAGCTTCATGGAGAGCTCTCCATCTGTTACTAGAATCAGCAAGGGGACAGAGCGGAAAACATGCTAACACAGAATTCTCTCTCAGAAACATTTATTCTATGTATAAAAAAGGAAAAAACTAAAAAGGATCAAACCTGATTTATACCAGGCCTTCTTCAAGCTCTGGAAAAAAAATGCATCTCTGACTGCAAAGGCTTACCTAATTCCTCATGGCCCATTTGAAAACAGACGACCTTCTAGAGTAACAGAGATTACTGCTACACGTATTACAGCCTTTTCACCTCTGAGGTGAATGTTAATACAAAAAAGCAATACGCTGGACAAAATATGCAGGGAGCTAAATAGCTCTTCGTTTATTGCAGGAGATCATTTTCTTTAGTGAGAAAGGAGCACATGAAATGGCAAAAGAAGAAATGAAAGTTTAAAAGGAAGAAGGGAGTGGGATTGGTATTGTCAGTTCAAGAAAATACAGCCCTGAGAAGCAGGGTCTGAGGAAAAGTCAGTGACTGAATCCTTTGTGTTAATAAACAAGAAAACCTATCACATGATAGATAGATAGATAGATAGATAGATAGATAGATAGACAGACAGACAGACACATAGATGATCTTAAGAGTTTCTGACTTTGAGAAATGATATTGCAAAGTTTCTGAACTACCTTCTTGTCATTTAAACAAAGGCTATTTTTCATATATTTTAGAAGATAATTCATCTAGAAGAAATGCATAGCTATGGTAGAGAGAAATGTTTTTATATTATGCAGTGTTCAAAAAGATAATTGCAAATACATTTAGAAGATAAAAGTTTTATTCATTTAAAAGAACTACATTCAGAACATGGCAAATGATTATTTTGTAAGTACAATTTTATTAGTAGAGTTGCATTAATGGAATTACTATTTTCCTCTCCTGCCTGGTCCATTCTTATAATCTTTCTCTATTTATCTATTTTGGAATTTTTTTCTTTTAGTTTGAAAGAGGTATCTGCTCATTCTCCGCATTTTCTCCAAAGCAGAAAACAAATCCAGTAAACATTAGGACTGAGCTCTCAACTCAACTCTGTAAAAGTAGAATCATAATTAGGCAAAGTTAGTTTGTCTGCTGCTGTGTGTAAACAAGTTGAATAACTTCATTATTTTCAAGCTTTGCCCCTACATTAGAATAATTCACACTACTTCAGGGAAATGACACCTGCTAATTAACAACAAGCAGACAAAGCACTTAAAGCCATAATCAGTCATTTTCTCCTTCAGTTTAAAAAGGATTTAAAAAAAACCCACCAGAAAAAAAACCCAAAACAAAACAAAACATTTAAAAAAAAAGAAAAGAAGAAAAGATCAAAACCTTTGTGACAAGATGTTTCCATGAATCATCCTCTTGAGGAAACCTTACTGCTTGAAGTAGATTCAAATACAAGTCACACATCTGTTCAGAATAGGAATTAAGTAAAGTCACATATATGCTCTGCTGTATTTTACACAGACACCTGTTTGGGACTTAGCTCCAACTAAAAGTAGATTTCTACAGTGTTCAATATGCATAGTCNCTTTTCCTGTGTGTTTGTTAAAATAAATAGTTGTTATCTCTTTCACTTTCCTTCGAGGAAAAATTTTTTTTTTCCCGAACCCTGTGGGGGGGAAGGGTGGTTGCAACCTGGTTTTTTTCTCAGGGGCTATATTACTAGATTTTGGCCAAACCGGCACAATAGTCAATATGTATTTATTGAATGATTCATTCCTAACAGAGGTTTCTATAATAATGAGCTTCCCAAAGTTCCCTCCCTCTCCATGGACAAACTTTGCGTTTGCCTTACACATCTTCACTGCAGATGACCAAAGTTAAGTGGTGTGAATCACAGCCTGACAATCCTGTCCCTAAATAATTTCCATTCAACATGCACAAGAGAAATAAAGTATTTGCAAAATGAAATATTCCTATTTTGCAGTGAGAAGATGAAGCATGAAAAATTAATCTCCTACACATGGGTTTCACTGAAAGTCTGTGATGCAGTGAGAAACAAATACCAAACTGCTGGTGTCCTGCTTCAGGAACACCACAGTTCTAACTATGCCTTTTCCTCCTCTGCTTTCACATTCTAAGACCCTGCAGAATTGTTTCAATTGTATTTTTAAGAGTTCCTATAAATCCTGATTTCTCAATTCATTTGCAATAATTTAGAAAGTACTTTACGTGTCCTGGTGGGCTACTGCATTAACCAAAACTGTGCTGATACTCTCCAGAACTGAGCGAAAAGGTCAAAACAGCAAAACCTTCCTGTTGTTCTCTCATTCACTCAATACCTACGTCGAACAGGAAAGATCTACTTTCTGGGACATACTAGGAAGAAAAACCTTAAGCTAAAATTGGAAGACATATAAGAAAGTGGTTTCACCGTAATTGGTAGTAGGAAAACAAAATATAAAATCACAAAGCCCAGATATTGCAGTCTCATTTCTACAGTAGTATGGAGAAAAAAAATGAGCCCTAGGGAAAAGTGTTGAAATAGGAAAAGAAATTATGGAAATCCATTTAAGAAATTGAGATTTTCAATGTTATTCACAAAATAGAAGAGGACTCCAAGGACAAAGAAGACAGTCACAGCCTTTCCAGACGTACGCCAAGAGACGTGAGCATGTTTGATATTTCCTTTATATGAGTAAGAACCAGGTAGACACTATTATAAGGAGATGCTGAAGAGGCTGAAGGGCTACACAGTCTATTTCCCATCACACAACTTGGAGCATGTTAGGCAATTCCAGTGTTAGACCTTACATCCTTTGACCTCACTGTCCATCTCCAGAAATGCACTGATCTCCATCGTTATTTTTCCAGGTATCTGCATACCTTTTAACAATCCTTGAGCCTAATTAGTACAATTTTTATCAAAAATTTGTAATTTTCTAAACCACAGCTACAGCTATTGCCACAAAATTGTTATACACTTTGATCAGCTTCTGAAATTTGCTTGAGATGACAGGAGACAGGAAGTTTTCACTAATCATTAAGAAAGAAGCTGTCAGGAAGTCTCACTCTCCACATCACGTAAAGGATTCCTTGTGTCTTTGCTTTGAGAAATTCTAATATCTCCACTCTAAGGCTTTGTAATTGGGCATGTGAAACCTCTGCAGGTGTGAGTAGTACACTTCCTTTCCATGGTGAAATTTCACACGGATTGGCTGAGCTGAGTAATGTTGGGCATGGCTATGTCCTCAGCTTTTCTAGGAGAATGTTATCAATTGCTACAGTCCTAGAACACTCCAGAGAACCTCATGCAAGACAGTACCAAAAAAGCAGCATGTGAACTGAAGCCAACAGCGTAGTTCTAGGACCACTGAATGGGATGGCTGGTTCTCATTCATGAAAAATAGCGACCCAGACTTATCTTCATGTCTTGCAATCACTATGTACTTACAAGATGACCACTTCTTCCTCGGTTGACTTTCTGTGAAGGAAGCCCTGTTGCTGAGGGACAGAGAACTGATCTCCTGGACAGATATAAGACAGTGACAGCCTATGTTGTGGCACAGTGGATGATCAGGATTTTCTGGCATGTAACAGTGTTGAGTTCTACCTTTTCTCTACCAAAATGTATGCAAAAGTATTCTTAAAGAAACATTGCTTAGTCTGCAAAGTTGAAGTCCTGTGAATTAGGAGATCTCAACAGTAATTTGCCCCTATCTGTAAATGTACTGAAAGTTACCATGAAAACTTGCCCAATATTTTAAATATATGTCAGAAACAGAATTAGGGATAAGTACACTTATATTCGGCATGTCCTAACATTTAATTCATTTAACATTCAGTACAATGCAAGTAACTTTCCTTTACTGTTGTTGTTTTTGTTGTGTGGTTTTGGGTTTTTTTTTGTAATTACAGACATATACATGCACATGTTTATGCTCATATAAATTTATAATACTGGGAAAAAGGAAGCTGTGTTTTCCATTCAGTATGAAGAAATGTCTTGCTTGACTTGCTTCCCTATGATGATTCTTGAAGGAGATAAGTAAAATAAAAAGGCTAAACACCTCATGAACTCTATTCTACACCTGTAATTACAATACTTTAGGGTTCTTAACCACACTGCAGAAGAATAAAAGGAAACTATCTCAACATAAGCACTCTGGGGTACATGCTAAATCTGTTCACTTTTTTCTTAGCCCACCACCTCCCACCAGCTGACCTAGTGAACAAGTCCTTTCTGACTTCAGAAGAATCTACATTTTAGCCATTCCAGCTGGGAACGAGCAAGGTTGTATGTTGCCATGTCAGCAGTTACACTGAGAACGGGATAAGTAGAAAAGGCAGCCAAAAATAACAAGTTATAAAGAAGTGGGATTCTGTTTATCTGCAGTTAGGTGGATGGGGTTAAGCCATCCACCTAAACCCTGATGCTTAGGAGCCCTGGCTATGAAAGTGTTTTAAACCCCAAGTGTCAGCATGGGATCTGTGGTGAGGGGTTGCTAACTTAGGGGATCACAGGCATTTGACAAGATCTCATTTGTCCAGTCCACAGAGGATGCTCTGTTTCAGTTCACATACCAGTTCTCCACTTATTACTTGGCACCATATAATGCAATGTGTTTCCTTTGTGATCCTCCTTGAGTGATATAAGCTCACTCAATTCCTACAGAGTAGGCATCCTTGAGTAATAGGTGAGTATTACTATACAAAAAGAGTTCAGAGAGTTAATAATTTTCTCTTTGGTTTCCCTGAGAGTTCATCACAAAATTGTTCCAGGTCTGCTTTCATGAAAAGAGTCAAGTCCTTGCAGGCAAAATGCTGGCAGCACACAGAATATTCATAGTTTCCATTTTTAATTCTGCACTTCCTGTTGCCTGTATTTGCTCTCAAGCCACTTCATTTAAATTATGAAATACAGCACATTTAAACAAAAAAGGAAAAGGTCTACAGACTTGCAATGAATACTTGCAGCGGAACAAATCATGCAGCACAAAGCCCAGCAAAGAGTTTGTGTGAGGCTGGAATCACTGAGGGCTGTATAAAGTTTAAAGAATTGAAGAAAATGTTTGTGACAGTTTGATATAGCCCACCTATTTTACATATGACCAATGTAGAATCCAAAGTGTGGTTGGCAAGGTAGATTCAATAAGGAAGTACAATTAATTATCTGTATGAATTGTTATAATTATTTCCTCTTCCATTCTTTTCTGAGAACTCTGCATTATCTTCTTCAGCAGAAGTTTAATGTGCTATATAGGATGGGTAAGTGTTTTAGTCGTGGAATGGAAATAGCTATACACTTGTGTGTTCTTTCATACAATCAGAAATGAAATAATCAAGATTTATTTTCCTTTTGGCCGTGTTAAGAAAGAGAGGTTAATGCACACAGTCCCTGAGTACTTCCATGTGTGTTTCCCCTTTGCTAAAATGCAGATCACTGTTGCAGGTGACTGAACAGTGGTTACAATGTAAATTATTTAAGCCATAAAAAATGAGATGACATTTGAAAAGTGTCATTGTTAATTTAAAAAAAGTATGATTGTTTTGATGTTATTCCCACCCACTCATGTCTAACTTTGTCCTTCTACCTTTTTTAATCTTTCTTTTTTACCCTGGAGTAACTTTGTCATCCTCCTCAACTGCCATCTTCATTTAATGATGAAAGGAACAAGAGAACATTCAGGTCCAAAGAAGCTACGAAAAATATAACCCAGGTTCTACTGCAATAAAGAAATAACAATGTATAATGTGGAACAATGTCTGAACACTCATTTCTTTGAATAACCCACTTAAATCAATCAGATTACTGCAGTGATTAAAATAATAAAAAGAAGACCAATATTGTTTTAGAATTAATGTAATAATTTGGCTTTTAGACTTCTTTTGTGTTAATCTGACCAAACAGCCAGCAGTGGGTTCCTTGGATTTCTGTGAAAGTTGCTGACTTGATCAGTTAAACTGGCTTAGTTCTTCCAGCGCTCATGGCAGGGACAATGCTTTTCTTGGTGACTATGGAGTCTGTTCTCCCCAGAGCTTTATCACCATTGGGAAAATCTTTTTCTCCTTGCTGAGCAGTGCCTGTGCTGGCAGAAAGATGAAGATGCACCCGATCAGGAGGTTACTGTGCTTGCCTGAGGAGATGCCACCCACAAAATAGCAGCAGAGCTGCCACGGCCCCACAGTTCCCTGAGACTGTAACCTAAATTACCTTAGCAGATTGCTTCAAAACTCATTGCAAACATATTATCCATGCAGCAGGCTTTAATAAAATATCCACCCTTCTCCCTGTGCCCTGATCACTGTGAAAAGAGCCCAGACACTAGAAGGGAGCTGGAGTGCTCCCAGACAGTCACACTGGAGTGCACTTGCCTTGCAGCTACTTATAGCCAGAGCTGCTGCAGGTTTGGGGTACAGTTGCTTCACTTAACTCAATGTTTCAGCTGTTTAAATCTCAGCAAGTCATACCTGGCACTTTTAAGAAAACAAAAATACTTAACTGTAATCAGAAATAAACTGTTCTAGACTGCAAGATGAGAAAGGCTAAGAAAAGTAATTTGGGATGAAATGACTTTCCACTGAGAATAAATTTGGCTGCACAGAAGCTGTATGAAGAGCCTGCCAAGTGCTGGGCATGGAACTGTAAGCTGCCCTTTGTAAATTATTATAAAATATTATAAATTTGTGTAGAATATAAGACTATCTATTATGATTATATATTACGAATGAGTGCATAAGCTTTAATAGACATAGAGTTGCCGCTCATAAGACCTGAGCTTTGGCTGCTGGAACATTGTGTCCTCTCACATTGTGGTTGTTTTTGAAGAACAACAATTGCTTTACAATATAGAGAGTCAAATGTGTGTGTAGCTTACCTATTGATTCAAATAGTGCTTTACAAAGTCAAGATTCAGGTTTACAAGCACATAAGAAAATCACCAAACTTTTGCAGCCTTTTTGTATCCTTTTTGAATGTTTGTTGTTTTACAATTTCAGCTTCTCTGTGCACCTAGCAGAAATTTGGTAATAATATATATTTTGTAGTTTCATCTTTGAAGGATAAACTTAAATATATTTGAAAAATTAATAGGCTATAACATTGTATTTAATTATTTGCTGTTGAAATAATACAATGTTGTAGGACTAGAAATTGAAATAAACCTTGGAAATACCTTACATTGCTTTATCAGATTCACTGTAACAAAGATAAAAATAAAACCAGAATATACTTCTGTGACAAAAAAAACCCAAATATAATGGACCAAGAAATATGACAACTTTTGTGCTCTCTGGTGTTGTAGAAGGACTTCAGATTCTTGAAAACCATGATACCTTAGCAGTTAACAATTACACAAATGCAGCCCAAGCCATTAGAACAACATAAACAAAGCAAGAAAGAGAGAATTCAGCAGTCACTGTCAACCCTTGCATGGATATAAAAGTGCAGGAAAGAAGCAATGCTTGAAAAGTATACTTGATTGATTTGTAAGAACCTTTTTTTGCAGTTCTTTCAAAGAAACAGCATGTGTCTTTCTCAGGTATTTCTGGATGCTCTGCTCTGTTGCTGAAGCATTAGCAGACTGACAACAATAAGCCCAGAGTGGATTCAAAATGCTGTTGTTTAAACATCCTCTACTCCTGTACATATTGCTCATTCTGCATGCTGGAAATGGAATACAATTCTCTTTTTCTTGAAAAGTGTGTTCTTAACATAAACTAGATGCCTGCTTTTCTGATTTGGAACATCTAAACGCTCACTTCATGAACAGTCATGAGTCAAAAACTGAAGAATATTATTGGCAAGTTCTGAGTCATATTGCTATTTTAATAGCTACACATTACACTTGCACAGATTCTCACAAGAGAATGAATTACCTTCAGACAAAAAAAGAAGAAGGAAAAAATAAAAAAGGAAAAGAGGACAGAAAGAAAAAGGGAAAAAACCCATGGTAGATGTTTTCTTAATCTTCTAACTCAAACTTTATAAGAAATCTTTCTGAAAATGTATTTTTGATTACTACTAGTTTTTCCATGGCCACTAAAATAAATGTGTCTAATGAATTTATAAAGGTTACGCAGAATTTCATTTATCTGGATTTACAATGCTTGGATACCAGGAAAGATCAAGGAATTCATATTGGTTATGTATAATGAGGTAATCAGGCTTTAATGAAAAGCAACAGTTATTAGATAATCAGTTCAGCCTGGTGACCATTGGTCTGTTATTGCAGGACAAGAATAATTAAAGGGCACTTAAGGTATGGAAAAAAATGGCAGCCAGAAACTGATGTGCCTATAGGAGTCTCCAAAGGACAGGCATTTAATAGCCCTTTATATGTTACTATAGCAACACACTTTGATAACTCATCTGCCCACACCATAGTAAAACAAGGGGCACAGGGCTCCTCAGAAAGTGCAATCTCCTTTAAGCAGATCTATAAGCATTGCAGATGAACAGAACTCTAAACATTCCTCCATGAATATTCATGAACTAAGTTGTTTTTTGTTGCCTGCCTAGTCAGCAGTCACAAAACACATGGTGTGTGTTGGCAGCATCTTGCCTAGGTAGAGGGCTATGGACTGAGGCAATGGCAGGAACCAGGACCTGTGAGGCTGACTGACATTTCCATCTGTAGCGAAGGCTGGTAATTAACAGGAAGGAGTGTGCCTGCAGCATTGCACCATCTGCTAGGGAAACGGCTCAATAAGAAAGGAGCTGGATATCATCTCAGTGGTGGCTCGATCTGGTTCCGACATGAGGCTGGGCATCTGTTAGCTGAGGAGATAGGCTATTAGGAAATTCGACTGGGAATGAACAACATGGAAAGAGCACTCTGACCTAGCCCATAAAAGCATCTCTTCAGAAATGGTGTCTTTTTATCTTACTTACACAAGTCTTCTGAAAATGGTTTGCTGAGGGACCATTATGGATCTGTTTGAAGTAACACAATGGTTTCAAAAATGCTGCTTAATTCCAACATGAAATTCTTGAAATCAGGATACAGCTGTCATCTTTTGACAATAGAGCTAATTTCAGAATGAGGATATGAGGTTAAATTCCTTCTTCTGTTGTTTGTTTTTTGGGGGCAGGAAAGAAAATTAACTTCTAACTATTGTATAGTTTAACTCTCGGAACACAGTAAATCTGAGATACCCAAATGGAAAACGTATAGAGATGAAAGCATAAATCCTTGCCATGTTTTAAAAGCAGAATTGTGCAAAATACAACAGTCAGAAAGAACATTAATGTATGTTCTCAGTGTGTATATATACATGTAGAAATATATATATATATGTATATGAGTTTCATAAACTCTTTGCTCTGGTAGGAATTTCAGCAATTTCTGTTTGGCAGAAAAAGACTTTCAGGATTGAGTTTTTTACTTCAGGGCATTGAAATAGGTTAGTCCTTTGTGCTGGGAGACTGATCTATGTACCCAGTTATGAATTTTAAATATTCTGAGTGTAGATAATATTATTAAAGGCCTCTAAAGCACAATGAACTATAGTGTTTGTGGAAATGACAGTTTGATATTCCCCAGACCTCTGATAATGTACAGATTCATCAAAATTTGGGTAAATGTCTCTGTTTTCATCTGCTGAAATTCTCAAAATTCTTTTGATGAGGAATGATCTTTCCACCCTTTTCCTCTTTTGCCCACAGTATGAGAGTAAGTGTGCCCATGTAGGTGCAGCAACATGCTCTGTTGACATCATCACTGACTGCATTACATCAGTGCCACAAATCAGTTTGGGGCTGTGTTTTTGCACCCATGCAGTGCTCAGACACCTACTGAGTTGCTGTAACTTAGCAAGTTGAACATCCACAGGCATTACTGTGTGCTTTATTTGCTGTTCATGGCAAGTGCAACACAATGTTTTAAAGCAACTCTCACTAACTGCAGGATAAAGAAACTGCAATTCCACTGCACTTGCAGACTCTGACAGCCTGTACGGGTGCTGCAGCTTGGCTTTTGTTTGCTTGGACTGTGGTATCTTGGTTGTATGTCAGAGTCATGAGGGTGACTGTAGTCATCTGTGTGAGTTTTCCAGTCTTTGTCTACAGTCAGGGCACAGAGGCAGCATTCCAATAGACAGTTCTGGTCTTTCAAGAGTCTGATGTGGCTTCATGTTGAATTTATGCCTGTTGTCTACCTTTTAAATTCCCATACTAAGTTCCATTCCCCTATAAGATTCATAGGATGCAGAAATAATTGCTGAGAAAATGAGTTCGCATCAAGAACCCAGGCAAATAAGCTGAATATCCAGTAGAGACAAACAATTTCTTATTACGGGAGATTAGAACATGGAAAAGAAAGATGGTATGTCTCAGAAAGTGACAGAGCTGTTTTCATAATTTTAGAGATGTATCCGACAAAAAAGAACAAAGTTTTACTTCCATGCATTTAGTATTTAGTTGTTGCGGGTTTTTTCTTTTTTTTTTTTCTGTTTCTCTACATAGATTTTAAACTCTTCTCTCTGCAAAAATAATTGTGTATTGTTTTCTGGAAACGCTGATGAATATTTGGCTTTTACCCATGATAGGAACCAACTTTCCCCCACAGAGATGATACAGCTGTATTTATATTTCAACTCCATCTCTTTCAAAGGGAAACAGAATCCCTTTAGGATCTACTCTCCCAGGGACTCAGGAATCAATTATGTGTAATGCAACTTTAACAAAAATTATCAGCACCCCATATACCTTTGTTAAAGTGTGTTCTTTGAAAGACTGGAAGGCCACAGTCTAGGTAGTGGATACAGTCAGAACATGCAGGCTTTCTGCTACTATTTCTGTCAATACCTTTTACAGGGAGCTGAGCCAATTAGAGTGCTCATGAGTAACTCTGCTCCTACAGAGCTTCCTACTCACAGAACTACAGGCAACAATGCCCTTGTAGTAAAATCAACAGGCAACAGGAAAAAAAAGTGAATTCAGGGGCTAATCAAGCAGAAATCACCATTGTCTGTCCTCAGCAACTGAGGGCTGACAACTGAAGGCTGATCTACAGCCAGTAAAATGGACAAAGCTTTTTTTTTTTCCTGGTTTCTCAAATATCTATTTTCTTGACAGCAGGTTCCTCACTATTTCACTATTCAATCAAGAGCAATATGTCTTCAGTCAACATTTTTTTCATTTTTTCTTTTCTTTGTGTGTGTAAGTATATAACATTGTTTTTAAAGCTCTTTGCAGCTGGTTGTCATCTGAACGACTGCCAATAGCCTCTGAGAGCACTACCCCCTCCAGAACACATAATTTGGCTCCCTGAGATTATTTACTAGTGAAAGCTCTGCATGCACGGAGTCAGTCGGATATGACTCTCAGAGTGAAGAGCGGGGTGTGGCATTTTGGGGAATTAGCTAGTAGAGGAGACAGAAATACTGTTTGGCAAGTGAGAAGATGCGTCCTGCCATTGTCTGAAACCACATGAGAAGGCAGAGTAGCCCAAAAAGACCCAGAGGAACCTGAATTTCTGATCAGCAGAGTCCTAAGACAATAAGTAGTGTAACTAAAACACAGCATAGCCTTTCAGGAAGAGAATTTTCTTGGAGATGGGGGAATAGAGAGATCAGTGGTAGTGGAAAGGGAATGGTGCAAATCCTTTTTAAATCCACAGAAGGGTTAATTGATTTCATTGGGCTTTCTCCTAGGTCTGAAATGTTTACCTTGCAGTGAAGATGATTTTAAATATACAGCTATAATTGTTTAGTTTGATATTAATTGAGAGTAAGTGGATTCAATCCCAGAAGATTTCAGCTATGAACTAAGTAAGAATTCATTTAGGTATCATTGCTACGAGGCTGAGATTCCGCACTGAGGTATTAAGCCCACACATATGTTCACATGGTCCATGCAGCTCCTATCAGCAAACATGGTGTCTGACTCTGCCCAGTGAGATGGACCCAAAACCTTTGGGTCCTGACATCCTCTTTAGCGCAAAGCTTGAAAGCATCCTTCAAGGGAAAGATTCAGAGGTAACTTTAGAAGGCCAAAATGCCAATTTGCATTTCCTTGAACTGAAAGAGGAGCCATCTAAATATAGCAGCTAGTAGTGCACTGAGTTAACGCAATAGAAAAAAAAAGCTATTATTCATTATTTAAATTGCATTTGCATGTGAAATCCTTTCAAACTTATCCAAAGATGCTGAATCAACAGGACAGATGAGAATTTTGCTACCTCATTAATTCTATGATATAAATATTAAGAACTGGCTCTGTTATCAGATGACACTTGTAATTCCAGCTACACTGCCTGAAAGGGTTAAACACCTCTGTTTACCTAGTACACAAGCTCGGTTTTTCTAAAAACTTTCAGAAAATGGTGAGTTTAACCCAAAGGAAGGGATGCAAGGAAACTTTGGGCAGTACAGATTTGAGCTCCACATGAAGGGTCACGGCAGAATGACAGACAGGTATGATTTCCCCAGGTTCACACTGCACAGACAGGATGGGCACACATCCAAGACCAGGGGCTTTTCTTAAAACTCTGAAGGCTGAATTATTCTTAAGAAGAATAAAACCTTCTGAACTGTCCTTCCAAAAGCCTGCCTGTGGTTTGGCAGGGTGGCGTGGGCTGGGCTGTGCCAGAGGAGAGCCGCGGGGGCACGGGGAGGAGGGAGCAGGCGGCATGGCAGGATGCTGTGGGTCTGCGATGCATTGGCAGGGCTGCGTGGGGAGAGTTCGCAGAGCACCTGCCCACATGCTGGCTGGCTCTAGCCAGTGTCATTAGCCATTCATTCCACAATCATTAAAGTCAGCCATAAAATGATAAATAAAAAAAAAAAAAA